>CM060253.1:31791811-32306068 GCA_030684275.1 Acipenser oxyrinchus oxyrinchus | reverse complement strand
ATTCAAATTCAAATTCAAATTCAAATTCAAAAATGCTTTATTGGCATGACAAAATGGAATTGAGTTTTGCCAAAGCAATTCAACAATGAACATTATCACATAACAACCCAGACAATACAATACAACAACAACCCTCCCATTTCCCTCCCTCCCTCTCTGTATTTACAGTGGACATGGGTGCACATGAGTGCCTGGTCCCTGTGCTCCAGGGTGTCTACACCAGGGACTGTCTGTCTGTCTCTCTGTCTCTCTGGCTGTGGCAGGCAGCTACATACTGGGCAGCTAGCTCTGCTGTCTGCTGCTCCTCTCCTAACAGAACTGGCAGTTTGTCTAAGTCAGAGAGCAGCTGGAATGTTGTGGCCTGATTGGCCAGTTTGGGGAAGTACGTGTCCCTGATTTCCTTATACTGGGGACAGTGTAACAGGAAGTGCATTTCTGTCTCTACCTCTCCCAGATCACAGTGACAGCACAGCCTTTTTCTTTGGCAATCCAGGTTTTTGTGCCGGCCAGTTTCGATGGCCAGGCTGTGGTCACTGAGTCTGTACTTGGTCAGGATCTGTCTATGTTTTGTGTTTTTGACCCTGATCAGATATTCTGCCAGGGTAAATTCTTTTTAGGGCCAGATAGCATTGTAATTTATTGTGTGATTCAATTTCGTTATTCCAATGTACTTTATAATTGTTTTCCAGATTTAGATTAATTTGTTTCATTTTTGTGCAGGGAGTTTTTGTTGGTGGTGTTCTGAAGCTCGCTGGTGTTAATTTGGCTCAATTGACTGAGCTTCAGTACCATTCTACTGAGGGGATTCTCTTGTGGGGGCTGTGTGCAGCTCCGCAGTGCAGTGTGGTGGTAGGACTGCGGATCAGCCTGCTGTAGATGGACCCAGTAGTTGGCCTTCGTTTCTGTATGGAGTGGAGTAAGGGGAACCGGCCCAATTCAGCCCTGCAAGCGCTATTTGCTGCACTCCTGTGAACCTGCAGGAGGTGTTTACAAAATTCCAAATGGAAAATTTCTATGGGGCTTTGATCCCATTTTTTATAATCAGGGTTCATAAGGGGACCCCATACTTCACTACCATACAGAAGGATTGGCTTTATTATGCTGTCGAAAATTTTTAGCCAAATTTTTATTGGTGGTTTAATTTTGTATAGCCGATTCTTTATTGCATAAAAAGCCCTGCGCTTTATCTCTTAATGCATTTATAGCCAGGTTGAAGTTCCCAGACGCACTGATTTTTAGACCCAGGTAATTGTAGCTGGTGCTGTGCTCCAGGATGTTGTTTCCCAGGGTGAAGTGGTACCTGTTTCCCTGAGATCTGGCTTTCTTCTGGAATACCATAACTCTGGTCTTGTCCAGGTTTACTGTCAGTGCCCATTTCTGACAGTACTGCTCTAGCAGTGCCAGGCTCTGCTGCAGCCCCTGCTCTGTGGGTGACAGCAGGACCAGGTCATCTGCATAGAGCAGGAATTTGATTTCTTTGTCGTGTAGAGTGAGGCCAGGGGCTGCCGACTGCTCCAACACTGTGGCCAACTCGTTGATATAGATGTTGAACAGTGTTGGGCTCAGACTGCAACCCTGTCTCACTCCACCCTTGGGTGAAAAACCCTGTTCTTTGGTTTCCAATTTTGACACCACACTTATTCTCTGTATACATTGACTTAATGGTGTCATAAATTTTACCCCTACACCGCTTTCAAGAATTCTAAGGAATAGACCTGGATGCCAAATTGAGTCGAATGCTTTTTAAAATCTATAAAACAAGCAAAGATTTTCCCTTTATTTTTTGGTGGACATGTTTGTTTATTAGGGTGTGTAGGGTGTAAACATGGTCAGAGGTGCGGTAATTTGGTAAAAATCCAATCTGACTCTTACTCAAGACATTGTGTTCGGTAAGGAAGGCCAGTATCCGGCGTTAATGATACTGCAGAACACCTTCCCCAGATTACTGCTCACACAGATGCCTCGGTAATTATTGGGGTCGAATTTGTCTCCACTTTTGTGAATTGGTGTTATTAGCCCTTGGTTCCAGATGTCAGGGAAACAGCCAGCAGCCAGGATGAGGTTGAATAGTTTGAGCAGGGCCTCTTGCATCTTGGGGCTGCTGTGTTTCAGCATCTCGTTTATGATGCTGTCGGGCCCGCAGGCTTTCCTGGGCTTGAGGGCTTGGAGCTTCTCTTTTAGCTCTGGTCCTGTTATTGGGAAGTCCAGTGGGTTCTGATTGTCCTTGATTATGGTTTCCAATTCGTTTAGTTTTTTAAAATAGAATTTTGGTCTGGATTTAATTCATTTTCATCTAATTCTTGATAAAGTTTATCAAAGTAATTTTTCCAAATGTTACCATTTTTGATTGCCAATTCGTGACTGGTTTTGGATGTGTTTAATTTGTTCCATAGTTCCCAAAAGGAATTTTGCTCTATGGATTCTTCAATTTGGGATAATTGTTTGGACACGTGTTCTTCTCTTTTTTATTGAGAAGGTGTTTGTATTGTTTCAGAGCCTTGCAGTAGCTGAGTCTCAGTTCGATATTGTTTGGCTCTCTGTGTTTCTGGTTTGACAATTTTCTTAATTCTTTTCTGTTTGTTTTACACTCAATGTCAAACCATTTTTCATTTGATTTCTTTTTAGAATTAGTTTTTTCTTGTTTGTTTTCTTGAGTTTTGATTTTGTTGCTGTTGTTTCGAATATAAAATTCATTTCTTTGATGGCCAAATTGATTCCATTTTTGTCTAATTTAAAAATTTAGTTAGAAAGCTGTTTAGCATACTTTCTATTTCTGCACTATAAATTGTTTGTTTATATTCCTCAGCACTGCTTGGTGTCCACTTATAGGCTGGTTTAAGACCGTATAATTTGGCGGGTGGGGTCGGGTTTGAATTATTTAGTTTTGGGTTTGTTTTTAGATACAGGACTGTTTGGCAGTGGTCTGATAAGGGGTTTGTTGCGGACTATAAATGCATTAATAGATTCTGGGTCCATGTCTGTGATAGCGTAGTCTACTACACTATTTCCTAAAGCAGAGCTGTATGTATATCTGCCCTGAGAATCCCCTCTGATCCTGCCATTAACGATGTACAGACCCAGGCCTTTACAGATATGCAGGACCTGCTTCCCACTCTTGTTCACCACACTGTCAAAACTATTCCTCTGTGTGGTGATGGGTGTGTGGTACAAAGAGGTCTGCTGTCCAATCACATGGCTGTTCCCCTCTGTGCTGATGTAGTCGACCTCTCTGCGGTCCTGGCATTGAGATCTCCACACAGCAGCACAGAGCCCAGGGATTGGAAATGGGTAATTTCTGATTGTAAATTTTGGAAGCACCCTCTCGGTGGTAGGGGAGTCAATTGGTGGCATGTAAACTGCGCACAGGAATGTGTCAGATTGGGATTGGATGATTTTTTTCAATTTTGAGCCATAAATGTGTCTCTCCTCTTTTAATGGGAGAGACAGTGTTTTTAAGTTCCTCTTTGTACCACACAATGATGCCCCGAGTCCCTGCCACGTTTGATGTGGGGGTTCTTTAGGGAGGGACTATCAGTTCCCTGTATCCATTGGGACAGTGTGTGGACACGTCCATGCGACTCCATGTTTCATGGAGGATTATTATCTCCATGTTATTTATACTATTTACAAAGTCTGGGTCTGTGCTCTTCATTCCAAAGGTTGAGGAGCACAGACCCTGGATATTCCAGCTACTTATTCTAAATGATGCCGTTTTTATTAACAAAAATCTATGGTTTATAGTAGTAAAAGAAATAAGAAGTGACTAAGTTTTACATATTCATATTTAAATTTGGTTATGTATACCTACTATATTAATTAGTTTTGATTTATCTATTTATACTATATTATTGTTATTTTCTTTAATTTTGTGGCATACAGGTGATACATTATCTAATTAGCTTAGTGCAGATAAGGTTTAAGAGATGTCTTATCTCGTTCAGCTCCGTGCTGGCGGGGTTTCCTGGCTGACAAGACATGGCTGCAGCATAGCTGTGCTGCGGGGGCTGGGGGAATGCGGGGGCGTGGGGTCCCTGGCGTCGCTCCTGTTGACTTGCAGCTCTGTGGTGGGGGCGTGGCCTGGGGGCTGGAGGGAATGCGGGGCGTGGGGGTCCCTGGCGCTGCTCCTGCTGACTGCCAGCTCTGTGGTGGGGGCGTGGCCTTGGGGGCTGGGGATCCTAGGAGCTTGGGGCGGCTGGGCGTGCTCCTGGTCTCGGTGTAGGGTGGGCTGGTGAGCTCGGCCCAGGGCGATGTCCTTGAGGGATTTAGCAAAAGCTTCATGCCCTCCCTGTTGAGGTGCACCTGGTCGTACATGTGGTGGGGCCGGATGTAGTGGTGGTGTGCCAGGTGCACGTTGGGTAGTAGGGTGCAGCCCGGGACACCTCTGCGTTGATGCTGTGGATGATGTGGAAGGGCACGTCTGCTCGGGGCAGCAGGGTGGACACAATGATTTTGGCGCTGGGGTATTCTCTGGCTGCTGTTTCTGCCACCTGCTGCAGGGATTTGGCCACATCTCCTCTGTCTGCGCGCAGGTTGTTGGTGCGGTGTGGATCACAATGTATTTCGGGCTCCTCTGCCTGTTTTGGACAGGATTTGCAGGGCGCTCTGTGTCGTTGGGCACTTGATCTTGTCGACACTTGGCCAGGGAAAAGCCGTCTTCGTCGTCCAGGTACCTCCCGTTCGAATCTATTAGGATGAGCACCTCCGCACTGCCCTGCTGCTCCGACTGTATGTTTGGAGCTGTCTGTGTGTCTGCCTGTGTGGCTGGTGTTGTGTGTGTGTTTGGGGCTGTCTGTGTGTCTGCCTGTGTGGCTGGTGTTGTGTGTGTGTTTGGGGCTGTCTGTGTGTCTGCCTGTGTGGCTGGTGTTGTGTGTGTGTTTGGGGCTGTCTGTGTGTCTGCCTGTGTGGCTGGTGTTGTGTGTGTGTCGGTGCTGTCTGTGTGCTGCCTGCTGTGGCTGGTGTTGTGCTGTGGTGTGCGGAGCTTGCTGCCTCTCAGTGCTTTGCTGCTCTCTGCTGCTGGCCCCTGCAGCAGGCTGTGCTGCCTCTCAGTTCCTCCAGCTCTCTCTGCAGGCCCCTCAGCAGGCTGTGCTGCTGCGCTGTCTTGCTCGTCTCCTCTCGCAGTCTCCGCAGCTCTGTCTTCATGGCCTGGTTTTCTTCCTCCATCGTCCTCTCATCGCCGCTCTTAGCTCCTGCACCTCGGGCCCTGTGTTCTGTCTTCAGCCTGTGCACCTCATCCCTGAGCTGCTCTGATGTGCTGGCCTGGCTCAGGGTGGCCAGCTTGTGCTCAGTGTGTTCCCTGAACTCCGTGAACTGCAGCTCCAGCACTGACAGGCACTCCTTCAGGGCTCTGATGTTGTTGACCTGTCTGGGGGAGTCAGTGACAGGGCTGTACTGGGGGTGGGGAGGCTGGCTGCTGGGTTGTGCTGGGGGTGGGGGGAGAGGCTGGGGGTTTGCAAGCTCTGGTGTTGTCTTCTCTCTCTCCACACGCTCTCTCAATGCTGGGAAGCTGTGTTCAAACAGGTCCAGGCTGCTCTCTCTGCCCTGCACCATGACAGTACCATTGTTGTAGACATTGACAGTGAGCATGATGCTGTCAGCATCACTGTCCTCGAACACGGTCAGCTGCCTGCCTTTGCCGATGCCTCCCTTGCGGATGTTGCAGTAGGTGCTGCACAGCGCAGCAGAGTGCCAGGCGCTGGGGTGCTCGGTGTAGAGCAGCAGGTTACACTTGACCCTGCAGTTGTCCACTGTGGAGTAGTTTGCTATTAGAGTCTCTGGGGACTCCCTCAGCACTCTGTCTTTGTAATTTTTCTTGCCTTTGCAGATCTCAGCTCCTCTGGGTATTTAATCTCCATGCTGCAGCAGCCGTTGCTGCTCAGAGTGTCAAAACTGTTACATTTTCAAATGTATCCATTTCACTGGCAGTTGGGAGGCCCTCTTCAACTGTCACTTCACTCTGCATTTTTAAATTTCTCACAGCAGTTTGTATGGAACTATACTGATTTCTTACAGATTACAGATGCTGTTGATTATTATTATTATTTTTTGATTGGTATTTGTTGTTTTATCTATCTTGCTGATTATATAGATTCTTACCTCCTGTCTCTGTGCTCTATTCTGGCTGCCTGTCTCTCTCTGTTCTCAGTATTTCTGCTGTCTTCTACTTGGTTTTCTTTCTTTAGTTTTTATTTTCTTTTTATTTTCATTATTTTTCTTCAAAATGTTCTCCTTGTCTTCAGTAAACCTTCATTTAGTATTTTATGTAAACAAAAATCAAAATTTATGACTTTTACTACTTTTAAAACCGTAATGTTTAAGAGCTCATTTTCTACTGCTCTCTCTCTCTCTCTCTCTCTCTCTGGGAGGATTGTGGGAGGAGCTTGGGAGAGCGGTAGTGTTTGAACGCTGGTGTGATAGGAGAGTTTTCGCTACTATTTTTTTGCAAATATCTATATTTATTCGTTAATTGTTTAGTTCGTTTATATATTTTTGTTTCGTTGTTTCGTCGTTTGTTTTACAGAGGTGTGTGTGTGTGTAGGTCCCGTTATGGGATCTCACTCTGGAGGGCTGGGGCTCTCAGCCGCCGACCGGGGTTAGCTGCTTGCCCGATGCGGCGTGTCGGTGGAGGAGTGCCTGCTGGCAGTGGGAGAGGTGGTCGGGTGTGACAATATAGTGTCGGCATCCCGTATGAATAAAAGATTTGTCGTATTTTTAAAAGAGGCTGGTCAATCAACTAGTGGAGGAAGGTTTTTCGGTCAAAGGATTTTATCCAAGTATCCCCTTAGTAACCCCTGTTACCAAGGTAATCATGTCTAACGTGCGCCGTTTTTAAAAAATGAGACCTTGGCAAATGAACTTGCCCGATATGGCAAACTGGTGTCCCCAATTAAAAATATACCTTTAGGGTGCAAAAATACAAATGTTAAGCACGTCCTGTCTTTTCGGAGACAGGCGTTTTTACTGCTGAATAACCCGGGGGAAGTGATTGATGTTGCTTTGAGCTTCAGTGTGGAAGGGACGGGCTGTGTAGTGTTTGTCAGCTCTGACACAATGCGGTGCTTTAACTGTGGGGAACAGGGACACCAGAGGAGGGCCTGCCCGAGAAAAAATAGAAATGAGGAAAGACAGGAGCAGGGTACTGATGGCAGGGAGGAGGCTGGGGATGTTGGGGGTGAGCGGGAGGATGAGGCTTCTCCCCCATCGCAGAGACCAGGGAGCCGCCGAACGGGATGAAGCCGCCCACACCACAGCCGAGGCTGAAGAGACTCAGCCACGGTCCGTCACAAAATGAGGCTACTGAAAATGATGAGGGTTTTGTGATGGTAGCTAAAAAGACTAAAAAAAGAAAAACATAGAAGCTGCAGATCTGCCTAATAGCGGCGGGAACGGAGCAGAGCCCCGAGTCTGTGCTGGAGGGGAGCCTGCAGTCTCAGGTAGGGGTGTCTGTCCCTCCTGACATGGAGGGAGAGGGGAGCGGCACGGCGACAGGCTTACAACCCGGCGCTGTGCGGCGCTCTTCTCTCTCTGCAGCGGTGACAGCTGAGGCTGTGCTGGGAGGAGGAGAGGAGAGCGGCGCTGCAGAGGTGGAGAGCCGCTGAAGGAGCTGGCAGCTGTGGGCGGCGGAACAGGCTTACAACCCAGCGCTGTGCGGCGCTCTTCTCTCTCTGCAGCGGTGACGGCTGTGGCTGTGCTGGGAGGAGGAGAGGAGAGCGGCGCTGCAGAGGTGGAGAGAGCCGCGAAGGAGCTGGCAGCTGTGGACGGCGGAGCAGGCAGCGAGGACGGAGCAGAGGAAATGGAGGGGGAGCTCTCTGACTCCTCGCTTATCTCTAACATCCCCGATAGCCAACCCGTTAACAGGGGGAAAAAACTTTATACCTTGGATGAATTTAAACTGTTTATGGAAAGTAGAAAAGGGAAAAGGGGGGTTGAAATTGAAAACTTCTTCCCCGATTTGAGATTATTCCTCCACTCAGCACACATCGTCACAAGAAAGGCAACATTAGAGGAGTTTGACCAGAAAAAAAGGTACCGTCTTAAAAAATATGTACAAATAATTAAGAAAAAGATCGCTAATGATGCTAACAAATAATTTTATAATGGATACTTCTTTTAAGAATTTTTTTATTGTTGCTTGTTTTATTCTGTCAGTTTTATATTTTTTAGCCGCTATGGAAAAGTTCGCTTTTATTTCTTTTAACGTGAATGGCTGCAGACAGTCTTTTAAAAGAGCGCAGCTATGTGAGTTTTTAGAGCAGAAGCGGGTGGGGGTCGCGCTGCTGCAGGAGACGCACTCAGACAGGGAGAATGAGGCGGCGTGGCTGGCAGAGTGGAGGGGGCCATGTGTGCTGAGCCACGGCTCAAACACCAGTGCGGGAGTGGCAATTTTATTTAAGCCCAGCCTTAGAGCAACAATTTTAGACATTGAAGAAATTGAAAGAGGCAGGTTACTAAAAGTAAGAGCAAGGTTGGGTGGTACTGTTTTTGTTTTTATTAATATTTATGCACCAAATAAAGGAAGGGAACGCATTTTAATTTTTACTAAATTAAAGCAAGCTCTTTTAAGTATTGATAATGATGATGTGGTGGTGGTGGGAGGAGATTTTAACTGCACTATTGATTTTACAATGGATAGAAATAGTGAGGAACCCAATCTCCAATCCTCAAGTGAATTAGCTGCAGTTTTTCAGTTCAGTGGCCTGGTTGATGTCTGGAGGTGTCTGCATCCTAATGCAAGACAGCACACCTGGTCTCATTGTAAACTACAACAAATATATAGAGCCAGGTTAGACCGCTTCTACACATCACACACTCATCTGAATAAATTCATGAAAGCCAATATCATCCCCAGTAGCCTCTCTGACCACCACTGCCTGTTAGTTACAGTAATACTTACCACTGACTCTCACAGCACCTCCTATTGGCATTTTAATTTAAAGTTATTACAGGACACAATTTTTGTAAAACAATTTAATGATTTCTGGAACATATGGAAAAAAGAAAAAGCACTTTATAAAAATATGCGGCAGTGGTGGGACATTGGCAAAACGCAGATTAAAATCTTTTGCCAGCAGTACACACTCAATTCAACCGGTCACTGAGCGCTGGCGGTGAGAGAGCTGGAGTTGAAAATTCTCCAGTTAGAGAGCAGCCTGGACACAGACCACCAGGAGCAGACCCTGCAAACCCTGAGAGAGCAGAAATACATGTTGGGCAGCCTGCTGAAGGAAAGAGTGAAGGGGCGCTGGTGCGCTCTCGCTTCATGGAGCTTAAAGACATGGACACCCCTCCAGTTTCTTTTTGGCTTGGAGAGGAGGAGAGCAGACAGCCGGCAGATGCACTGCGTCCGGACGCCTTGCGGCAGGGAGCTGTACAGCCGGGAGGAGATCAGCAGGGAGGCAGTAAAATTCTATTCTGAACTATATAGCAAAGAGCCATGTGACCAGAAGGATACGGACCTGCTGCTCCAGGATTTGCCCACCCTGAGCGAGGAAGAACAGCACCAATTAGATCAGCCGCTAACATATCAAGAGCTGACCACTGCTGTTACACAGCTTTCAAATGGAAAAGCTCCTGGCATTGATGGACTGCCCGCTGAATTTTTTAAAAGTTTCTGGACTGTGATTGGTGAGGACTTTTGCAGGTGCTGGGAGAGAGCCTCCAAGATAAAGAACTGCCCCTCAGCTGCAGGAGGGCAGTAATCACATTACTGCCCAAGAAAGGAGACCTGTGCTTGCTAAAAACTGGAGACCTGTTTCGCTTTTATGTTCCGATTTTAAAATAATTTCAAGATGTCTGGCCAATAGACTAAAAATGTGTATAGGAGCTGTAATTCACATGGACCAAACTTACTGCATACCGGACGCTCCATTTTTGATAATTTGTTTTAATTCGAGACTTTTATCAATGGCTAATGCATGTGATTTGAATGTGGGGCTGGTTTCTTTAGATCAGGAGAAAGCGTTTGACAGGGTCGACCACACATACCTATTTAAAACCCTGGAAGCCTTCGGGTTTGGCCCTGTTTTATTTCTTACATCCAGCTTTTATATTTGAATGTTTTTAGCATTTTAAAGATTAACAATGGGCTGAGTCAGCCCTTCCCAGTGTGCAGGGGTATTAGGCAGGGCTGCTCCCTGTCTGGAATGCTTTATTCACTGGCCATAGAGCCCCTGCTGCACCTGCTGAGGGGCCGGCTGGTTGGCTGGGCAGTGCCCTCCTCACCCTCCCCTGTCGCAGTGAAGGTGTCCGCTTATGCAGATGATGTGAACGTGTTTGTGTGCAGTGGCGGAGACATCAAGGCACTACAGCAGAGCCTGCACACATTCCAGAGAGCCTCTACAGCAAGAGTTAATTGGGCAAAGTGTGACACCTTCCTGTCAGGCAGTTGGCATGATTGCACCCCCTGTCCTGCCGAGGCACTGAGATGGGACAGGACAGGTATAAAAG
The DNA here is from genome assembly GCA_030684275.1 of Acipenser oxyrinchus oxyrinchus. Taxonomy (NCBI): domain Eukaryota; kingdom Metazoa; phylum Chordata; class Actinopteri; order Acipenseriformes; family Acipenseridae; genus Acipenser; species Acipenser oxyrinchus. The sequence continues at coordinate 32,295,625 of CM060253.1, read as the reverse complement.
TGCTGGGGGTGTTTTTCGGTGGAGACATATATGCAGAAAAACTGGGAGGGCCTAGTGGACAGGGTGAGGGGCGGCTGCAGAGATGGAGGGACTGCTGGCTCAGCTGTCCTTTAGGGGAAGGGTCCTGGTGATCAATAATCTGGTGGCCTCCATGCTGTGGCACAGGCTGGTGTGTCTGGACCCTCCCGGGGCATGGTGCAGGAGATTCAAAGAGTACTGTTGGAGTTTTTCTGGAGCGGAAGACATTGGCTGAGGCCAGCGGTCCTGTATCTCCCCACTGATGAAGGGGGCAGGGGCTGGTCAGCATTGCCAGCAGGGTGGCAGCCTTCAGACTGCAGGCTGTTCAGAGGCTCCTGTATGCTGGGGAGGAGGCTCATTGGAAGAGGCTGGCTTGTTTTTCCTCAGTAGAGTAGGGGGGCTGGGGATAGATAAACACCTGTTTTTAATTGAGAGTACCAGACTAGCTAAAGTAGGTCTCTCTTCTTTTTACTTGAGTGTTTTAGATGCCTGGAGGGCAGTGAGGGTAAAAAGAGATGAGGAGTCCCTGACAGGCAGGGCCCTGTTGGAGGAGCCCTTATTTTTCAATCCGCTCTTCCCTGTACGTTTTTTTCAGTCAATGACGCTCTGTGCCTGCTTTGTGAGGGCAGGAGTGACCAGGCTGAGACACCTGATCAACTTTGAGCTCTCCTACTGGCTGACTGCTACACAGCTGGCTGGGCGGCTGGGCTGGCACTCTGAGAGACTGGCTGAGAAAATGGTCAGTAAACTAAGGAGTTCTCTTTCCCCGGAGTTCAGGGAGGCTTTGAGGGAGGAGATGTCCAGCAGCACAGGGCAGAGACAAGACTTCATCTTTCCAGGGCTGCTAGTGTGTCCAGCAGTAGGTGAAGGAGAGGAGGATGTAGGTAACGAGGGAATGCTATTAAACTTAGATACAGTTAAAGATCTAACTCTTCATACAGCAGAAAGTAAGAAGATTTACCAGATGTGTGTGAAGGCATCACATTCTCACCAGTTGAGGGGGTTGGTGGATTCAAGGTGGAGGGCATGTCTGGAGGTAAAGGAGGGGTGCAGGCCAGTATGGAGGGTTCTGTATAAACTGCCCCTCACCAAGAGAGCGGGGGATCTGCAGTGGAGGATCCTGCACTGTATTGTGTCCACCGGCAGGTTTCTCCACAGAGTTGATGCTAGCATTAGCTCAGAGTGCGTTTTCTGCTCTGCAGAGGAAACAGTGTTTCACATGTATAGTGAGTGTGTCAGGCTAGGACCACTCTTCCATCTTCTACAAGAGCTCCTGAAGGGCCTAGGCGAGGAGTTCACGAAAGAGCTTTTTATCTTTGGGGTTCCCTACAGTTTTAAAAAGAGAAACAGGTGTGTTTTAATTAATTTTATAATGGGTCAGGCAAAATTGGCCATTTTAAAATCCAGAAAGAGCAGTATCTCTGGGGCGGACTGACTGATGTTGTGGTGCAGTTCAGGGTGTTGGTGGTCAGCCGGATAAGAGTGGATTTTGAATTTTTAAACTCAATAATAACCCGGAGGGCTTCCAGGAGAGGTGGTGTGTGGGAGACACCTTGTGTGCTGTGAGTGAGGAGGGGAGCTCCAGTTTTGTTCTAGTTTTTAATTTTGTTTTTAATTTTATTTTTATTGTTTTACAGTGTTTTTTATTAATTTTGGCTTTAATCTGTTTTTAAACAGAAAGAAAACACTGTTTTTTAATTGATTTTTTAGGATCCTTTTTTGTTTAAAATCTATTTTTAAGGAGAACATGATGTATTTTAAGATTTTTTAAATATTGATAAATCTTAATTTTGTTTGTGTTTTACCTTTATTGATTTTGAATGGATTTTAATTGGAATGTTTAATAAAGGATCTTAAAAGTCAAGTCTCTCTCTCTCTCTCTCTCTCTCTCTCTCTCTCTCTCTCTCTCTCTCTCTCTCTCTCTCTCCACTCACCGAACACACCACCCCGAGTGAGTGAAAACATGCTGCTTTTATGCAGTTGTACCGAGACTCGATTGCTAGTCAATCATTCAATTGGAATCGCGGTACAACTGCACGTGAATTAATTTAGTGTACTCCCGTGACCACACATTACATTTTAACCAGCACGTGAAGTGATTTGTGCCATCCTCGTGCTTAAATACAAATCTACATTTTTAAACACAGACCCGTTTATATCCCGTTTACCAATGACTATACACCAACATTAAAACACAACACATAACACAAAATACACACAGGGGGGGCACTTTGCCACAACCCTCAATGCCGATACTCTTCTTAAGAAGACTCTTTCTTGACTCCAGAGTATTAAACCTATACCATTTACATTGACAAAGCCATGCAAAGATACATGACAGATTATCAGCATTTTAAATCAAAATAATGCGTCTTTATAAAAGCATTAAGGAAAGTTACACCAAACCTTGTTTAATTAATAAAAACATGGGTAAGTCATAAGGCATATGAAAAAAGTAATTCCTGTCCCATGTCAAATCGAGTAATTATAACTTTTCAATGCATTTTCTTTGAACTCTCAGTGCAGTTCAAGCATCCACACAACTTTTAGGAATGCCACCCGTTTTTCTATTGCGATTACAGGGTTTCTATCACACTCTCAGAAATACTAAAAGAAATGTAATCAATTCAAAGACTAGTGCTGAAGATGTTGAATTCTAACAAGTTAGCAAGCATGGATTTCAGAAATGTTATTTTAGATTGAAAACATATATGTTGTGCATTTATAATTAATCTTAAAGAGCCCTAATGAAACTTCAGGCCTGTTTGAAATTTCCACACTAAAGCCGGAGAAACATTAATCGGTGAACAAAACACAACAAAGAAAACTGCCTTTGATATGAAACTTTTGAAGAAATACAGTTGTGTTTTCACAGAAGTTATTTCTGATACATTATTATGGGTTGCATATTTGTACAACTCTATTACTTCTCACATGTTATGATATGTTACAAACTGTTTAAATTACTCTACTTGCAGTTAAAAGCAGATAAGGAGCAACAAGCAGTGCTGGCAGTATTTGATGAAAACAAAAGTTGGTACTTGGAAGATAATATTAAAACCTATTGCACAGAACCCTCAAACGTAAAGAGGGAAGACCCAGGATTCTACAAGTCCAATGTTATGCACAGTGAGTATTTATTTATCTATTGCATTTATATTGCGCTTTTTATACAAAAGTATCGCAAAACACTGTACAGAAAAAAAGAACAAACCACAATACATTTGTATAGCATGTCACACCTACAACTGCCATATTCAGACCATTTAAATAACACTTAAATAACAGAATACACATAATACAAAATCAGCCATTTTAAAGTTACATTAAAACCCACTAAGATAAGAAAGCCATTTTATAAAAGTGCGTTTTTAGTCTTGACTTGACTGTAACAGTCCCGGTTTCCCTAACAAACAAAGGCAGAGCATTCCATAATTTAGGAGCTGTACAAGAAAAAGCCCTACCTCCCGCGTTGCTTTTGTTGACCCTAGGAATAACCAGCAGCCCCGCATCCTATGATCTCAGAGTGCGATTTGGAAGATACAGGGTCAGTAACTCCTGCAAATAACTAGGTGGTAATCCATTCAGGGCCATGTAAGTTAACAGCAAAATTGTCAAATCAATTCTATACTGCACAGGGAGCCAGTATAAAGAGGCCACAACAGGGGTAATATGTTCACTTTTCCTGGTTTTAGTCAGAATTCCTGCGGCGGTATTCTGAACAAGCTGCAAGTGGGATACCACACGTTTTGGGACACTAGAAAATAATGCATTACAATAATCAATTTTAGATTAAACAAAAGCATGCATTAATCTCTCGGCATCAGATACAGGAATAATTGGTCTAAGTTTGGTTATTTTTCTCAAATGGTAAAAAAGATACTTTAGTAAGTTCCCTAATATGACCATTATTCTTACTATACCAAAGGAGGATATGGACAACATGCCCCACATGTCAACCTGTTCCTATCCAGTTTTAAATAACTTTAGCATAACAGAGGCAGAAGTGTTAAAGGGACTAGGAGCTCTTAAAATAAACAAATCCCCTGGGCAGGATGAGATCCTCCCAATAGTACGCAAAGAAATGAAAGAAGTTATTTACAAACCGCTATCCAAGATCATGCAACAGTCTCTTGACACAGGTGTTGTACCGACAGACTGGAGAATTGCAAAGATAATAGTGATCCACAAAAAGAGAGACAAAACTGAACCAGGTAACTACAGACCAATAAGCCTGACTTCTATTATATGTAAACTATAATAAGATCCAAAATGGAAAATTACCTATATGGTAACAGTATCCTGGGAGACAGTCAGCATGGTTTTAGGAAAGGGATGCAACATCAACAATTATTATTATTAGCAGATGCCCTTATCCAGGGTGACTTACAACATATCACAATGCAAAATATCACATTACAAAAATCACATTACAGATGAGAGCAGGTATAAAACACAATAAAGGCAGCAGTAAAAATAGGAGCAAATTCAAATAAAAAAGTACAGTAAATAATTACATTTGAGAGCGATCGACCAACAGCAGTTAAATGTACAGTAAAATATTTGGTTATAAGAGTAAATTCCATTAAGCAAGTAGTCAGTACAATAAATGGATAACAATTTCAAATAAGAGCAATTACAATAAACGTGAATACGGATACCTTTGAGTAAAATCAAATACAAGATACAGAATGATGACTGTCAGAAGCAATCGGCTTGATACTTTTTCAGTACGATACAGATAGTCATATATCACGATGGTCGATTGTTCCAACGTTACACAGACCAGGGATAAACAGAATTAAACAGAACAATGGATAATTGCAAAGGATATGACATGGTTTATTTAGATTTCCAGAAAGCTCTTGACAAAGTCCCGCATAAAAGATTAATTCTCAAACTGAACGCAGCAGGGATTCAAGGAAATGCATGCACATGGAATTAGGGAGTGGTTAACATGTAGAAAACAGAAAGTACTGATTAGTACTGAGGAGAAACCTCAAAATGGAGCGAGGTAACCAGTGGTGTACCACAATGATCAGTATTAGGTCCTCTGCTATTCCTAATCTACATTAATGATTTAGATTCTGGTATAGTAAGTAAACTTGTTAAATTTGCAGATGACACAAAAATAGGAGGAGTGGCAAACACTGTTGCAGCAGCAAAGGTCATTCAAAATGATCTAGACAGCATTCAGAACTGGGCAGACACATGGCAAATGACATTTAATAGAGAAAAGTGTAAGGTACTGCGCGCAGGCAATAAAAATGTACATTATAAATATCATATGGGAGATACTGAAATTGAAGAAGGAATCTATGAGAAAGACCAAGGAGTTTATGTTGACTCAGAAATGTCTTCATCTAGACAATGTGGGGAAGCTATAAAAAAGGCCAACAAGATGCTCGGATATATTGTGAGAAGTGTTGAATTTAAATCAAGGGAAGTAATGTTAAAACTTTACAATGCATTAGTAAGACCTCATCTAGAATATTGTGTTCATTTCTGGTCACCTTGTTACAAAAAGGATATTGCTGCTCTAGAAAGAGTGCAAAGAAGAGCGACCAAATTATCCCGGGTTTAAAAGGCATGTTGTATGCAGACAGGCTAAAAGAATTTAATCTATTCAGTCTTGAACAAAGAAGACTACGCGGTGATCTGATTCAAGCATTAAAAATTCTAAAAGGTATTGACAATGTCGACCCAGGGACTTTTCAACCTGAAAAAGCGAAACAAGGACCAGGGGGCACAAATGGAGATTAGATAAAGGGGCATTCAGAACAGAAAATAGGAGGCACTTTTTTACACAGAGAATTGTGAGGGTCTGGAACAAACTCCCCAGTAATGTTGTTGAAGCTGACACCCTGGGATCCTTCAAGAAGCTGCTTGATGAGATTCTGGGATTAATAAGCTACTAACAACCAAACGAGCAAGATGGGCTGAATGGCCTCCTCTCGTTTGTAAACTTTCTTATGTTCTTATGTTCTTATGTTCTTAAAAACCAGACTGAAACTTCTCGAATATACAATTAAGAGTTAGAAATGTTTGTAATTGAATTGCAACAACTCTCTCTGGAACCTTATCTAAGAATGGTAGGTTGGAGATTGGCCAATAGTTTTTGAGGACTTTACAGTCCAAATTGTGTTTCTTAAGCATAGGTTACTTAACCACAGCTGCAAAGTGAACCATTTATCATTTTTTAAATGTGGGAATTAATAACACCAAGAACATCTTTTAATAGTTTTGTAGGAATAGGATCAAGGGAGCATGTAGTAGCTCTCATATGTTGAACTAACTCTGCCAGTTCCTGCAAGGTAATCAAAGAAAAATCCCCCATAGTAGCCTTAATAGGTGTAGTTGATAAAATTGTGCTGGAGTCCTCCTTAATAGAAGATGTCTGTGGAATCTCATTGCTGATGTCTAGTATTTTATTTTTAAAGAATGTAAGAAGTCATTGCAGCTGTGAGAGGAGCCAATGTCAAGGGTAGGACTATTAGGGGAATGATTAATTAATTTATCTAGGGTAGCGAAAAGAAATCTAGGGTTGTTTTTATTTGTTTCAATTAATATGATGATCTAGCCAACACCAGAGCCTTCCTATATTTAACCAGGTGGCCCTTCCATACGATGTAATGAACATGCAGTTTAGATTCCCGACATCTCCGTTCTAGTTTAATACCCTCATATTTCATCTTATGAGTTGCATCATTAAACCACAGTGAGCTTTTTTTAAAAGACACTCTCTAAGTTTTGATTGGCGCTACAGTATCTAAAGATACCAGTCAAGGTGGTGTTGTAGGTATTAACCAGCTCATCTACTGATGAGGACTCAGAGGGCAGGATTTTCAAAGAACAGTGTTATTGTATCAAACTCGAGGTATAGTAACGAGAGCTTTAGTAGCAAGTGATTTTCAAACGAAATGTGTTAATTAAATCAATCCATTAATGCTTTGAAATTGAGTCGATGAGGTCGTTAGTGAACGCATTTCTCGTTAAAAAGCTTAATTGTCACAGGTCACCTACATTACTTCCTGTCTCAACGACTAGATAAGGGGAACTCGTTAATCAAAATGCATGTTAACAAGCTCAAGAAAAATGAATGGAAGCATAATTTGCTGTTATGGAAACTACTAGAATACAGGGAGGCGACTCTCCCACCAGTGAGCAGCAGCCAAATGGAAATAAAAAATAATGGGAATATCTAGTGTGTGTATAATTTGTAAACTTCATTTAAAATTGTGCATTTTGTCATGGAGAATGTACATTTATTTAGAACACTTCACTTATACAAAGCTGATTTACGATTATCTGGCGTGTGGGTAAAAATCAGACGGCACAGATTTAAAAAAATATATAAATAAATAAAAATTAAACCCCACTAGTCATTTACCCTCCTTCGGGGGAATATTTGCCACAGCTGACATAAAATAAACCTAGGCGTAAATTGGTCCAATCAAGGGCATGTGATTGAGCAGGGGTAACTGGAATTTGATGAAGGTTACTGTAGCACACACCTCTGTGTTTACTCAACAGGTAGCGGGAATGGTAGGATACTTTAACCTGAATTTTACATGCCTCTTTAGTTTCTCTCCTCTCGCCAGTTGCTAGTTTAAATACCTTGCTAGGTGGTGTTCAATGTTATCAGCTTGCCTACTTACCCTGATCTGTTTAGGTGCAGTCCATCTTCCCTATAATATCTATTTCTTTTCCAAAAGCAATCCCAGTTGTTTATAAATCCCAGGCCTTCTTGCACACATCAACCAGCCAGCCAAGTATTTAAGGCCTTAATTCTACTGAATACTTCATCCCCACCACCAACAACAGGTAGAGAATAATTCTGCATCCTAACTTTTTCAGCTGTCTTTCAGAATCTCAGATTATGCTTGTTTAATCTAAGTATGCTTGGTTCATATCCTAAACTGCACAGTATTAATGTAATTGCTGTTGTCTTTAATGCTTTGTGTGTCCTTTTCACCTGCTGTAGTTTTTAAAGGTACATTCCAGCCTGAATGTCAACAATCAAGATGCATAAAGCCACACCGTGCATTTACCATAGTTTACCATTGGTTGCAATATTTTTATTTTATTTTAGCGGCTTTACCATACCTTGTTGTTTTTTATAATGTCTATGTATGCTTTACCATGCTTTCACTGTTCTCTGTTATTCTTAGCTATGTTTTTACAACTGAGTAGATCCTATTTTTTTCTTTATTTTGTACTATGAAGTACAAAACAGCAGTGGCTCAATGGAAATTGAAGTAGAAGAACTTCAACAATACAGTGTGTTTGCAGGCTCAATACATTTTTAGAACAGCTATATTTGAGAATATACAGTACAGTATTATATGTATTGTATAAAAAGAACACCCTTATGCCTCATTTGCTAATAAACAGTATTTTTTTATCTGAATATAAAGCTATTTCTGTATTTAATCTCACTTGACAAGATCATACTGATGGGGAAGTACTGGACAAATCTCTTTCTATTTGTTTGTTTTATTATTTATTTTAAATAGCTGGATAATCATACAGAGCACACATAATAGGATAATAAACAGGTAAATATCAGGACATGGAGATAATATTAGGTAACCTCTTAATGTACTATCAAATGGTCTTCAAGCCCCTTGATATTTATTGCCTTTGAGTTATTAGTTATCTTATTTTTTCACAGCAATAAATGGTCTAGTCTATGACAGTGGAGAATTCCTTGGATTTTGCCACAATGAGGTTGTCACCTGGCATGTTTCAAGTGTCGGCGCACAAGATGATATCCAAACTGCCCACTTCTATGGCCACACCTTTGAACACAATAAAAGAGATGAAGATGTGCTGAGTCTCTTCCCTATGAGCGGGGAAACCATTACAATGAACATGGACAACATTGGTGAGTTATATTTAGGCTGGTCTTGTAAGATTTTGGGCATTACTAAGGGCTATTAGTCTTTAACTCTACATTAATTCAGCCACCCCCCGGGTGATTTTTTCATCCACTTACCACTTATTAACACATACAATACAAAATACAGGTTTATACATTATAAAGCAGTGGTATTAAGATTCGCCAGTGTTTAGATCATTGAACTAGACCCTGCAGTCTTACAATCTAATTTTACCAAGCTTCTTTGTGTTTGCCAACTACAACATTGCTTAGTTTACAGTTGTACGCCTTCTACTTTATAGTATCTTAACTATAGAAATGTAGCTAACTTCTCAATATTTGCTTAAATATTGTTGTATTTTTATATTCGAATAATCATGCATTTATCTCTATTTCTTCCCTGCAGGCCACTGGCTTTTGGCATCATTAAATTCTCACCAGAGTAACAAGGGAATAAGGCTACGATTCAAAGACCTAGAATGCCTTCAAGATCCCGATTATTATTATGAAACCATTGATAATGACGAAGATGTGGGTATTGTGTGGGTACCTGAGGAAGAAAATGAAGATGATGAAAAAGTAAATGTCAAACCGAATGACGTAGTCTCTTCAGAGACAGAGCTTGATGAAATGACAGAAATGTGGGCCAATCAACTTGGCTTACGCTCTTTCAAGAATAAAACGCAAGGCCTCATGGCAGAGGATGAAGTTTTGGATTTCTCCACTCTGCAAGATGATTATGAGGATGGAAACCTCTCGGAAAATGTAAGTTTCTCTGCTTCAGTGGCCCCAAGCAACAAGAGCTTTAGAGTGGATAGCAATGACTGCCTGCTAAAGCAGGATGTGCTGCATCCAATGCAGCTGAATGAACCACAAGCGGGACATCTCCACGTAACAGGATCCGCTGAAGAAGAAGCAGATCTGTCAGATGTTTACAGCTCTGAAAAGCGGGCCAAGACAGAGGACAAGGCAGAAGATTTTCAAACACTTTTACTCAATAGCACAGCTCAGTGGTTCACACCAAAAGAAGTTCACAATAATGATTCTGTTCCCTTAACTATTAGTAACAAGACAAGGTCACAGGAATACAGAGATCCGTTGTTACCTCCAGTGGCAAACAACAGTTGGCAAACCTTAAACAGTGACCAAGAAAGTTTTGTGATGGGAAGAAACAACCAGTCTGCCAGATCTCATGAGGAACAAGAGAAGGAAAGTGTAAGGACCATAGAGAATTTCACAGTGGAGAACATATCACTTGAAGGAAATAACAGTACAGCTTTGCAGGCTACAAAATATGCAATACCAGAAGATAAGGAAGCATTTATTTACTCTGTCCCCATCACTAAGGAGCTAGAAAATGACAGTGTAGTGAAAACACAGAACAGTAATAATGCAGATGTTGTGTTACTGGATAGCCACACAGTAGACATTGTAATAGACCACACTCTACTAGTGGAAGTGGAGGGGCAATCAGAGATCAGAGAGTCTGAAGTAATTTACAACACCAGTTCTGTAAAAGATACGGCAATAAATGATACTGTACCTGATGGAGAAGTTAAAATGGATGCAGACAATGAGCAATATCAGATTTTATCAAACAGTGAACGTGAAAAACATTTCCAGCAGCCTGTATCCCATTATAGCCACGAAGAAGGTCAAAATGTCAGTCACCCTGTTGTCACTCAGGAGAAAGGTAATCATCCTGCACATGTGAAACAGTCTTTGGAAGTCACCAATGGTAACAACGGAGGTGGGAATTACAGTATTGTATCTGAACAGAACACTACATTTATTTCTGTTCAAAATGAAACAAGTAACAAGTCAAATACAACCGAATATCTCCAATTGGAGAACCAAAACTCTTCTGAAGCACAAGCTGGGATTCTTGCTGGTAATTTTACAGCTGCAATAGAAGTTAATGGAAATATGACAGATATCTCTGTGCTAGATAATGAAAGTATTGAATCCAAGGACATGAGTTCTGAAAGCAATGAAACTGTATGGGTAGCCTCAGATAGTAGTCTCAATGCAGCCATGTTTCTTGATTTGGTAAACCAATCATCTTCTCTGGCAAGCAGCCCTGGGACAGAAACATTTACTGAGACACTAGTGGTAGAAATTCATAGAAATATGACAGTAATCTCAAATAACAAATCCAATGCTGCACTCCAAAGTCGTGATGGTGTAAATGAGGTACAAATCCCTGTGTCAAAGTACAACGACATTTATTTGGAGGAAATCAGTTCAGAGAGCGAAATGGTAGAGAAAGTGGTCATTTATTTGAATGACACCACCGGTAATAAAAACAGAATAGGCATTGTTACCACATCCCTGGACCCTTCAAAGAAACACTGGGAATATCTAGGAAAGCATAAAACTCATCACATGGAAATTCCTAGTCATGTGAAAAAGTACACAGAAGATGAAAAGCACATCAAGGCAAATCAATCTAAAGAACCACCGAAGCACAAGAAGAAACTGGGTGGCATAAAGATGAGAAGGAAAAAGAAAAATAATGAAAAGGACCTTTCAGCGACGGGAAATACGTTTACAACGGAGACTGGTTTTTCACCCAGAGGACGTAGACCGGATAGCATCAATCCCAGAGCATACAAGACGGTTTTAAATGAGAAAGAGTTGATCGGGAGAAACATCGTCATAGGCGTTCCAAGGGGGGAATTTAATGACTATGAGCTGTTTTTGCCGGACATGAATGAAAATGAAGATCTGCACGATTTAGAGCAAGGCAATAGCTATGAATATGTAGAATATAAAGACCCTTATGTCACCACTGATCATAGTCAGAATAATAATGATGAGATTGCAAACTACTATATAAGTACGGCACAAGGAAACGTAAGAATGTACTTCATAGCTGCCGAAGAAGTTGATTGGGATTATGCTGGGTATACAGGATCAAGGTATGTACTTTTGATATCTGTACAGTACATCCCTGTTATAGTTTTTTTCTGATGCTCTTTTCCACTTGTCTGTATAAACACATCACACTTTCCATTACCTGCCTGAAGCTACTTTACTTTAGGATTTGTCTATTCTTGTGATGTGCGTGATACACTAAATTACTCTTACAGAATGTTAAGCAAATTAAATCACTGCTAGCAATAAATATACAAGGAAACTATAAGCTTACTCTTCCTTTATAAAAGTTTACTACTACTACTTATAATAATAATAATAATAATAATAATAATAATAATAATAATAATAATAATAATAATGCTTTCACTTATAAAGTGCCTTTCGTCACAATGTCATGATGGAACCCATCAAAATCTCTTTAGGCAGCAAATTCCAATTGTCAGTGCAAACACAGCCACAAGAAGAGCAGACACCAAAAATGGCTTGTTTAAATCATGGCACAACAAGAAATGTATTGCCTCTGCCTGCTTAAACAATGTATTTTGCTTTAACATGCTTTCACCGTGTCTTTACAAAGCTCTTCTACTGTGTATTGTTTTCTGGTGAACCATGTCCAATACCAGTTCTCCATTTCTGAATCCCTGTCCTGCAAACCCCTCTATATTCTACACATTGCTTTCTGCAGTTCACTTTTAGAAGGGTCTTCACCGCTTTGGGGGATTGAGTCCCATGGGGTCCTTGAAAATACGTTGTTCACTTTAGATTCAGTTTAATTTCTAGTATAATCCATTGAGATTAAATACTGAATTAAAAATGACAAGGGGAACCAGGGACTGGCTTCTAGTACTATCAGCAATCCAATGTTCATTTTTATCCCTCATCTAAGACAATGATCTTTTTCTGTTACATTAACAGAAGGTTTGAGGATAGCAGTACAGATAAAAGGAACACACAGTTTAAAAAAGTGGTTTTCCGTAAATACCTGGATAGCTCCTTCTCCAAACCAGACATTCGAGGAGAAGTCGATGAGTTCCTTGGCATCCTTGGCCCGCTCATTAAAGCTGAAATCGATGATAGCATTGTGGTGAGTCTGAGAATGCTCTCATTGCCATCCTTTGTAGATTTGCAGGATCAGCACTGTAAGAGTGCTCTGATGGGAAGTCTGTATTAGTCATGTTAAAAACAGAAAAAATGCCGTATACAAACCTTATAATCAAAAATGACTGTGAAACCTCTATTTTACATACTAACTGGGACCAGGGTGTTTTTTGTAAAAATCTATAAAACAGATTTATACACAATACTGAACATACTGCCTTCAGGGCAGGATTGGTTCGGGCTCTTTCTAATTCTGAATAATAACAATGTAGGTTATATACTATTTCCAGATGTTTTAATACCAATACAAAGTTTTTTTCCATCCAGCTGAAGGAGTCCAAAATGTCCTGATATAATTTTTAAAATTTTTTTTATCAATTATTCACATTTTGTGTGCCTACATTATCATCTTTTGATTTTGCTCCTTTGGTACACAGCAGTTTTCCTTTTCAAAATCTCTCTCTCTCTCTCTCTCTCTCTCTCTCTCTCTCTCTCTCTCTCTCTCATATATAAATATACTAACTACTTTTTGTTTCTATAAAACTACTTTCTGTTCCTCCAGGTTGTTTTCAAAAACCTTGCTTCCAGAGAGTACTCCCTACATGCTCATGGTGTTTCTTTTGGAAAGTCAATGGAAGGAATGGGTTACGAGGATGGTTCTCCATATTGGTATAAACTTGACGATGCTGTTCAGCCTGGTGACACTTATACATATGTATGGCAGGCAAAAGACAAGGTTGGACCTAAATCAGATGGCTGCAGAACCTGGGTCTACTATTCAGGTGTAAACCCTGTAGGTAACACTGGGGTGAAGGACTCACATGCATGCCACATATTAATGGTCTTTGCAAACTGAAAGGATGAAAATCTATCTATCTATCTATGTAACGCTCAATCAAAATTCTAAGGCAAAGAGGTCCCTGAGTGGCTCATCCAGTTAAAGTGCTGCTGCTGGGAGTGCAGGATGAATCACACAGCCAGTTTGCGTCCAAGCTGTGCAAAAAGGCAGAACTTTGCTGGGGACTCCAAAAGGGGCGTCACATTGGCTCTGATGCTACCGGGATGGGGGATGGGAAACAGGCAGGGATTGCTTCGCCGGGCCGGCTCAGTGTTTTATAAATAAATGCATTATTACATTTTAGCGAGTGTTTTTTTCCTCATGCAAATGCAAATACCTCCTAAAATTACTTCCGACTTATCATGGATCCCACATGAGCAAAGCGTAAAGCATGAAGCGTGCAGTGAGAGGCGTCTCTGCGTTCTCGTGTTTATGCTGTAAAAAATACAGCCAAAAAGTGATTCTACATTATTAAGTATGGAAGCTGTAGATATAAAATGAAAGCTGTCTACTGGAGAATGTTTGTTTAGCAATGGAAAGTTCTGTCGCTGAAAAGGGCCAAGTCAGTCGTACATAACTTAATTTGTACAGACCGAAAAAAAACTGCTGGAGAAAACTACAAGCTGGAGAACATTGCCCCAGATGTGTTGCAGTTTAGGGTTGATTTCTTTCGACCGTTTTACAAAGCTTAGAGAGAACTTGACTGAGACCAGCATGCTGCATTGTACAACCTGGTAATTAAGTGATTTGAGAAACTTAAATGACATTGTTTTCACCAGTTTTGGCGTCCTCCAGTGGAAACATTTGTTGTTGTTAAAACTCTGGTATTGAGTTTAAAGTCTGGTGTGATATAATGACAAGTCATCGACATATAATTTGATGTTCAACGTTAACTTTGCTGTTTTTTAGCTAAGTTTATCCAAACATGATGCTATATGTCTGTATCTGAGAATACCAAGTAAAATGTTCATCTAACTGGATGCTTCGCTGAGAGTATTTGTTTTCTTTTTAATTTGCGTTTTGACTCGAAATATGCTTTCTGTATTTCAATAGCATGTTTGATATTAGTTATGGCGATATTGGGGTCGGGTATGAAAAAAATGAAAAGCTCTCGGGATCGGGTTCGGGCCGGGTTTTATTTTGATACCCGAGCTGACCTTTACTTTGGATTACTCAGTGTAAAAGCGATTCTGGCTTTAGGCTTGTGAGATCGGGGACGCTCACATACACTCAGAAAGTCTGTGCTGTGTGGGGACTCGCTGCGGTGAGGAGAAAAAACATAATTGGACATTCCAAATTTGGGGAAAAATACATAAAAATCATAATTGATCGCTCAAAAATTAAAAATAATAATAATAATACAAATTCTAAGGCAAAACTGTAAGTCAAATAGACGTTTTGGTTAGTGCCTTCTTCACTGAACAAGCTCAGATGATTGTCTACTTAACTTTGTTTCTTATGCAGCAGTTTTACCTTGCTTATATACTGTGAAATCAACCAAACAGAATTTATTGAATCATATTGTAATACAAAAAACGATGCCCTTTTCTGTTCAACCAATGCAAAACCTACTGCTTTTTCTTCCAGGAGAAAGATATAAACTCTGGATTGATTGGACCTTTGTTAATCTGCGCGAAAGGGATGCTGAATAGTAGCACAGTCAATACAAGGGAATTTGTCCTACTTTTTATGACTTTTGATGAAAACAAAAGCTGGTACTTTGAGGACAACATGAAGAACATAAACAACAAAGTGGCAGTGACTGATCCTGAGTTTAAAAAAAGGAACAGATTCCATGGTATTACGTTTTGTCCTTAATCGGAAGATATGTAGCCACACTAAAAGAAACAAGTAAAATTGAAAGTCTGTCTATATATAAAATACTGTTTGAGAAATTCATAAAACTGGTCTATATTGTATTTTTAGAATAGTTTGATGAATATAATTATATTATTCATAAAGACAGACTTTGAAAATTAGTTAAAGATTTAGGAATTGGGCACATAGGCCCCGATTTATCAAGGTCCTTGCAGAAAAATGCAATTTGCACCAAATGATTCAAATTGCATTTTGCTGCAAATACCTTGATAAACCGGGCTAATTGTACCAAAGTCTAGTGCTGCCAGAAATATATATATATATATATATATATATATATATATATATATATATATATATATATATATATATATATATATATAATTAATATTTTTTTAATTGGGTATATGAAAAGTTTGTAATTGTCTTCCTGGTACTTCCAGTGAGGCTGGGGCCACGGGAACAAGGTTAGAATATTCTTTACTACAGATAATTCAGGTAATTGAAATATCAGAATCTGAGGATATAGGAAGGAAGCTGTGTATATGTGACACATTTGTAACTGTATACTGTATAGGGTGTATGTAAGTCACAGTGACTTTTTCATTTGTGGCGGATAATCATTTTTTACTAACACACTGGATTGTAGATTCTCAAAACAGGTTTAAGCAAAACTTTGTTCTGATACAAGGAGTTTTAAAACTCTCATTTTGCTTCTTTCTTAAAAGCTTTATAGAATCAAATACACATTTGACAAGACTTTTGATTTGGTCGTCTATTTAAATCACTTGTATGTCTAAAGTTCTTGTCCTGAGGAATATAATAATTTCGAAATTATTTTGTATTAGGAAGAAATGCCTTAGTGCAAAACTGACATCACTTTATTTGTTTGCCTCAACGTTACACATTGATAAGCCAATGATTATATTGTTTTCTTCATTCCAGCCATCAATGGGATCATTTACAGCTTGAAGGGTCTGAGGATGTACAGCAAAGAGCTTGTGAGGTGGCATCTGATCAACATGGGCGGCCCCAAAGACATCCACTGCATTCATTTTCATGGTCAGACGTTCCTAGACAAGCAGAGCAAGGACTACCGCCTTGGTGTGTACCCGCTGGTTCCCGGTGAGTAACCTTCCCCACAGTCTGATCTCTCACCCCAGGAAGCCTGAAGAAACAGAGATACTGCAGGCACGGCACTACTGATAGATATATGATGACAATAGACACTAAATCATTATACCACGTGCATAATAATCTGAAACAAAAACACATTGGAAATGTGAAAAAACAGCAAGTTTTCAAAAGTGCCCAGCTATTTAAAGTGGAGTTATCAAAAACACAAGCCAAGTTTCAAGAAACCATTGGGGCAACCTTGCCCAGCACCAAGTAAATAGGCACAACTGTAAAAGCGGTGGAGGTCAAGGTTGCCCCAATTGTTTCTAACTTGGCTTGTGTTTTTGATGCAAGTTCGATCCGCTTTTATTGTGCCTGAGAACAATTGGGGCAACCTTGACCCCCACCGCTTTTACAGTTTTGCCTATTTGTTTAGTGCTGGCCAAGCTTGCCCCAATCGTTGCTTCTAACTTAGCTTGTGTTTTTTATACAAGTTAGAAGAAACAATTGGGGCAACCTTGGCCCCCATCCGTTTTACAATTGTGCCTATTTGCTTTGTGCTGGGCAAGGTTGCCCCAAACTTTGCTTGTGTTTTTGATATCTCCACTTTAAATGGCTGGGCACTTTTGATAACTTAGTGTTTTTACACATTTCCAATCTGTTTTTGTTTCAGATATCACTTATTTTTTTTCATTTAATGGACAATAACATACACACATTATGGGAATAGCAAAATTGTTCAACCTATATTGAGGCAATGTATTGACCTTTTCCATAGGGTAAATGTAAGTAGTAGCCTAGTCTGTTGAGAGGTTTAAGATGTGAATCTGTGTAGCATAGCGGTTATGTAGTTGGAGTGAAAGTATGACTAGTTAGGGTTCAAATCCTGCCTTGTATGTGCATGTTAAAGTTATGTGTGCAAAAGTATGTATGTTCAAAGAAAGTGTCATTCATATCAACTACATTTTTTTCACATCAAAAATGTGTTTAGGGCTCCCGAGTGGCGCATCCAGTAAAGGCGCTCCGTGTGGAGTGCAGGATGCGCCCTACAGCCTGAACGTCACCGGTTTGAGTTCAGGCCATTCCACTGCCGACCGTGGACGGGAGCGCCTAAGGCGGCGCACAATTGGCCGAGCGCCACCCGGGGGGGGGAGGGCTTAGGTTGGCTCACTGCGCACCAGCGACCCCTGTAGACTGGCCGGGCGCCTGCGTGCTTACCTGTAAGCTGCCCAAAGCTGCATTGTCCTCCGACGCTGTATCTCTGGGCTGGCTGCATGGCGGGCCTGCAGACTGAAAAGAAGCGGTCGGCTGATAGCACATGCTTCGGAGGACAGCGTGTGTTTGTCTTCACCGCTCCCGAGTGAGCGCAGGGGTGGTAGCGGTGAGCTGAGCCTAAATACAAATTAGACATTTCAAATTGGGGGAAAAACAAGGTCAAATTAATTGCCAACTATTAAATAAAATAAATAAATAAATGTTTTTGTTACTGTGACAGGGATGGCTAAGTGGTGACGTCAGGCCAGATGCAGGAAGAATAACACTCAGGCAGTACTGTGGTGCAAAGGCGTTCGCACCGTTTTATTTTAACAAACACAAAAATAAAACAAAAGGTTTGAACAAAAAAAACACTGCTCACAGAGCAAAATAAAAAAGATAAACAAAAACAAAACACAGATCAGGCTGAGCAGATTGCGTTCACTGATCCTATGGTTATTTTAATCACTGTTTCTTTCTCCTCTCGTTCCTCCTCTCGAACACCCACCCCTTGCAGCCAAAGCAGCAGGTCTTTTATATCATGGCCGAGGGGTTAACTGGCTATTAATTCCCTCATTAACCCTCGGCCATAGTCTGCACAGGTAGAATTATTATGCGTGACTGCCAGCTAATTCAATAATTACTAGCTGACAGTCACGCATTCCCACGAGGTATTTTAAAACAAAAAAAATACATCATGGCAGGCGGCACCTCGCTTGTCCTTGCCAAACAATAACAACTACGGCTTTTCACCGTCATATTTAAAAATAATAATAATAATAATAATAATAATAATAATAATAATACAACAAAACAAATACAAAATAACACAAATGAGACACAGGGGTGGAGGGGGAGGCCCCGTTCTAAAAATAAATAAACAATCATGTACAGGACTCCTCACCCTGTTACAGTTACACAAAAATAAAATACATTTAATTTTTTTTTTTAAGTTTGCAATATAAACCCCACGTGGGAATTGAACCCAAGGCATGCTTCCAATGCAGCTACCCTAGCTTTCACACCACAAAGTTTGTCTTCCACTTTACAACATTTGCAAGTAGTATAGCAGTAAAGTTACAGTTTTCAACCAGTAACGAGATTTTGTAAATAATGATTATTTATTATCCAAAGTGTATTGAAAGCTTTCATCTGATTTTGCAAACTACCATAATAAGCTTGATCCTTTCATTTACTCTATTGTAACGTTTTCATGTTTAGGAAGTAGTACTCAGGGAGACGGTGTTGAATTCTCAAAATGTTTGTTTTATTTGAAACTAGAGAGAATTCCTGTCAGGGGCCGGAATTCACGGCACCAAAATAATAACCCTACATTTTAGTCTTGGCACTTTCACTGCAGATTCTCTCCGCTCACACGCTCCCTCAGTCGCGCCCACAGTTTCTCATTCAAGTTCAGCGCTGGACTGTCTCCAGTCCCCAGGCTTATGCACCCCCTTATTATATAACCTCTCGTCATTTCCCGCCGCTGTCCGGCTCATTAACCAGTCTCATCCATGCTCTGCAACCCCCGAAAACAGCAACACACATTCTCCCCACTCATTCACTCACTCCCCCTTCCCATTCTAAGTAATGGCGTGACCTGTTCCTCTTATAATACACGTAACATAATAAAAGACAGACAAGACAAACTGAACAGACAACAAGTCCTGCAACAAAACAATTGTCCAGGTCGTTATAATATATTTTTAAATTTGAAAGTAAAAATATATGAAAGCACCTTTATGTACAAAAGTATTTTCGTTTCATACAGTATTAAAGCGTTACACTGACAGGAAACCAACATTTTTCAGAGATCAAGATCAGAATCTCAGAGATGATGATGATGATGATGATGATGATGATGATAGTAATTTAATTTTGGGAAGTTGCCATCATCTCACCTCCCACTTTTAATGTGGTTTATTGTTTAAGGTACATTTGGAACCATTGAAATGAGGCCTTCTAAACCTGGCCTGTGGCTTTTGGAGTCTGAAGTGGGTGAATACCAACAGGCAGGAATGCAGACACTATTCTTGGTGTTAGATGAAGGTAAAGTAGATGAAGTCAGCGTTTGTTTAGCCTGTTCAGAGATGACCCTGCTGGTTCAAGAGACAGTAGTCATTTTTTTTTTAAAACTTCAATTAATATAAATTGTGGTAAACCTTTCACAGTTCTTGTTAATATCATTTTATGACATATGATTATATAGTTAGAAACCATTGTATCTTTCCAATTTCCAACTTCCAATTCCCAGCTGGAATTTTCTTTTATCGGTAAAATTCCCAATATTGATTTTAATTCACTCATAACAGCCTGTATTCCCTGCCCTTCTGCTAATCAAACATGTAAACAACACAATTTAAAGAAAAAGAGCCATCCTATGTAACACACAGTGGGAAATATGTAAAAAGGCCAAGTCTTGGGTACTATTAGGTCCATGCTATTATTCCTTCTATTCCCTCAGGGTTGATTTTATTGCAACCACATTGTAGTAGAAATATGTCTAATAGAGACAGGGCAGCGGCATAAAGATCTGTCGCAATAAATCCAATCATGCTTAATTTTTTTTATTTCTTTACAGATTGTGGGCATCCTTTGGGTCTTACTTCACAAAGTGTCTCCGATTTGCATATCACAGCATTCAAATATACAGGTGAGTTTATCAGTTTTACTCACATGCTTTTCTCCCCAATGTGAAATGCCCAGTTCAAATGTTGCTTCACTTCCGCAAGCCAGTCACCTTTCAGGAGGACTAAACATCCCCTCTGTTTCCTCCACCTTTTAGATCTATTGACTAGACCCCAATGTTCTTTAAATGAATGTGTTTTTTCAAGGTTTTCTTGAGTTACTGGTAGCTTCATTCTGCAACAGTAAAAGCTGACATTAAATTGTTTTCTTCATAAAGGAGAATGGAAACCTAAATTAGCAAGATTACACAATACAGGATATTACAATGCTTGGAGTGCTGATCCAGAGCCTGCAGGGTCTAACTGGATTCAGGTAAATGACACACTTTAAAATCCTTTTGTGTGCTCTATTGTATTGCTGTAGTTTAGTTTTAAAATAAATGTTGTACTGGCAGATGCTGATTTTTGATCAACTTTTGTGCAGCTGCTGAGTGACTCATTACTTAGCACGCAGCACCACCTGGTGTCTTCTGCCTGCTCTTACCTGTAGCTAAAATAAAAACCTGTGCAAGAGACACAATAAGCAAGCTTGTTCAAGTTTTAGTTTTCAGTGAGATTCCACCAGGTGATATAATGAATTATGTTAGCACTTTAAATTATGGGGGATGCATCACCATGGTATTAAATCGTATTAATTATTGAAAAATCAAACAAAACAAATCAATTATTCCTGCCCTTCATTGTAACTCTTGGCATACCTGTGGAATTACATGCTAACGGCATGTGCCATGCTTTTACCATGTAATAGCTTTCAATAATAAGCAGTTGTTCACAAGGCATTTCAATTTAATGTTGTTCCCATGTAAGCACAGGAACCTAAAATTTCCCTTTTTTTCTTCTTTTTTTACGAACCATTACATTTTTATGATTTTTGCAATCAGTCTTAGTGGTTATTTATATTTAATTACTATATATTGTTTTGTTTTTGTTAAGTGTGTGTGTGTGTGTGTGTGTGTGTGTGTGTGTATATATATATATATATATATATATATATATATATGACTGGCAGTTGAAGCTACTTACCTTTTAAATGCAGATACTATACATAGATATTCACACCCTGTAATGTGAAGTGCAGTCTTTATTGCTGTATGGTCCAAAACAGTGCCTTGTGGTGACTGTTAGGGAAGGCCTTTTACATTTGTTAGATTGCTGTTGTAAGCCCTGTCTGTGCTCTCTCCCTTTATATCTGACAGAGGTCTTGCTTTTGTCTTGTGACTCTCCAGGTGGATTTCCAGAGACCTGTTGTAATCAGTAAGGTGGCCACCCAGGGTGCCAAAAAGATGTTCAGATCTCTGTATGTCACAGAGTACTGGGTGTCTTACAGCACAGACAGAAAGAGATGGGTTTATTACAAAGGGAACAGCACATCATTCCGAATGGTAAGTGCCTCAAAAAAATCACGTTCTGTGTGTATTTGCTTCATAGCCATATTGTTTGTGGTCAGTAAAGCAAATAAGAATAATTGTTGTTTTTATTGTAAGACCAAGTTTTTGTACACTAGTTCAAAGTAACATTACAGTTATTACAAATTACATTACAGTAATTTGGAGAGTAAATTATTCAATGACCCAACCCTTATCTGGAGCACTGACTACAGAACCTCTTCTGGAAATGTTTGCCAAAGAATACAGACAGGAGTAAAAGTGGTTTTGTAAATTTCTTGTTATTATTCTGTTAATATATAATGGAGAGGCACATTCTACAGTATGTCCCAGCATCTAAATGAAAATACCAACATTACAATTAAATTGATCCAGGCACTGGAGAGTGGGTTAGCTTAGAAAACAATACTGCAAATATGCCTTTGCAAGAACTAACTTTGTTTTCTTCTATTGAAGACCTTTGAAGGCAACAGGGATGCCTATGGAATTAAGGAAAACATATTTAATCCACCGATAATTGGCAGATTCATTCGACTCCATCCCACCTTATTCTACGGCCAGCCAACCCTCCGCATGGAGTTTTATGGCTGTGAGCTGGATGGTAAGTCAGCTGAGTAGATTATTGTTTCATTTTTCCACATGTATTGCTTAGGTTGGCACGGTTCAAAGCTAAATGGATTGTAATGGGTCAGTACTTTGCCTTTTTAGGATAAATAATTATATACATCGTATCAGCTGGCATGCATTATTACTGTGCCACTTGATAATTCATTAAGCAAGTGTACTGTACAACCCCCACCTGTTACATTTCAACCTCAGAATCAATAGGTGTCTGTCTAAAGCACCGAGCATAATACCATCAACAATGTGTTTCTATACTGTGTTGACCTCCGAGACTGGTACGGCACCTGTTGTTTTACCAGTCTAAGCAGTCACCAGAACTGGTATAATAGATATGTCACATTGTATGCATTTGTAGGATGCTCTGTTCCCCTGGGAATGGAAAATGGAGAAATAAAAAATGACCAGATAACGGCTTCTTCCTCCAAGAACAGCTGGTTTGGTGGCACATGGGAACCCAGACTGGCTCGCCTTGATAACGGAGGGTCTGTCAATGCCTGGCAAGCCAAGGTAAATGGATTCATTTATCTTCAAAAGTCTACTGTGTTTATTTTTGAGAGACCCACCTTTTACAGGAACATATTGAATTTTAAGCCGAATTTTAAGTGTCAATCATACCCAACGCTCTCCTGTGCTGATATTGGATACAAGGACCTCTGCCCCACTCAGTCACACCCATTTCTAGTTTGATCTATTTTTAAATATGTATTTTAGCTCAAAGAGCCAGCTGCCCAACGTTTCAATATGTTGTACATATCTTTCTCAAGGGAGCCTGTGTTTGAATCAAAACATTGGAGGTATTTATAGGTTTTTGACGGCATGACAACTACTTGTTATTGTTTACATTCAAATCCATGATTTGTTCTTACATGATGTAATGCTGTTCTATATATTGTGACATCATTTTTACTTCTATCTTTGAATCTGTATTAATTCTAATTAACATTACTTTATATAAATTTATATTTTTATTATATCATGCAATGCTGGCTCTGAGGATCAGCCTAGATTTGGCCTCCCCAGCGCATCAGCATGCACAACTTTTGAACGAATTGTTTATTTATTTAAATGTTATATATCTATTGAAGTTAATTAGTTCATTCTTTTCTGTTGAGTCCCGCTGGCATAATCGTGTTCAGTCTATTTATCCATTTACTTTCTTTTATTCTTCTATATGTTGCATTATTTAATTTTAGCTGTTCTAATACTACAAACTTTACATCATTTGTCATGTCCTTGACTGGTGAAGTGCTGTACTATTGGTTCATTCATTTTTTTATTTCTAATTAATGAAAGGTGGTTCTGAATTTGTTTATATAAAGTAGTTCCAGTCTCCCCAACATATTTGATTTCATCACATTTTTCACAGGCTATTCCATAAACAACATTGCTATTTTTACAGTAGGTATTAGTTTTTAGTGGATATGTGGTGTTCTTATGTTTAATTATATTTTTACTTTTGTCTATGTATTTACACACTTTACATCTACTGGTGCACATGTTCGTAGAACCTATTTTGTCAATTATTCTTTTATGTTTACTGTGAACTAAAATATCACCTAAATTAGCTTCTCTTTTGAATGCTACAACTGGGGCCTTAAGAAATACTTTTTTTTAATTTTTCTGAATTATGCAGAATCTGCAAGTGTTTCCAAACTATCTTAGAAATATTGGGCAAAACTTTAGAGTAAGTCATTATTAATGGGACTCTTTTGACCTTTTTATCTCTATTTTTATAATCTAGTAGATCATCTCTTTTTAGTTTATCCACTTTTCTTAACTCCGTCTCTATAATTCTTTCTTTGTATCCTCTTTTTTTAAGATTTGTTTTTAATACATTTCTTTGTTTTACATAGTCACTTTCTTTTGAGCATATTCTTCGTATTCTTATTCCTAGACCCTTTGGGATTGCCCTTTTAGTGTGTATCGGATGTGCAGAGGACATGTGTAAATACTGGTGCATGTCAGTAGGTTTACAGAAGAGGTCAGTCTCAATTGAACCTTCTTCAAGTTTTACTATGGTATCTAAAAATTCTATTTCTTTCCTTGTCCATCGAAGGTCCACCTTAATATTACTGTGTATTTCATTTGCCATTTTATGAAACTGGAAAAGAGACTCTTCTCCATGTGTCCAAACCCCAAAAATATCACCTACAAACCGAATGTATTCTAAAGGTTCTCTTTCCGATTTTCTAAGTAATTGTTCTTTCCATTTCCCCATGTATGTACTGGCAAAATGCATTCCTAATTTAGATCCTATTGCTGTACCATCGTTTTGTTTGTAATTCTTATGAACAACTGTGAAATAACTGTTTTCTAAAACTACGTTGATCATGTTCAGTACTTCTGCTGTTGGTATTTATATAAATATGTACATATATATTTATATCAACAGGCAAACAACATCTACCAGTGGCTGCAGGTTGAATTACACGAAAAAAAAAAGATTACCGGAATTGTTACTCAGGGTGCCAAGTCAATGACAAACGAGATGTATGTAAAAACATTTTCTATACAATATAGTAATAATGGAAACAACTGGACACCCTACAGAGAAGATGAGGATTCCCCAGATAAGGTTAGTTAAAAGGGGTCTGGGTTGTCAATTATGTTTACAAGCAATTCTAAAATGTATATTTTATTTTTGTGTTCAGTCTTGTGTAATTATGTGTACATTTAATGTGTGTATATACAGTATGTACCCATTCAAGAAAAGATTACAAAGGCAATATTAGAATCCAGAGCTGTATTTAATTTAAACAAATTTAAAAAAACTTAAAAACAAAAAGGTGGAAAAGATGCCAGAATGATTTTTTTAAAGCCCAAATTTGCAGTTTGTGTAACCTGAGACGTTTTAGAGAGGGTTAATTAATGTATTCTGCTGTTTAAACTACGGAAATACTTTTAATAAAAAACATTTCTTAAATATGGTCCATAATAACAAAAACATTAAGTTAGTAGTGAGGTTCCGAAAAATACAGCAGTATAAGTCCCCACATGTTGCTACAACTGTTTAAATAGCATACAGTTCCTGTAATTTTGTCTTTTCATTGTTAACATCCTGACAGATTTTTACACTTATAACTTTAGTCTGTTTCAAAGCTGTTTTCAAACTGTGGGTTTGAGATCTGTCATCTAAATCACTGCAGGAAGAGCGATTTCGGCTCTGGCTTTTCTGTTCCGTACCACATGGATCGTTATTTCTGTGCTACTTGTTTGACAATGTGGACAATAATCCAGACCTTACCCTATCAGTGCACTAGAGCGGACATTTTGAAAAGAGCTTTGAAACAGTCTTTAAAGTTATGTGTAAAAAGTTGCCAGGATGTTAACAAAGAAAAGAAAAATGACAGGTACGTTATTCAGTTGTAACACCACGTGGGGACGTGTAACACTATATTTTTCGGAACCCCTCTACTTACTCTTTAAGTACTTATGCTGAATACTTAATCCTGTTTTTTTTGTTTTTTGTTTTTTTAGATATTTGTGGGAAACACTGACAATTCTGGACATGTAAAAAACTACATTTACCCCCCAATATTTGCAAGATTCATCCGAGTAGTGCCAAAAACTTGGAGCAACAGCATAACTCTTCGAATTGAGCTTCTTGGATGTGACTTTGAATAACAATAAACAATATAAATAAGATATGAATTAGGACTATATTTTTTTTTTAACTTTTGTGAAATGTGAAATGATTCAGCGTTAATATAATGTGGTTTCATTTAAAAATGAGTACATTAAATAAACAATAAATATTGAACAGCTGTGCAATAAAGTTGCTTAAGTTGATTTACCCTGGAAAAAATAAACTGGTTTCGCCAGTATGGAACAATAAACTGTAATATATATATTTTAAAGAAATGTAAACCTACTACTACTAGGTGTAGGATCCTTTTGAACAGAAATACTGCATAGAAAAACTTTTGTGAAAAATGTTCATTCACTGGACCACAAAGAATGTGATTCTGTGGTAAAAATATTGCCCGCTGTGTAGCATGGGAATGGTCTATTTCCATCAGATCAACTAGAAATGTTTCAGTCAGCTGTTAATGGAAGGAGGTGAAATGGAAAAAGTAATAGGATCAACAGCGCCCCCTTGGTGGAAGTGTATTTCCTATGATCTTTTGGCAAAATCTTTGTCTAGTTTTGTTAAAACCTGTATTTCCTGTATAATCAATGTTTCCAAAGATACTGCTGTCCAGAGTGGCCAATATTTGTTTTTGTTACCTAGTATATACAATTCAAACTAAATTAGTATGTTTGTTTTTATTTTTCTTCTTGTTTTTTTTTTATTATTAAATCCTCAAAGTAATTGCCTAATAAAAATAAAACTCAGGATTTTGTCCCTCTGGTTTTTATACAAGCTCACCCTCACCTAAAACATAAAGTAAACCAAGCTTAAACAAAGCACTTCCAAACTAGTACCATAACAATTCTGATTACACAGATGCTTTTGAATAGCACTGGCTCTCGGAGAAGAACAAGGAATTCATATTGACCACAATGTACACACAGTTCATAAATACATAGACCCTTCCTACAGGGACGGCTCCAGAAATAATTCCTAGGGGGGGCTTAGCCTCTGGGGAGTGGAGCCAAGGAGAACATTTTGGGGTTAATAAGTTCTGACAACCCAGAGCAACCTAATTTTTGCTTCTGTAGCAGTTGTGAGCTCTGAAGTCATTATCATGACTGAGCAATAATATAAATACATACATTGCTAATCTAGCTGATCCTATACATTGTGATGTGTTATTGCGAGTGTTTTATATGAGAAATAACTTTAATCAACACATGCTAAGTTATGCTACACAAGGTATAAATATATATATATATATATATATATATATATATATATATATATATACACTGAGTGTACAAAACATTTGGAACACCTGCTCTTTCCATGAAATAGACTGATGAGGTGAATCCAGGTGAAAGCTATGATCCCTTATTGATGTAACCTGTTAAATCCACTTCAATCAGTGTAGATGAAGGGGAGTTTGAATGCCACAGGATATCTGAACATCATTGCCAATCGGGTGCATCCCTTCATGGCAGCAGTGTATCCATCTGCTAATGGATTTTTTCAGCAGGATAATGCCCCATGCCACAAGGCTAGGATTGTCCAGGAATGGTTCCACGAACATGACAGTGAATTCAGCTTACTGCAGTGGCCTGCCCAGTCACCAGATCTCAATCCAATTGAGCATCTGTGGGAAGCATTGGAGTCAACATGGGCCAGCATCGCTATGGATGCAACTCAATATTAGGAAGGTGTTCCTAATGTTTTGTACACTCAGTGTATATATATATATATATATATATATATATATATATATATATATATATATATATATATATATTGTAAGACAGCAGGGAGGGGGTTAAATCCTCCCTGCAGAAAACATGTGCATAGGCACATTTGTTTAGTTTATTTGTCTATTGTTTAATTGTTTAATTTTCAGTTGTTAATTATTTGATTGTTAATTATCCCCTGCGCCTGGTGGTAATTGTAAATTAGTACCCGGTGCAGGGTATTTAAGAGAGGCAGTCAGTCTGCTCAGGACTGTGGTGTAGAAGGAAGCAGGACGTGGTGTGTTCTGTTTCCAGGCACCCTTGTGAGTACAAAGTGGTTAGAGTGTATTCTGTTTATGCCAGGTAAATGGCTTAGCCATCCTGCGGGATAGTCAGGGACCTGCATATTGTTTAGTTAGTGCTCCAAAGGAGCTAGGTGTTTGTTTATTAAAAATAGCGCAACCGCGCTTAAAAATCCATAGTCTGTGTCTTGGGTCTGGTTTTAAAAGGGGAAATGAACGACAGTGAGTGACGTCCGCTTATATATATATATATATATATATATATATATATATATATATATATATATATATATATATATATACACATACACCTGCTCGGCACCATGCTCTTGGTACAACCTGTTTTTCCCATGCCACTTTCATCAATTTACACAGGATTCGTAGAACTCCTGAAACTCTTGTACACTCTGTATGGAAATCAATTAGGCCCTGGAGATGATGAAACCCTTGCTTTTTTCACAGCCTGCTCTACTTCTTTCCAATTAGGTTCACAGTCCTCTATTTGGTATTCTGGTGGGATGTCTGAAGGAATTGACATAGGCCCCTGCCTTTTTTAATCTGTATGTGTGTCCTCCAAATATCTCTCCAGCTCAAACTTAGATGCTTTTCGTGTGCCATTCTTCTCACTGATGAATCCTTTTTTACAAATTTGAATGGGTATTTATAAAAGTTAGTTCTCGCACGCTCCTTCTTTTTGTAGCGTTTCCGTAGGCACTCTGCTCTGCGCAATGTTGTAAGCTTATCTTTTATGACCCTTTGTAAGAGATTGAGTCCCTCCTTCTGACTTTGTTCTGCTCTTCTCCATTGCTTCCTCAGCTGTCTCCTTTCTCTAACTAAGTGTACAATCTCCTGCTGCCGTCTAGACTTTCCAGGAGTAGTTTGTACTTTTTCCTTCCTTTTTTCAACTCCAAACCTCTTGCTTTCATATGCGTAGATGATGTCCCCAAATTTATCCCGCTTCTTTTCAACTGTTCCACTTAACCTTTCCAACGCAAAGCAGAGATCTGTGTTTACACAGTTTTCTCACAAGCTCTTGGCCATTTAACTCCAGGCTTGTGCCCGTTGAGGTTCTTTTCTATCTTATGCTGGTTTGTCTGACTGGTTTCACAAGGATCATTAGGTTCATCACTAGCTGTATCCATGCAAGTCCTGGGGTGCTGATATCCTGCAAACTGTGGTTTGCTTCCTGTCACTGGATTTCATTCGACTGACTTCACTAACTTCGTAAGATGTACTGATCAATGCGAGGCTCTTGTCCCTCCTCCCTCAAGCATTTCATTCTCCCTTGATGAATCTTCAAACCCCTGACCGTTGTCACCTTGCTCCAGCCTCAGACACAAACCTGGAGTTCCATGTCTCATGTCTTTGCTAACTGCTGATCTTGAACTAGTCTTTTCTGAAGTACTCTCCGTTCTCATATCTGTTTCCGACCCCGCTCTCACAGACTCTAGGGGTATTTTTCTCTTTAATTTCTTAGAAGCCTTGGTTGGGTGTCTCCAGCATCCTGTAAACACAGAGCTGGATACTGCTGACAAGGGTAGCTAACAATGGGATCTCTTTCCTTCTGTCAGCTGTCTCTCCAGGCTGTCACAAGGTCTTTCACTTGTTGCCAGCTGCACTATTCACAGCAGTTACTGGACTTATCTTCATGATTTCCATTACATGAGAGTAGATGTTAAAACTTCACGCTGATTTGAACTCGGCTCTCGCCAAGATAATCACCAACTAAGACGTAGCTTTACAGTAAATTAATGTGATCCATCTGTGTCTCCATCCATTTGCGTTTCCTTCCATATGATGATGTAGATATCCTTCTGCCTGGTGTTGATGGCTGAAGTGCCTAGTGTCTCACAACGCACCCAGGGCGTGCGGTAAGAATTGTCTTAACGCACACCCTGTCGTGGGTTATTTCTTACGTATCTTACTATTTAAGCCTTTAAAAACAATCGTTTTTAATGTATGTTTAAACATACACCATACCATGGGTGTATATGTAATGTAATGTAATGCTAAGGTTCTTAAGTAGGTCTTCTGTTTTTTTCTGTGCTTATTTTTATCTATTTTTGAGTTTTATGTAAATCTTTTTTTTTTTTTTTTCTGGGGCTTTCGCTTTGTTACGCTGTACGAAATTATTGTTTTCGGTTACTTTTTTCCGTCACAATAGTAGTAGCTCAACATCCACTTGCACATTTAATTGTACCTTCCTTGTTGTCTTCCACAACAAAATCCTTAGTTACGGGCACATTCTTCTGGGGTTTTTGTGTGTCTAGGTATTTTTTTTACATTTCGCCACAATTCTTTTTCACTATCTAACTAATATAGCTTTAAATCCTGCGAACAAGCCTACTACTAAATCTCGCAAGTGGAGTCTCCAATAGAAATGTAGAATTTGCTGCCTCTCAGTAGTTGGGTGGGTTTTATTCAGAACGAATTGGTGATAGTTACAAGTCAGGAAGGAGGAGCATTGCCCAGCTGCACAGGGAAAGGTGGTTTTGTTTTTAACCATTTGTGTTTGCATTTTTGTATCAGGTGTTTTATTGGTTAAAATCAGAGGCCCTTTGTCTTAAAGTTATGTCAGTATTTTTTTGTCATCACGCCACCTGGCTACAATATCCTTGCGATCTCCTTTTTGGGTTGGGATCCCCAGTTTGAGAAATGCTGGTCCTGAGGATAGCAGCTGGTTAAACCTGGCACAGGGGGACAAAGGAAGAGAACAAGTCAGCCAGTAGTGAATGGAGAGGGCGAGAGGGAGGAGACACAAGGGATTGAAGATAGGAAGGGGCAGTATGATGAATTTTAGTCCAGGGATAAATTAGCCCAAGCTAAAATTTGTGAGGTTGAGAATTAGCCTAGGTTAGCCAAGTGCGCTCTCGTTGGTTATAGTGATGACGATAGAACATTTACAATTGTTACAAATTATCAGAGAGAGAGAGAGAGCTTTTTAATTGAGGAAGCTTAAGGTTGATTCAGCTGATATAATAGGCCTAAAGCAACATGTTACATGTACAGGATGAAATACTTTATGTACGAGAGCATAGATAATAGTATCTAAAAATTTCTTCTACCTCTGAAAATATAGAGAAACATGATGTTTAATATAATGGAGAAACAAAGAGTGTTTAATAGATGTATAACTTGCATAGATTTTAGGTAATCAGAATACTGTACATTTTCACGGAATGTTCATAAAATGACACATTCCGTTGTAAAAAAAGGGTCAGTTTTGACACTCTGTCAAAACCAAATGGTAAGACATGGGTCAAATGTAATTGGTAAAAAACTGACACATAATCTGAGTAATATTGTTAACATTCTTAATCACTTCTAGCTCTGGCAGAACACATCTGAGTGTTATCTAAACTCAGAAGGTCCAAAATCAGCACAGAACATGACTTGATGTAACCTTTGACCCCTAACAACAGCACATGATTATATTACTCATAATTGTGACATATTAAACAAAAACACAGGCCTTGCTGAATGCATTGATACCACTTTTGTGTTAATTCAGTGTGTAAAACCCAAGTTATTGTCATTTGTAATACAACCTCTGTATAGTTTTAAAAATATTAATTAAAGGTAATTACATGGAATATGGTCTGTATTTTTTTTATTTTTCCACATTGCCAATGATGTACCCACCCTAGATAGATGTATTAGGACCTAGTCTATCCCAAAAACTATGGGGCGCCGTTTGTGTCATGCACAATTTTGTCCACAAAAGGGCTTTTGTGTACAAAATACATTACAACATGTATTTCATCCCACAAAACGAAAAACAAATGCATATAATATTGTCCACAAAAGGCAAGACAGTTTTCATTTTGTGGACAAAATGGTAAAAGAGAGTTTTCATTTTGTCGACAAAATGAAATTGAATGTTTTCATTTTGTGCACAAAATACACTTTTTCTTAGATCATTTCGTGGACATAATGAACAGTCAAGTATACATTCTGTCCAATCACCTCTGCCACGGATAAGTCTGATGAACGTTAGTTTATTTTATTTTTTTTTAAGTCTCTCTCTCCCCCCCCCGTTCGACTTTTCTCCTCCTCTTACAAATTCAATTGATGATTATTGGGCCATTAGTGTCTCAACGACAATGCAGAAATATGTTATTTCTGTGCTGTTATGTTTCACATCGTGTTTTTTTTTTTTCAAAATGTAACTTTGCTGTATCTTGCATGACACAATTTTGTTGTTTATATCCCATTTAAAAAAATCTTCTGAATAGTTGAGTTATATAGTTTACATTAAATAAATACATATAAACACGACAAACTTTGATTAGCGTTCCCACAGTTCATACATCAGTCGAGAGACAAACGCATTTGAATCACGTCTAATATGGAAATATATAATAAGATTCCACCTAATTTAACTCCTGCCACAGTTCACACATTTCTCCATTTTAATCTAGAAACAAAAACACATTTTTGGTGCTGTCAGGTCATTTTAAAAGACGACTAGGTAACCATGGGGAAATCATAAACTCTGGAACTTAGGGCTCCTAGTAAAACTTTGCTGTAAAGCGCGTTTGTTTCAGCATATGTGCAGATGTTGACAAATGCTGCTATCACGTTGTTTCAAGTG
The DNA here is from genome assembly GCA_030684275.1 of Acipenser oxyrinchus oxyrinchus. Taxonomy (NCBI): domain Eukaryota; kingdom Metazoa; phylum Chordata; class Actinopteri; order Acipenseriformes; family Acipenseridae; genus Acipenser; species Acipenser oxyrinchus. The sequence continues at coordinate 32,262,832 of CM060253.1, read as the reverse complement.
GGAATTTTAAATGGCAATTTTACAAAAAAAAAAGGTCTTGTGCATAAACATGTCTTGTGCATCTATAGAACCATGTACATTGTCATTCCCCATGACTTTTAGGTCACTCATTGAAGCAATGTATTTGATAAAGAAACAATGTGCATACTTTAGATCCAGGATAAATCCACTTCAATTCTGAATGTTGGGAAAACCAGGCAGCTCATAAATGGCAATTTGATAATTAGCAGGATAAATATAATAATTAAAGTACTGTTTGTTTCAAATGAGTGGATTGGAAAGGTATGTTTAGTAGCCTGACATCAGATCATTAATCCAATCTGGTTGTTATTTTCTTTTGTCAAAATAGTTTATAATAAATTCATCCAGAAAGGTGCATCTGAAGAAGTTTAAAACAATCAGAATTGGCCAATGCTGTTTCAGCGATAATAAAATTGAGGTCTCTAATCAAAAGATGTGTAAAGTGTGGCTGCATGTGTTTTCAGGGCGGGTATGGGTACAAGGTTTTTTTCTTTAACCTTGTTCACAATTGTTATGTCATTTGTTCAACTGTAGTGTTGTGGATGTTAACCTTACCAATGTAAAAAGTTTGTTGTGTTTATATGTATTTATTTAATGTAAACTATATAACTCAACTATTCAGAAGAAGAGTTTTTTAAATGGGATATAAACAACAAAATTGTGTCATGCAAGATACAGCAAAGTTACATTTTGGAAAAAAAAAACATGATGTGAAACATAACAGCACAGAAATGACATATTTCTGCATTGTCGTTGAGACACTAATGGCCCAATAATCGTCAATTGAATTTGTAAGAGGAGGAGAAAAGTCAGACGAAACAGGGGGAGAGAGAGACTTAAAAAAAATAAAATAAACTAACGTTCATCAGACTTATCCGTGGCAGAGGTGATTCACTGCTGGGCCGCTGCCTATCATCAGACAGTTGAACTTGTACCAGTGGACTCGCAATGGCATGCTGTACAGCAGGTTGTTGTACACCGCTAGTTCAAGGCTCAACTAACGATTGAACGAGTCTTGTTAGGCTGCTGACCCCATCAACAAGACTCTGTATTGAAGACCCGGCGATGAACACACGACCAGCAGTGTCAGCCACAGCTACTGTCTTGTCTGGAATAAAATGACGTATATTTCCATAGAAAAGCATGCGCACCACAAAGCAGTGTGCACATTGGGCAACACTTATCATGTGACAGTGCGCCATGGTGACGTCACAAATAGAAAGTCATGTGACCCACAAAAGTGCATTTTGTCCCACAAAATGGGATTTTGTCCCACAGAATGAGTATTCTGTGCCACAAAATTGTATTTTGTGCACAGAATTTGCATTTTGTCCGACATAATGAGTATTTTGTGCACATAATTATCATTTCGTCTCACGAAATGTGTATTTCGTCCCACAAAATTGTATTTTGTGGACAGAATTAGCACTGTGTGCTACAAAATGTGTATTTCGTTCCACAGAATTGTGTATTTTGTGCACATAATTAGCATTTTGTCCCACATAATGTGTATTTCGTCCCACATAATATGTATTTCGTCCCACAAAATTAGTTTTAGCCCCACAAAATATGCATTTTGTCCCACAAAATGATAATTGTATGTTAAATGATTTTGTGGACGGAACTGAAAACTTACTTTGCTTTTCGTGAACTCTCTTTTACCTTTTTGTCCACAAAATGAAAACTGTCTTTTGCCTTTTGTGGACAATATTATATGCATTTGTTTTTCGTTTTGTGGGACGAAATGCATGTTGTAATGTATTTTGTGCACAAAAGCCCTTTCGTGGACAAAATTGTGCATGACACAAACGGCGCCCCATAAAAAACACCAAAAGATTAATCTCTACCAGGGGTTGAGGTTCATCACCAGATGTGGTGCTCAGATGACAGTCTACGACTTCTGCTATAAGAAAGCTGCTTCCTCTCCTAAGAGGTTGTTTTTCAGCAGCTATGGTGACCCAGTTAGGAGATCTATATTCTTATTATTATGGTTTATTTAGCAGATGCCTTTATCCAAGGCGACTTACAGAGACTAAGGTGTGTGAACTATGAATCACCTGCAGAGTCACTTACAATTACATCTCACCCGAAAGACAGAGCACAAGGAGGTTAAGTGACTTGCTCAGGGTCACACAATGAGTCAGTGGTTGAGGTGGGATTTGAACTGGGGACCTCCTGGTTATAAGCCCTTTTCTTTAACCACTGGACCACACCGCCTCCATTTATTTATATATAAATGAGAAATATATATATTTTTTTAAAAAAAGAAGTCACATCTCGCACACTATTCGACTCAGGAATTCATGCTAGCCCTTGAAGATAATTTACTATATCTCGTTTGTGAACTCCACTAACCCTTTTCAGACAGCCAAGACTACACTCCTCATTCAAGACACGCCCCTCGCATTTTCGCAACACGATTGGTGGAGTGCAGCACTGCGGTCATTTGACTGCGTTGGTGCGAGTTAAACAGTCAGCCAGAGAAAGAGAAATGTTATGAAATATTGTGGAGGTCCTAGCGATGGCAGAAGCATGGGTCTTTCCTACGTTCATGCTGTGTCTTTGTGGATTTTTCACAAACATGAGACCTTCAGAGCCGTTCATCACAGCATACCTTGTGGGACCTGATAAAAACTTGACACACAAAGAGGTAAGTCTGAAAAGGCAAGTATTTTTATTTAACTCTTCTATAAATGTGCTGAGAGAGAGAGAGAGAGAGAGAGAGAGAGAGAGAGAGAGAGAGAGAGAGAGAGAGAGAGAGAATAAAATGATGGGTATCATTCCTTGATGTATTTATTGCAATGTTTAAACCGGTAATTTTAAGGTATTATTTAATTACAGGATTTGCCATGCTTTAAAAGTGAGCATGAATATTACACAGAGGTCAGGCTAGGGACTGTTGAGGGAGATTGCACAATTACTGCGGAGGCTGCATCTATTCCCATCAAGACGGACCGCGTTCCTGCATGGATATGAAGTGCAGCCTCATGTTACTGTGTACTGTGAGCAGAAGTGTATTCACCTTGCTATTGTATTAAATTAAAAGCTGTACATTCAGTTATCAGTAAAACCTTGTACTCTGTTTTGAATGCATTTAATTTATTATTAAAAATAATTTGTTTATCTATTAAATTCATTGGAATTATTACATTTATTGGAACTATTCTTCCTACTTTAATAATATATTTAGGAAAAAATAAACCTATATTTAAATAACAATGTGTCTATCTTTATTTATTAAAACTGGGAACCCATTTTATAAGCTCAATAAGACACTCCAGGGTGTTGGCTGTGCTAGAATAACCACGCTTCCAGGGGCTAAAATCACTCGGCTAATCTCAGCTGGAATATTAATTATAGATTAGTCTCTGTCGACCAGGCGCTATATAACAGCCACTTTTGTTTCTCCTGTTGGGAAGCATTTTACATACCACACCGTCAGTAACTAAGGTGGCAATGGACCAGCACATTGAAGGTCTCACACTTGAAAACAGTTTTCACTCAAGGCTTGCTATTGTGTAGACAGCTGGTTTCACAGCCCCTGATTAGCACTAGTCTCGTACTACCCAGTATTAATTTAGGTTAGGCAGTCAAAGTTTGGTGCTAATCGGGGTCTGAAACAAGCCGTGAGAGTCAGGCCACCAGTATGGTAATCGACCCACTACCTTTTATTAATATGGTTCCCTTGTTGGGACAGGAGGCACAAATGAGATGAGAACTATCAATCATTACTGCCAACACATTACTTTTTACTTATTTTTAATTTTCAGCTAAACTCTCATCTTTAAGCTTCCTGTACTTGTTTGGTGTCTCCTTAGGTGTTTAATGAGATCTTCCCAGTATGGACGTACTCACACCTCGCACTGCTGCTTCCAGTTTTCCTGGCTACAGACTTCCTTCGCTACAAACCTGTCATCATCCTGCAGGGGGCGAGTCTCATCATTACCTACCTGATGCTGATGTATGCTCAGGGGCTAATGGCAACACAGTTTCTGGAGTTCTTTTATGGGGTCTCCACAGCCACAGAGATTGCTTACTACTCCTACATCTACAGTGTGGTGGATTCTTCCCAGTACCAGAGGGGGACTAGTTACTGTCGTAGCATCACGCTGGTAGGGTACACTGTAGGCTCGGTCACAGGACAGGTCCTGGTGTCGCTGGCACAGGTGCCCTTGTTCTACCTGAACGCCATCACTTTGACATCTGTGACGTTGGCCTTTGTCACCTCATGGTTTCTGCCAATGCCAAATAAGAGCCTGTTTTTCCATCAAGCACATGGATGTGTGGACAAAAAGGAGCTGACAATCAGGGGTGCAAAATTGCCTCCCAGAGTACTATCTAGGGCTGCATTGGAAGATCCAGAGTCTAGGGTTCCACTGAACGCTGAGGAAAGCCCTCCTGCTGCTCAATGCGTTAGTACTCAAATCCTGCAGCCACAAAAAACTTAAACAAGATATTGCTTTAATCCTATACACAGTGCCCAATGTACTAGTATACTCACGTTCTATGATTACTGCCAGTTTTCATTTAAACCCTTGAAACTCTGCATTATTATTTGACGTTCTTGTGTAAACTAATTTGTTGCAAGTTGAGTGTGTTTAAAATATAATAACCCCATTCTCTTTTGCTTCCTGGGCTATTACAGTACTTAAGTGGTCTATTTTGCATCACTCGGGAATGTGTAGTTATGTATGTATTAATTTATTGGAAGGTTCACAAGAAAGGGCATGTTTTCAGGGGAGTTGGTATGATGTGATATGTAGGGGAGGTAGAAAGAGAGTTAGCTTCACAATGCCCCTTGTTTGTTTCAGTATTTCTCCCTGTCAATTCTGTTACTGGACTGGGGTGGTGGGTGTAAGACTCTTCAGTTGAACGCTTTGCTTGCTGCCCTGAAATCCTGCCACTTTTATCTGTGCAGGTGAAAGAGGGGAAGGCTGGTGGCGGCGGTGGTGGTTTATTGGAAGTGCTCAGGATGCTGTGGCTGGATTTGCTGCAGTGCTACTCCTCCTGGCCTTTGCTCTGCTGGTCGGTATGGTGGGCTCTTTCCACCTGTGGATACTTCCAGTTGATCAACTATGCCCAGGCACTGTGGGAGGAGGTCCTGCCGTCCCAGGACTCGGACATCTACAATGGCTGTGTGGAGGCCATCTCAACTTTACTAGGTACAGGAGGTGGCGAAAACCAGAAATTCTGCCAGGTGCTATTGTGGATATCTGTACGTATATTTTATTATATTTAATACAGTAATCCCTTTTTTCTGGAGGCTGTTTTACAATGGCCATGTGAAAACCGTGTGAAAATCTAAATCTGCTGGAATGTGTATCTCATTTGTGTCTTATTTAAACTGCTAAACCGTACTGTAACCCATTTCACAATGTCAAAAAATGCTGTAACCCCAACAATTCGCTATACTGCTTGGAGTGAGGCTGTGTGGTCTAGTGGTTAAAGAAAAGGGCTTGTAACCAGGAGGTCCCTGGTTCAAATCCCACCTCTGCCACTGACTTATTGTGTGACCCTGAGCAAGTCACTTCACCTCCTTGTGCTCCGTCTTTCGGGTGAGACGTAATTGTAAGTGACTCTGCAGCTAATGCATAGTTCACATACCCTAGTCTCTGTAAGTCGCCTTGGATAAAGGTGTCTGCTAAATAAACTAATAATAATAACATAACCACAGAACAAACTAATTACCTTTAAGAGAAATGCAGTATGTTCAGGTTTATTGTTTATCAGATAATTTACCAGATGAAGCCTGCTACTGAACTGAATTTAGGCTGGAAATATCCAGAATAATAAACTGTAAATGGGTTACTTGTTAATGTGCTTATTTTAGTGCACATCAATTGACCCAGATCTGCATGTTTTCTTTCCCAGGTGCTGTCGCAGCTTTTGGTGTGGGCTATGTGAAGATATCCTGGGAAGACTGGGTGGAGCTGGTGCTCTGCAGTTTCTCAGTTGTCATTGCTATAGCTGTGTACATTATGGACACTGTCAGAAACATTTGGGTGTGCTATGTGTCTTATGTTGTTTTCAGAAGCACATATATGTTGCTAATAACTATTGCAACGTGAGTATCTTTCCTATAATGTTTTCCGTATATAAAAAAAAAACACTCTGATCTCTAGCTAAGTGAGTACATAAGTTGCTATTGCAATGAAGTAAATATCAAGGGGCTGGGACAACCTGTAAAAGAGAAGGATGCTACAAAATCAAAGCATGAACAAAGTGTGTTTTCAACTGCATGCTTTTGATAGGTGCAAGGCATTTGTTAATTTATGGTAGGTTGCTAAAATGTGAAAATAAATATTTGAAGGATCTTTAAAAATAAAATAAAATAAAGAATTATAATTTTAAAAATCTTTTGCAATTCCTGGCCCTGGAGTAAAGAAAAAAAAAAAAGACAGTTAAATGATTCTGTTTGCCCTCAGTCATACACAGTTACAAAAGAGCATTGAAAAAAATGACAGACCCTCCACAGTTTTTGGCTTTTGAAAACTTTGTAAAATGTCAATGTTATTTTAGAATAAAAATGTCATTTTAGTTGGTATATACATAACCCTGTGATGTATTTTGCAGTTGAGATTTCTTCTCCGTTTTGAAGACAGGTATCGGATTGGAGCTAACCTGAGCATGGAGAGGTACGCCCTGGTGTTTGGTGTAAACACTTTTGCTGCTGTCGCCTTACAAACTTTACTCACTGTCATTGTGGTCGACTCCAGTGGACTTGGACTGGACATTTTTACTCAGGTAACCCAAACACCAAGCTAAGTGGTTCAAAAATTCACAGTCAACTAAAGCCTCTTAATTATCATGCATTCTGATGTCCCAATAAGTACCGTATTACTTCAATTTGTTGCCGCGGTGTTTATATTAAATTGATCTAAATGACTGCAGCCCTTAAATGAGGGCGGCAATTATATGAGGGCGGCCTTTATTAATAATACTATGCTTTACAAACGCTGCAATATTTTATTAAATGATTTAAGGCATTTTAGAAACAGCGCCATGAGAGGCTCTGATCTGCAGCACTATACTCTTGTGTGTTTTTGGGGCTTGAATACAGTACATTTACTGACAGTTAACGAGAGCCTATTAGGTTGGAGTTGGGAGGTCAGGGGAGTACTGTACCAGCGAATCAGGAGTGTGTATTTGTTGCTATTGGGACAAGAAGAGGAGAGAGAACGGTATTTGAGTTTGATTCAGTTGTTTTTCTTAATGAAAAATGTTACCTCTGAAATATCGGTTTGATTTTTGTTAAAACTAAAATATATCCTACTCGTTTTTTTTATTTTTTTCTCACTGTAATTGACCTGCTTGTTTGTAATTTCTCTGTAAGAAAAACAGAAACAACATCTTCTCAGATAGTAAGCAAGTTTTTTTTTTTTTTATCATTTGTTTATTTAGCAGACGCCTTTATCCAAGGCAACTTACAGAGACTAGGGTGTGTGAACTATGCATCAGCTGCAGAGTCACTTACAATTACGTCTCACCCGAAAGATGGAGCACAAGGAGGTTAAGTGACTTGCTCAGGGTGACACAATGAATCGGGCTGAGGTGGGATTTGAACTGGGGACCTCCTGGTTACAAGTCCTTTTCTTTAACCACTGGACCACACAGCCTCCACAAATATATATATATATATATATATTACACACACACACACAATTATATATTTTCAAATATATAATTGTACAGGACTGAGTAAAATTCCAATTGAATAAAAAACAAAACAACTAAACCCCCTACAAGAAGATATCTTCAGCCAGCTTTCGGATAGCGCTTAGAGTGACCAGCAAAGCTCTAAGTTCCTCTGAGTTTAAGTTTTCACCATCCAATCTGACAACGAGGTAAACAGACAGCCCTTGTTTTATTTCCTGCTGTGTTGGCACTGAACTCTGCTGGGGAAAAAAGGGTTGTGACTGCTGTGCTGTAAGTAGTTCATCATGAATTGTCTGTCGGGACTGTACTATAAATAGGGCTTCTGTTTTTCTGGTTTTATTAATTGTATTTTTCTGTGCTTATTTTTAGCTATTTTCAAGTTTCATGTAAATCGTTTTTTCCGGGGCTTTCGTTTTTGATATACTGTATAAAATTAGTGTTTTCGGTTACTTTCCAAAATGCTTGAGCATTTTTTTATGTGTGTGTCAAAATATGTATAGTAACTCGTCAGTACTTGCACACTTAAGTTGTACCTTCTTTCCTTTGCTGTCTTCCATAACGAAATCCCTATGGTCACGGGCACATTCTTCTGGGGTTTTTGTGTGTAGGCATTTTGCATGCGTTTGCCACAATTCTGTTTTAAATCCTCCGTGTTTTAACTGTAATACAGCTTTAAATCCCGCTAACAAGCCTCCATCCTGATTGTAATCTCGTGTTAAATCTTGCAAGCAAAGTCTCCAATAGAAATGTAGGAATGTGCTGTCACTCAGTAGTTGGGGCGGTTTAAAGCATTCAGAACTAATCAATGATAGATACAAGTCAGGAAGGTGGGACATTGCCCAGCAGCACAGGGAAATGTATTTATTATTATTTTTGTAGTAGGTTTTATTTTTTTAAATGTGAAAAGGGTAAAGTCAACGTGAATAGATTAACTAACTATTTCCACAGTTTTTATGGTGTTTTCCGGTGTTTATTGGCTATCCACCGATTTTTAATTTTTTTGTATCGTGGGTGTTTTATCGGTTAAAACTGAAAATCAGAAGCCCTAACTATAAAATAACATTTGCTTACTAAGGTGGGTGTACATTAGTTTGTATTACATGCTGGACTGAGGTTGCAGCCTCTTCGGAGGTGTCATGTACATAGGCAGAGTTGCGTGTTTCTTTCTTTTATTTTTTGAGCAGGACTAGAAAAAAAATACCTTTTTTACATTTCTATATTGAGAGCGACGTTCATTCGAGGGCTGCGCCTATTAAAAAGCTGATCTCTGAGTGAGGCGTTAATTCGAAGTAATACGGTATATAAAGACAGTATTGTTACCACTGCAGAACGAGATAACGATTCATGTCCTAGGAAATTATTTAAGCAAGGTGAGTTAAACAGTTTTTATGATAAAATGTAATGTTTCTATATCCTATTGCCCTGATAACTGGATACACATGCTTCCTTGAGAAAGATATGTACAGCATATTGAAACAATGGGCAGCTGGCTCTTACATGGATGAAGACTATTTGCATCCTGAGCCATTCTAAAAAATAAAAAAAAAAGTGATAATTCCTCTATAGGAAAATATACTTGAACTTTGACCCATTCGACTCCTCGAGACCATCACTTTTAATTCAAACACAAAATGTCTTGTTTTCAATCACTCGACAACACCTACAGTACCAAAATGTTCATTAATCTGTTAAAAAAAAGATGTAAAGCTGGTACATTCGTATCTCAGAGAAATGGATAATGACATAGAACGTTTGTACAGCACTGAAACACTACGTTTTTAAAAAAAAAAAAAAAACTGTACTGCAGAACCTCATCTTGAATATTAGCATGTATTATAAAAAAAATAATAGATGGGTCTCTTCAGTGAGTTGCAGAAAAACAGTTCCATCTCGGGTTTCTGTGACAGTTTATAAATTACTCGACCTTTGGTCTCATAATTTATGATGTCACAGAAACCCTCGATTAAATTATTTTCCTGTAACTCACTGAAGCCCATCTAATTTATATATATATATATATATATATATATATATATATATATATATATATATATATATATACAGTACTGTGCAAAAGTTTTAGGCAGGTGTGAAAAATGCTGTAAAGTAAGAATGCTTTCAAAAATAGACATGTTAATAGATTATATTTATCAATTAACTAAATGCAAAGTGAGTGAACAGAAGAGAAATCTAAATCAAATCCATATTTGGTGTGACCACCCTTTGCCTTCAAAACAGCATCAATTCTTCTAGGTACACTTGCACAAAGTCAGGGATTTTGTAGGCATATAGTCAGGTGTATGATTAAACAATTATACCAAATAGGTGCTAATGATCATCAATTCAATATGTAGGTTGAAACACAATCATTAACTGAAACAGAAACAGCTGTGTAGGAGGAATAAAACTGGGTGAGGAACAGCCAAACTCATCTAACAAGGTGAGGTTGCTGAAGACAGTTTACCTTCAAAAGTCATACACCATGGCAAGACTGAGCACAGCAACAAGACACAAGGTAGTTATACTGCATCAGCAAGGTCTCTCCCAGGCAGAAATTTCAAGGCAGACAGGGGTTTCCAGATGTGCTGTCCAAGCTCTTTTGAAGAAGCACAAAGAAACGGGCAACGTTGAGGACCGTGAGACGCAGTGGTCGGCCAAGGAAACTTACTGCAGCAGATGAAAGACACATCATGCTTACTTCCCTTCGCAATCGGAAGATGTCCAGCAGTGCCAGCAGCTCAGAACTGGCAGAAAACAGTGGGACCCTGGTACACCCATCTACTGTCCGGAGAAGTCTGGTCAGAAGTGGCCTTCATGGAAGACTTGTGGCCAAAAAGCCATACCTCCAACGTGGAAACAAGGCCAAGCGACTCAACTATGCATGAAAACACAGGAACTGGGGTGCAGAAAAATGGCAGCAGGTGCTCTGGACTGATGAGTTAAAATTTGAAATATTTGGCTGTAGTAGAAGGCAGTTTGTTCGCCGAAGGGCTAGAGAGCGTACACGAATGAGTGTCTGCAGGCAACAGTGAAGCATGGCGGAGGTTCCTTGCAAGTTTGGGGCTGCATTTCTGCAAATGGAGTTGGGGATTTGGTCAGAATTAATGGTCTCCTCAATGCTGAGAAGTACAGGCAGATACTTATCCATCATGCAATACCATCAGGGAGGCATCTGATTGGCCCCAAATTTATTCTGCAGCATGACAACGACCCCAAACATACCATGAAAGTCATTAACAAATATCTTCAGCGTAAAGAAGAACAAGGAGTCCTGGAAGTGATGGTATGGCCCCACAGAGCCCTGATCTCAACATCATCGAGTCTGTCTGGGATTACATGAAGAGAGAGAAGCAACTGAGGCTGCCTAAATCCACAGAAGAACTGTGGTTAGTTCTCCAAGATGTTTGGGCCAACCTACCTGCCGAAGTTCCTTCAAAAAACTGGGTGCAAGTGTACCTAGAAGAATTGATGCTTGATGCTGTTTTGAAGGCAAAGGGTGGTCACACCAAATATGGATTTGATTTAGATTTTTCTTCTGTTCACTCACTTTGCTTTTAGTTAATTGATAAATATAATCTATTAACATGTCTATTTTTGAAAGCATTCTTACTTTATAGCATTTTTCACATCTGCCTAAAACTTTTGCACAGTATATATATATATATATATATATATATATATATATATATATATATATATATATATATATATATATATATATATATATTCATTAAAACTTTTTAATCACAAGTATAAACAAAAAAATATATTTTAAAGCCTTTATATTCTAGCATGTATTCCATGAAATGATAGAAATTAAAAACATGTACTGTCATGGCCCTAACTAGCTATGAGGACATCGAGGTCGTGCCCTAGGTTGTTTTTTTGCATCATCAATGCTGATGCTCATGTAAAAATCCGGGTAAAGTACAAAAGACTCCTTCATTTTCTCTCTTGGTTTGCCGTGGAACATCAAATTGGAGATTAATTACGGTTTTCCAGAATTTGTGTGACATTTTCTAAAATCTATCTATTTGTCTATCTATAAATAAAAAAAAAAACAGAAGAACAAGACAGTTGCTCTTGATCTGCTACTTAAAAAGTTTATGACAGCAAGAAGTAAACTGAGACAAGGATGCACACCCAAGCCAAGCTTCCATTATAGTGATCTCTACTGGAGAATCATGGTCTGTTTCTCTCTGCGATATAGATGCAGGTACATCACTCCAAAAATGCCTTATGCTTTCCAACTCTGGCCCAATTTGCAAGGGAAATGTTATCTTTAGTGATCAACATTTTAATTTTCTATTTTCCCCTTTTATTGTATTTTATTTATTGTGTAAGTGTTTATTCAAGTTAAGTTTTTGCTTGCTTTTTCTGTCAACGGATGGTGAATATCAGCAGTGTTATTACTTTATGAAAATATGTCTTTGACCGCTTGCAAAGAATCGGCCGTGGCAGGGATATACTGCTCTTCATGTATGGTTTGTTTTACCTGAAAACATACATGTTTATCTTAAACTAATGTATTGCATCCTTTGTTTTGCGGTAAATTCAGTTGGGTAAAGTAAGGCCTTCACAACCTACTCTTCTGGGATATTTTTTTACTTTTAATACAGTGTTACATCTTATGGCTTTGATTCTGTTTGGCAAATGAACGAATATTCAAACACTTGACAGAGTTTTGAATGGATGTCCCAGCATGTTCGTCCCAGCACTAATTAATTATTTCTTTCTGTCTGCCTTTCTTTCCCAGTTTCTTATTTATGCAAGCTACTTTGTCATGATTGCAGCTGTTTTCCTCGCAGCTGGACTTTACAAATTAGTGGTAAGGTGGAGAAGGAGCCATATGCATGAGACTGTCGGTGGAATAACTGAATCTGACTTTTCAGCGGACCAGGTGTCTCTGAGTGACTGCAACTACATCACTAACACATCTTGAAGTCTTCACAATGCTGGACTATTACTTTGATGTATATTTGGACACTTGCTAAGATAATGTTGAGTGTTCTTTTGTGTGTCTAAGTGAGGGGAGTAGTTGGTCTCTTTACAAAATAGATACAAAACACTTTTCTGGGACTTCCATATTTTTGCACTCTGTTACAATCATTTCAGATGTATAAACCAATCCAAAATACAGGAGATACAGCCAACCTTGCAAGTTTGATTGCTATATTTCCCATTGTATCAATGTAATAGAGACCCCCTTCACTGGAGGGGCAGACTGTAAAAACCAGCAGTGATGCTAACTTGTTTTATGTTGCCTATTTATTTATTTTGACTCTAATGTAATGTCAGACAATACACCAGCATGGATATGGATACATATTAATCTGCACCACCATGCATTTTGGTATGGTAGCTTTCTATGTGGATGGAAAGTGTTTGCAATACATGTATAATCTAAAGCTGTTACAGAGATGACATTACCAAAAAGAATGTACTTGCATACAGAGCTGCAGAACTGTATGTGATCATGTGTGAAGAGAACCATATTACCAGTGTCATCAGTGAACCATATTACAGTCATACATTTTAGTTACAGGTTTGCATATGTGCCTTTTAGATTCGTAGGTCTTTCACTATAGCTCTTCTGCCACCAGCAGCTCTCCCCTATTGCAGTTTGCCATGCTGTGATGTTTCAGAGTGCTGTGATGTTTCAGAGTGCGGGTTGTTTATGGTTTAACTTTTGTTTGATCAATTTCTTGTGCTGTATATCAAGCTCCAAGTGTAAATGCAGACAGTACTGAGTTAATTTCTATTCTGAATAGTTACGAGAATGTAAATGAGTGATCATTTTTGCTTGTGTTGTGGTTACTGGTTTACAGAATGGCATGTACTCTACAAGCTTGATTCTGAATGTTCTTTCTCTTTGTATTCACTTGAATGTTGTTGTTCCTTGCTCATTCTGAAGGAGGTAGCATTCAAAAAGAAAGTTATCGTGAAAAGAGGTACAGTACTGATTCATTCAGGACATATAGTCTGCAGTTCTGGTCTATTCCAGCAGGTGGTGATTTGCAGTAAAAAAAAAAAAAAAAAAAAAAAATATTAATTGAACACAGAAGTACGGCTTTTGCATTTTAACAAGTTTTAGCAGTAAAACAGCAAGAATGAAAAATATAAGGATGAGCTGTATGTTCTAAAATCACTGTTTGATATAATGTTAAAAAGTTCAAAAGAATGTGTATCTGAAATAATAATAAAAAAGATGAAAACTATTTGCTTCCTTTTTTATATTTTGTATGAATCATAATCTAATGCCTGCATTATTTACCTTTTTTAATTAAAAAAAAATGTAAAGTAGAATCTGTTTGGTTTTCAGGGCGATGAGCAAAATAGCCATGTTATTTGAAATTACACTCTCAGTACGCACGTGTGTTTGAAAGTAATAAAATGTCAGCTTCCTTGTTCGCTTCAAGGTGTATGGTAAAGCACGATTGGTTGGGAGATGCCCGCATGACGGTGGTAGAAGCTGCTGCGCGAACATTTGATCTTCCTTGGTGGTCCAGAGTGCTGAAACTGCGTATTCACAAAGCCAATAACCAAACCAATCGTATTCAAGCTTTTAAAATGCTACAAAAACATTTACAACAAAGAAGAGAAAGAGCCAAAAAACTTGAATCAAATAAAAAAATAATAGTACGTTTGAAGGCTTACTTATTTATTTAGCATTCTTCCTTCATTTTGATAGCGTTGAGATAGGCGAGGTTGAAGCGAGGAGCGGCGACTAGACCAGACCACCCACAGACTGAAAGTGCTGAAGTCTCGCCAGCTGCAACTGGAAAAGCGGAGTGAGTGAGAGACCGGAGAGAGGCGGGCGCCATTGCAGCCAGGGAAACTGCCTGGCTTGATTAAGAGCAGTTAATTAAAAACTTTTGAATTAAGAAAAATAAAGTTCCTCTGGAGATCCCGAAACGTTCCACAAGTCGGGTGTATTCTGCAGGACCAGAGAGGGATGAAAGCTCGAGACCGGCGGAGTGAAAAGAAAGAAGGTGAGAGAACGTAAAAAAAGTTTTGTTTTTGGAGACAAAGAAGGAATTCTCGTACTTGTCCCTTTCTTATCTACAGCATGGCTCTGAAAACTTATGGATTAGGGTGGGCAGTATGGATTTGTATGTAAATTAATCAAAGGTCAAATACAAATTTGGAAAGGTGTATGCTTTTTTTTTTTATGTGAGACTCATAATTAAAGAACATTTAGTTGAGGGTATGTTAGTATGTGGCAAAAACAGTTTTGATTCATTTTCAAGACGTTTTTGTCCGAGCAAAGCCAATGATCTGCTTAGAAACCGACTCATTATTAGTACAGTGCATACGCTGCTGAAATGTTTTATTTTTTGAAGCAGTGTAATTAAAAAAAAAAATGCTTTGCAGACCTCTCAATTGTACTGGGAGTTAATGGCACCCTTACGTTTTGTTCTCATTTATTCCAGTTGTAGGGGAAGTTAGTGGCTAGACTGAAGGAAATCCCCCGCCATAAGAATGAGGCCCGGCGTTTTTTTTAGGGGTGGCTTGTGTTATAAATAGCGACGCGAGTATATTTATCTATCTATCTTTATCTTGGCCAATTTGGGGAACACCATTTTTAGAACAAACGTGCCAGGCACTGAGCTACGTCACAATTCCGCATGTTGGTTGGATACCTGTAAGTGGTAAGAATACTTTACCTCTCAGTAGTGGTTTTTACAGTCGTATGTACTTGGTGCAGTTTTGTACGAACCATTGAAATGTTATTGTTTTTGTAGTTTGTTGTGAAGTTAACATGTTATTTTTTTCGTGTAATGGTACAGTATGCTTGATGATAAAGATGTGACATTTTTAAAATTATACTCTGTTAAAACATGCACTGTTAAATAATGTAAAGTTACAGTATGTGAGTCTATCTATCTGTCTATCTATAATCTCAAAAAGGTACTGTATACACTGTGTATACTTGTACCATGTTAAGTTTGCTATGTATGTATTTATTTATTTCTTAGCAGAGATGCTTACCCAGGGCAATTTACAGTTGTATACAAACAAATACATATCAAGAATTACAGTACAATTAAGAGCAAGATGCAAAATACAGTGACTTTAGACCTAATAAGAGCAAATACAAAACACAGTACGATTTGATATCGGGACAGATAACAGTGTTGATAGTTACATCAGGGTTAGATATGAGTGCAAGTGAAATACAAAATACTACAGATTGGGTTAAGTGCAGGATTAAATACAGTAAAATAGGGAGCAGATAAGTGCAAGTTAAAGTGCATTAAAGACAGAGTGCTATATTGTCCAGAAGGGATGAGTTGAGTTTTACAGGTGTCGTCTGAAGAGGTGCGTCTTGAGGAGGTGCCGGAAGGTTGTCAGGGACTGAGCAGTCCTGACATTCATAGGAAGGTTGTTTCACCACTGCGGGACGAGGGTGGAGAAGGAGCGGGCTCTGGAGGGGGTCTGGAGGTAGCTGGGTGCAGTCTGGTCAAGGCATCTGTAGGCAATGCATAAGAGAGTGTATCTTTTATAATGCAAAATGTAGTGTCAGACAATACACCAACATGGACAGGGATACATACAAGTCTTGGCAGAGCAATTTGTCGAACTTCATAGAGTTCACACAAACTGTTTTAAAATTTCTAAAAAATATAATTTAAAAAATTGTGATCGGAGCGATTATAAAGCCGGTAGTTAACTTTATAATTCTGCTGTGGAGAAAAAGTTCAGAAATAATATACATACTGTGCTGGGCAGGTGGATCCAAAAGGACTGTCACCAATATGTTTTGTTACACAAATTTAACTGTAGTAGTATTAAAAAAAAAAGTACATACAACACTTCACAGGTGGTTCATTTATTTTTTGTATATTTTTTCCCCACAGCTGAATTGGGGTCATGGACAAGAGACTATAATCATTAGTTTGTCTGAAAAAAGTAAACTAAAGGTTGTCAAGTGACTCATCCCAGTCACTCAAGGGTGAGTCTCAGCTAGGATTAAAATGTTTGTGATTTAATGATTCTGAGGCTTCTGCTAATAGCACTGGATAACCTCAGGTGCAGTGGAGGTTAATAAACCCCTAAATGGAGAGCATTAGTTTGATATTATTGCATTGCATTTTAGTTTTCAATTCATTTGACAGTATTCTAAGCCTGCTGAAATCTGACAGTGTTTGATCCAATGAACACAGCGAGTGACAAAAGTATTCTTTCAGTTTGGCTTTTGATAATACAGCCAGGTGCATATCCATAACAGCACTGACCGTCTACTATAGGAGTTTAAAGGGTTTCATAGCTTCCTTGCCCCAAGCAATATGTACAGTACCGACACAAAATATGAACACAACAAATGATTTACAGAACGATTGGGGTTGGGGATTTGTCCTCATTCAGATCTCTTACAGACTATATATCTTGGCATCCCCAAATAGATAATAACCTTCTCTTTAAATTATGCAATATATTTGAATGAGCCAGACATCTTGCAAGTAAAATTGATTATGTATTTAGCAGGACAAGGAAAGAAACTTTTTACAGAGCTGGCCTTAGGTGCTAGTTTTTGTGCAGACAACTGTATAAGTTAGTCTTTTGCACAATTCTAAACTGGACTACTTAATGGCATTCTTTGCAACTTTTTAAATTTGATTTTTGGAACATAACATTCATGAAGCATTTTTGTGGTTAAATAAACAGTTTTTATGTTAAAACAGTTACGTTTTTCCTCATCACGCTAGAGCGAACCCTTCTGGCCAGACACCCAGCGAGCTCAAAAGCGGACACCTGCAGGGCTGGCCTTTATCCTCCAGAGGTCGGTTGCTCGCTGACATCCGTTCTCGAGGTTCTGGGTGTAAAGAGGAAGCTGGCTCGGGCGTGGGATCGGAGGACGCCCACTGAACCTTCAGCTCTCCTGAGCTGTGTGGAGAATTGCAGCGGTGAGGGGAAAAATGATTGGACATTTCAAATTGGGGAGACAATTGGGGTAAAATAATTGGGCACAAAAAATAAATAAAATAAAATAAAACACGTTTACCTTGTGAATGCTTATCAAATTGTGATATTTGGTTTGGGCATTCCAGTACAAGTTATTAGGTTCATGGATGGGCCTTAAAAGTATAGAATAAGATTTCCCAGTAATTTTACCAAACCGCACTCCTTCCATCATGGTGTAGCAGTGAATGCAGACAAGTCTTTATTGGTAAAAGGGCATGTCCAAGATTTTCTAAAACAACTGCAACAAAATTGAGGCTACTTTTTTTCGCTCCCCAGCGATTGTCTAGCATGTCTCCTCCTTTGCCTTGTGTCAGTCTTGCACAATGAATGGCAGTGGCAATGGGACGGCCCTGGGAAATGTCACCTCTGCGGAGGACGGCGGTGTCATCGTGGTCGAGACGATCCTCATCCTAGTCATTGCTGTCCTCATCTGCCTCGGCAACCTGGTGATCGTGGTGACGCTGTACAAGAAGCCCTACCTGCTCACACCTAGCAACAAGTTTGTCTTCAGCCTCACGCTCTCCAACCTGCTGCTGTCGGTGCTGGTTCTGCCCTTTGTCATTGCCAGCTCCATACGCCGTGAATGGATCTTCGGCGTGGTGTGGTGCAACTTCACCGCCCTGCTTTACCTGCTCGTCAGCTCGGCCAGCATGCTCACTTTGGGAGCCATTGCAATTGACAGGTAAGACTGAGTGTGGAGCACCATGGTTTTTCCTTTTCTTCGATGTACAGTCGCCACAGCTTAGAACGGGCGCATTTTGTGTTAACCTGATTCACCTGCAGTAAGCGATGGACGGTATAAATTATTATTATTATTTGTTTATTTAGCAGACACCTTTATCCAAGGGGACTTACAGAGACTAGGGTGTGTGAACTATGCATCAGCTGCAGAGTCACTTACAATTATGTCTCACCCGAAAGACGGAGCACAAGGAGGTTAAGTGACTTGCTCAGGGTCACACAATAGCCTGACATTCATTCGTTTTTTCAAACTGTAAATATCCCTGACACTGTGTACAGGGATTAAATTGCCAAGGTACAGTACAGAGCTAATCGCTCAGTAATGAGGTGCAAACAGCTGATTTGATCGATCTGTCAAGCTTTTACTACAGTAAAATGCTGCCTTTTGTATTGAAATCTATGTGAATGGCAAGGTAACAAGGTGAAAACAGCTGACTGGTGGCTTAGGAAGAGTGATTACTACAGTATAAAGCAGTGCGTTTGTTATTTAAATCTGTGTGAATGGTACATAACGAGATCCAAACAGCAGAGTTTTCCCAAAATATATGGCGTGCTTAACACGATATAAACAATATCTTTGTTATTGAAATCAATGGGAATGACAAACGCTATTTGTCCGATATAAACGGCTGCCTGAAATAACCCCGTACGGTGTAAGGGGTGGCGACTGTACCATCAAAGCAGTGGTTCTTGCTTGTGGCTCTTTAAGTCCATTCCCTCTGATTATTGTGTTGAGCGGTTCAGAGCCTTGTTCCAACAGGGCTGTTGATTGTTTCATAGAACCTCTGTGTTTGATCTAAGTTAATATGTTGTGTGTAGGGTGTTGTGGTTCTGGCTGCAGTAAGAGACACCCTACACTCGACATAATACATTATTATAAATCACACAAATTAAGATTATACTCAGGAATAGCTTTAACACGAATTATTTATTTATTTTTGTAAAACATTACTTTTGTCACCTCCACTCCTCCAGTTGTGAAATGGTTCAGTTCAAAATGCGTGTAGGCCTAGAAGTGCTATTTTGTGGGATACTATTTATTAAAAGCAGGTCAGGGTATTGTATTTATAACATACTTTAAGAATGTGCCTTTCAGTGCAGTTTGGAACACATTTGCCAGTAAATGTAAGTAGCATACTAAGAGTACAACTATAATAAGCAATACTTGGAGTTATTCAAATATAAAAATAGCTTCTGTCTGTTCTTTTCCCAATCAACTATTACTGCTGCTTTGTGGAATTCTGATTTTTCTTGACGTTCTATCAGTTTTGTAACGCTGAACCCCAGATTTTTAAAGGACGTGTATAACCTGTCATGGTTCTCTGCATTTACTGTTTTTCTACCAGCTTGCACGTAATATTTACAGTAGGCTCCATCAAATTCTGCAAAGACAAAATATGTACTTTTTCCTCATCTAACATCTTGCCTGATGATGGCTAACTGGAACACTGCTGCAGCAGGGAGATCCTGGTTTCATAGCCTGATGGCCTTTTTTTTTGGGGGGGGGGGAGGGCAACATTCTTTCCCTGCACTACACTCCGTGAAAAATAAAAATATAAATGAATTAATACATAAACACATTGCCATGAGATTTATAGTCTGTATTTTATTTAAAAATAATAATAACATATTGTACAGACAATCTCATGTATAAGCATATCATTTTTATCATTACAAACATATTTGTCAATCTTCATGTTTTAATAGTTTCACAAATCGATTTTTAAGACCAAACATTTACATCGCACATTGGTCAGTGTTCTCCCAAAAGTCTTTTTAGGGAAGCAGAATATGCAACATGCTGTCTCCTAGCATTACTATTCCCTGACACACAGGGCCCATTTTTTGACTCAAATTGTAATGTTTTTTTTTTTGGCAGGTGTAACTTGGAAATTCCTGAATTGCCTAACACACGTGTAAATGTTTCGGAAATCGGACGTTGGGATATGTCAGCTAATTTAACTAGCCTTGAATAACTTAAAATAGACAGACAACTTTAACCGAGTAAATGCCTGGAAGCATCTAAACGTATCTGCGATTTTCGAACATACACAGTCACCTTTCTAAATGACTAAAAAGACAGCATTTACACACTTAAACCCCTTAGTCACGTACGAAAAGAGGGCCCATAGCAGCTAGAAAAACACAGCTATATAAATAAAGTAAAGTTTGCTTTGTTTGCTCTTTTAATTTTAATTTCACCTTTGGGTATGTTTTCTCCCTCTCCTTCAGATACTATGCTGTGCTCTACCCTATGGTCTACCCCATGAAGATCACTGGAAACCGAGCTGTGGTGGCTATCCTCACGTGGCTGCATTCTCTCATTGGCTGCCTGCCCCGCTGTTCGGGCTGGTCCACCTTCGAGTTCGATCAGTTCAAGTGGACTTTGCACGTCGCCTGGCACCGGGAAGTGGGCTACACTGCCTTCTGGATCACCTGGTGCGGCCTGCTGCCTTTCATGGCCATGCTGGTGTGCTACGGCTTCATCTTCCGGGTGGCGCGGATCAAAGCCCGCAAGATCCACTGCGGGACGGTGGTGATCACCCAGGAGGAGTCGTCGTTGCAGAAGAACGACCGCAAGAACTCCAACACATCTACCTCTTCCAACGGCAGCCGGAAAAGTGTTGTCTACTCAGCCAACCAGTGCAAGTCCTTCATCACCATCCTGGTGGTGATAGGCGCCTTCGTGGTGACCTGGGGACCTTACATTGCCGTGATCAGCACTGAAGCCCTGTGGGGGAAGGGCAGTGTTTCCCCCAGCTTGGAGACTTTGGTGACCTGGCTCTCCTTCACCAGCGCAGTGTGCCACCCCCTCATCTACGGACTGTGGAACAAGACTGTCCGCAAAGAGCTGCTGGGGATGTGCTTCGGGGACCGCTATTACAGGGAATCTTTCGTTACTCGCAACAGGACCTCCCGGCTGTTCAGCATCTCCAATCGAATCACAGGTACAGTAAATGGGGTTGCTTGCTGGAGAGACATGGTAAACACACACAAGTTTATATGCAGTTGACTACTGGGCTCACATGCTCACAGATTTAAAAAAAAAAAGTGCCTGCAAAATGTCTGATGTATTAAACAATTTTTTTTAAATTTTTAAAATTAAAAAATAATTTTAGGATACAAAAAAAGCTGTCTCTTTTGCACGCACAGGACTTTCAGCATCGGTGAAGTAGAGGTATTAAAAGAGCTAGAAAATAACAAATCACCGGGCCCTGATATGATTTAACAAAGGGTGCTTATGGAAACAAGGGTAGAAATAAGTAAACTACTATAGCAGTATCATGAATAGTTCTATAGAAACAAGTGAGGTCCCTGAAGACTGGAAGCTTGCAACTGTTATACCATGATTTAAAAAGGGGAATAAGACAGACCTGGGTAATTATAGACCTATTAGTTTAACTTTCGTAACATGCAAAATGATGGAAAATAAGCCTGAAGACTATTTATACAGCAACAATATTATAGGGGAGAGCCAGCATGGATTCAGAAGAGGGAGGTTGTGCTTAACTAACCTGCTTGACTTTTTTGACATGTTCCAGCTAATGTAGATGATGACAAACAACACTTATGATATCATTTATCTTGATTTTCAAAAAGCCTTTGACAGAGCTCCACATGAAAGGAGGAATACAGGGAGGACATGTACTTGGATACAGAAAAGGTTAAAAAACAGAAAGCAGAAAGTAATTGTAAGAGATGTAAAGTCGGACTGGGGGATTGCGGTACCACAAGGGTCTATACTTGAATCCTTACTGTTCATCATTTATAGAAATGACTTGGACCAAGTCCAAGTCTGCGATATCTCATTTAGGGAGCCTCGATACAATACCAGGCACAGTATCATGGTATTCGATACGATCATGATTCTTTGGGTCTTATGTCCATTACATGTTAAGTGGTTGTCAAATTATTTTTTTTGCAAGTGCAATGTACATAAGAGGCTAATACACAGTTAATAATGCTACAGCATGGTGGAATGCTTGCTATGTGTATTATATATATATATATATATATATATATATATATATATTACTTGATGTAGTCGATATATAAAAAAAGAAAGTGCAACAGAGTGTAAAATACACCATTTCCTTTATTTCTTACATATAAAAAGAGAACTCTGGCATTTCAGACAGCTTCAGATACTCAAATTTTCAAATATTCAATTACAAGGAATCTCTTAATTCTTATATATAACAAAATAACACAGAAATACTTTCCTTGAAGCAGACATTGTATAACTAGGCCAGATGTTTTACATACAGGGGTATCTTAGAAGTGATCTAAAAATCTGAGCAAAAAAAGGAAAAAATGAAATACTGTTGTGGAAGCTGATTCACGTGGGTACTTCAAGAAATGGCTTGAGGAGGTTCTTGCTTGGATCAATAAACAACCAAATGAGCAACATGGGCCAAATGGACCTCCTCTTGTTTGTAACATTTCTTATGTTCTTAAGTCGCATACAACATAATACCTCCATGAATCTATACTGGTCAAATATTTTAGAAAGTAAAACAAGTAAACGCAGTATAATGCTGAACTAGACTAGCCTGATTGATTCATGTTCACTGTAAAATATTCTTTTTTAAATAAACACAGTAATGTGTTACATTAGGGAATACACACAAACGTTGTATTCCTTAATTTTAAACACTAAGGGCCCTATGTAGTAAATATGTGCGCAACCGCTTCCGCTACAGCAAAAATGACAGCGTTAGCGAACCACCGCGGTAGTGCATGAAAACGTGATTTAGAAGTCAGATCTCCTACGTGGGCAAACTCACATCAAATAGTGAATCATGCACCCAGCCAATCAAAGTTTAGTGGGGGGAGGAAGGTTACAACCAATAAGGATTCAACATTCCCTTTAAGAGGACCTGTGTGTCTGTGATAGTGAACGGAGGGCATTTTGAAACACAAAAAAGAAGAAAGGAGATAAAATTGCAAAAAAGGCCATCAGCCCAAGTGAGGAGGATGACCAAGCCCCTCAAACAAGGCAACATTTTTTTTATTTTTATTTTTTTATTTTTTTTTAGCAGCCTGGAGGTGTAGAGTGAATACTTTATACAAAATAAAGTCATCTAAAAGTCATCTATAAGTCATCTATATTTGTCTGACCTGCCTGGCTTCTGAATACTAAGTAATAATATATATATATTATAAAAAACAAGGTTTGCTAACATTTTCATAAATGAATAAACTTTAGTCAGGTAATGAAATTATATATTACTGGTATACCATACTTAATTGTTTAACTAGGCACATGCAAGCAAATGAGAGACAGACCAAGAGCATGATCCACTAGCTTGATTCCTACCTTCAGTGCTTGGTGATATTTGCAAGAAAACACCAAAACAAATGTACCACCTGAGGTGTTTTATGAAATACCAGTGTATACGAAGTCCTGATTTGTTAGTGGGTTATTATGCTGAGTGGCAGATTGAATATAGACAGCCCTACAATGCTATTTTAGTAGGTTATTTGTTTTATTGCAGTTTTCTGATTCAATCATTGTTTTTCTCTTCCCCACAGACTTGGGCTTGTCTCCACACTTGACAGCAATGCTGGCGGGAGGAGGACAGGTCATAGGACACAGCAGCAGCACTATGGACACGGGGTTCAGCTTCTCTCAGGACTCAGGTAAAGAAAATGAAGTGAGGTCCCATTTAATCAAAATGATTTCCGAAAGTCTTGATAAAACACCGTAAAAGACCAGTGCAACCAAGTATCCCACGTGATGCTTTTTTTTTTACCGTAGAGTGCATGTTCTCACTGGATAAAATGCAGTAAATGGAGGTACTGCAGTTTAAATAAATAAGTGTGTGTGTTTGTTTTCTTTCAGGCACAGATGTCATGTTGCTGGATGACTTCACTGCAGACGGTACACACCATTCTCATCACAGTGGCTGGTCACACAAGAGGCGGAGTTCTGTCACGTTTGAGGACCAGGTGGAACAACATTCCAAAGGTGCCAAGAAATTGTAGTATTACTTGACAGAATTTTTGAAAATAAGTATGGAAGGATGTATATGTTTTAAAAGGCTATTTAAAATTAACAGGGGATAAGAAATGCAGCTGTGTTTTTAGGGTCCTCATTCAAGAAGCATTGAAGAATGCTCACATCATGTGGTGTTCCAGGCCTGAGACTAGAACAGTGTATTTCCTGTGTGTGTGTGTCATTTCTGTAGGTTTTGCTTGTGGTAACAAATGGCCCTATTCACAAATTCCTCAGTCATTTAAAAAAAATAAAATAAATAAACTTTGCCATGAAGTTGCTGGCACAGTGCATTCCACATTTGTGTTTTAATCTGTTTTTTTTAGAAAGTTAATAAAACAAAAAAAGCAACTTTGTATGCCAACATGTACTAAAATTGATTTAATTATTTCCTAGAAAACTCAAATTCTTCCACACTTCAAGTGACAGCAGAGATCCATAAATCACTGGACAGCTATGCCTCTTGCCTGGCTAAAGCCATAGAGACAGATGCCAAATTATTTCTGTTTGGGGATGAAAAAAGCAGTTGGTTTTCTGTCCGGCCTGTGCCAGCGAGCATAGGCAGCACACAGCGAGGACCCAGGTACCTGAATGGGCAGAGATTGAGGCTGGAGAGCATCGATGAAGGAATAGTACATGATGGCAATGAAGAGGAGGAAGACATTGAAGAAATTTGTGCTTAACTGTCATTTAGCAGTTTGAGACAGATACACTGGTCTCTGGAAGCCACATTTCCAAGAACCAATAGCCTCATCATCATTGCTGGACATTGTAGCAGTTGATTATTTGGAGGGGGAATCCACTACAATCATGGGACCAGAATTTATAGGAAATATTGCGTGACTGGACTTTTCATGCATTGCTTTTGTTTGTCTTGCTGTTTCTTTACCACCACCATCAGTAAGACTGCAAGCCTATTGAAAGCTTGATTATGTTAATCTTTATTTTCTGTGCATGTAGCAAACTTACTGTAGAAAGGACTGTGAAACATTGTACATCCAGAATGTACCTGTGTGACCATAAGCATACTTTATATTCCTTTTGTGGAAATATTATACGTGCAACTTCCTAAATTATTGTCAATACGTTTTTTTTTGTTTTTTTTTTTAAAGAAGAATTACATTTTTACACAAATCCTAAACAAAGGCTGTCACAAGCTGAAATATAGCAAGCTTTGTGTCTGGAAAAGCATTCTGAAAACTTAGATGGCCTGGAGTTTTGGCATTAAGGGGCAGAAGATCTGTGTGGGATGCCATAATTGATGACTCATGAGTCATAGAACTAGCTGAATCCCAGTCCTGATCGGCTACATCACGTACATGTGCTGTAAGAAAGGGTAAGGGAAGTTGACTTGACCGTGGAATCCTAAGTAATAATAGCAATATTAGGAAGTAGACATGTGGGTCTTCAGCCTTGATATTGGGCACTTCTGAACTGTATACATTTGGTTGTGCACAGAGGACTTATATTAGGAAGTAGACATGTGGGTCTTCAGCCTTGATATTGGGCACTTCTGAACTGTATACATTTGGTTGTGCACAGAGGACTTATATTAGGAAGTAGACATGTGGGTCTTCGGCCTTGATATTGGGCACTTCTGAACTGTATACATTTGGTTGTGCACAGAGGACTTTCTCAAGCAACAGTGAAGCTGGTGTACGTGGCTTTCAGGACAGTATTAAATAATTTTACTAGTCTAATGTTAACTTTACTTCAAGTCCAAAGTATTTTAAAGGTCACACTGTTTTGTGTTCTATAACAGGCATTAATGACTCCACTTCTTTATAGTACTGTTCTCCACAATCACAGTAATTGTATTTCCACAAGACTCGAGTGATTTATATGTAAGGACATATATAATGGTACTATACAGTGGAATATAGGACCAATTTTACATGTAACTGGTTTATTGGTAGAACCCGTGAAAAGCAGTCAAAACTGGTTGTGCACTGCCATTACTAATATGCAGTATCCAGCTTTTAAAAAGGCAGGAATATTTTTTTTTACACAAGTTTCTCAATAACCATGAAAATATCTATGTTAAAAATTTTTTAAAAAATCAATGTGTTGCTATTTTATTACATACAAAATAAAAAACACTGAATTTCTTGCTTCAACAAAGAGAAGGAGAGGTTTCAAGATCTCGGTCTTTCATTTGAAGAGACCTTTGAGGTCTTGAAAGCCTGCGATTATTGTTTAGTTAGTCCAATAAAAGGTATCGCATCTCCTTCTCTTTGTCTCTCATCTCTGTATGATACGGCTACCATTTCACCTATCAACATGCTTCTACAAGAAACTACAAAAAGTGAGTTTGCAATGTTAATTACAGTTCCTTGTGAAACACCAGTTATTTGTTCAGTCACTGAAGCACCTCGTAACATGTTCAGGGATACCATTTACACAGCAAATAATCAGTGATGTGAGGGGCAGTGCATTTACACAAGTGTGTGTTACATTTTGCATACGTTTCCTTTTTTGAAACTGAAATTGGTTTCAAAGCATCCGGTTTCAAACATGAAGTTTCATTTCCATGGAAACAAAACTGAACAATCTTAATGTTGCAGATTGTCCCCAAGTCATAAAGAAATGTATACAATGTAAGCCTTCAACAATGTAGTGGCCAGGTTTGATTAAATTTCACATTTGAAATTTGAAAGGGTGTTCCAGTTGCTGGGGCAGAAACTCGCTTCCAAAAAAAGGCTTGTGGCTGGCACTCTTAGGGAAGCAGGCCTGTTTATCAAAACAGAAGTTAAACTGGACTGCTCCCCGTAAACATTAAAAGTGGATACTGCATTGTAAAAAAAAAAAAAAAAAAAATGCAATTAGTAAAAGTGTTTTTTATTTATTTTGTATCTATATATGGTATTAGTATGTTAAATCATTTTAAATTTTTTTGTACTTTAAAAAAAAAAGTAAAAATTACTGTTTACTAGTGTGCACTTGCCTGAGTGAGGGGTTTTGTTGGACTACTCTAGATAAAAGGTACTGCATGGTTTGATCAAGGATAGTTAAACTCAAAATGAAGTCAGACTATTCAGATTAAACAGTTCATAAGACTTTTTTTCAATTTGTAAATCCAAGAGGGTGTTGCTGAAAGTGATAAACAGGCTCTGCAATTTCAATTTCCATCCCTAGAAGGGCTAATAGATTTTGCACTCTCTCCTGAAAACATTTCTGGAAAACGTTATTTATTCATTCCCAAATACATTCATGCTGCATCTCTGTGTCGTTTGGACTGTTAGAGGTTAAGTGACTTGCTCAGGGTCACAGTGAGTTAATGAGTGAGTCAGGATTTGAACCGGGGACCTCCTGGTTACAAGCCCTTTTCTTTAACCACCAGGCCCTACAGCCAACCATCCAGGGTGCGATTTGTCAAATTTCCAGTGCCAGGGATAAATTACAGTATATTTAAAATACTTTCTGTACCTGTATAAAACAATATCATCCAACAAAGAAGTAATTACCTGAGAATAATATGGACCAATGTTAATCTGTAATGCCCACTAGGAGTGCATTGTGATATCAACAGAGATGAGAAAAGCTTTCATTTAATTTCTTCATTATTTGGATATTACTTCCAGGAGCTGGTCTCAGGTGGGTTAGGGAAGTCAACTAGGTGAACAAAACCTTGAGAGGCTGTTTTCCTCTGACCTGATCATCGATTTAATAGGAAGCAAATAACTGAACCAGAAACTGTTTTAACAACAAAATCGTTTACTTGAAAAGCATCATTTTTCTTTTAGCTTACATGCATTACAGCAGGTATACAAAGTTTGAGTTTTTAACCCTCGTAAATAGTATAATGAAAACTCACTCTTTACACTGATCCAAGCCCAAACATTTGCACTTGAAAAATAATATTGCACTTTATAACCTCAAGCACCTGTCATCCATTTTCTTTAATTCCTTGTTTATTCCTGCAATTCTCACACTTTATTTTTGTTTTGTTTTTTAAAAGCAGTTGTTCCACAAGGAAATGTTAGTAATAAAGTAAAGTAATACTCCCAAAAAAAAAAAAAACCCACCTAAAAATTGCACTAATGCGTTGTAAGGAAAATATTCTACATTTTACTTGTACAAATTTCATTAATGTTCAAGTGCTTTGTAGAAAAACAATGGGTTACTCTTCATCCTCATTCTCATTCTCTTGGCCAGAACCTTCAGAGCGATCACCTTCCAAACGGTCTGGAAAAAATGGTTGAAAAATCTTTAAAATTCTGACATCCGAGACAAACTAATAATAAGCCCTTATTGCACCTTGTCTGTTTACTAAAATGTATATTGTTATTTATATGTACAAATTATATATATATATATATATATATATATATATATATATATATATAAACCACAACGGGCAGTGTAGTTCCCATGATATATACCATGCAGGGGTGGTGACCACCCAGAAGTGGTATATATCATTGGAACCACGACCAAGTGGTTTATACCGCTTCTCTTTCTGACTAACTGGCATTTGGGGGATGAAAAATAATTCAAACACATTTTAAATTAAGACCAAACCAAACTTGTATTGCTTATACATCCACAGAGTAATGTAGTCCCAAATTTAATTACATTTACTGATCTCTTATTAAAAATAAATTGTGAATTGTTTATTGTGAATTTCTGCATCGAATGTGGCATCTCACTAGGAAGTAGTAGAGGACTGAACACATGCTGATGATGGGCAGAGTTTCAAATGACAGAGGAAGTAAGGGAAAAGCTGCCATGAATGCTGAAGCTGTACCTGTATCAGGTGAGTTTGTGTACTCACTATAAAACTGAAGACTGAAGACTGAATACTGGTCCCCAGCTGAACTTGCACTGACATAAAATTCTGTTGATTTTTTTTATTTTTATTTCCTTAAAATTAATGTACATATTTAAACCAGTCGTTAAGTACATTAAAAGCCCATGCTGTAGTTTTTTTGTGTGTTTTTTCAATCTTTTTTCTTCTATTTCATTTAGCTGTTCATCATCTACTGTTATGTGTCTACTCGACAGTTGCTGGTGCTCTTATTGGTTTTTTTTTTTCAGGTGGACTGCTGTCTTCACTCAGAAAGATGGTGTTGTACCAGTTATCTGGAGTTTCATCCCCAAATATGTTAAAGGAAATAGGTGGAATGTAACTCATTTTTGGCAGTGGTTTTGTAACTAATAACAAATAAAATGGCAGTTTGTCATGGAATTTGGAATGCAGTGGTGCGTAATGATTTATTCAGTGTGAAGCGGCTCATTAGTATGCAAGCCATGCTATACGCTGTATATACGCACGGTCATGTGATACTGTTTAACCAAACAGGTTGTTATTTTTCCAAGTCGTGTTATATATACATCTTGCATCTTACGCACAAGACATCTTACGCACGCTTAGTTGCGTTGTGAGGCCCAAGGTGGAAGTGGGTTGTTGTGCTCATAAAATGGCTCTATCTTCATTTTATAAAAACGAAAAATGAAAAAAAAAGTAAGACTTGAAACTTTAAATTACGTTTTATTGAATGATTACATTGTCTTCAGAAGCTACAAATGTGCTGGAAAAATGTATTATTTTTTTTAGATATTCAAGGTTATTTTTTTATACTGTAGTTTGAATGCAGTATTCTCCTGTCAAGGAAAACTGCAAAAAATACATATTATATACGTTATATAAAATAAAATATTTACCATGCACACAGCTTTTACAGACCTCTTAATTAAACTTACAATCAATTACTATTTGATAACTTTGTGATACCAACCTGCTCTTATATGATTTAATGAAGCCAGCATTCTCAGCATAAAAGACGCTGGGACTGTGATGGTGTTCCTTGTCTCTTCAAGCATCAGTTCATTTCGAGCGATAACCTACAGAGAAAGGCAGCACGGAGATTTCAGAAAGATATAGCCAGGCTATTATACAGTACTTCATATGCCACTAGCAAGTTCAATTTTACAACTGTAAGGGCATAAATGTAGTGGGAAATAGGAAAACTAACCCTTCTAAAACACCACAAGAAAATACAAAACTAGCAGGCCTACCTTAATAGAAATGATACTAATGGCTTGCAGTAACCTACATATTACATTTTTAGGTGTTTTTTTATGTATACCAATTGTCTTTCTTGGCATTCAAATAACAGATGCTTTTTAATACACTGCACTGGATTAACAACCTAACAATATGCTATTACTGTAGATACAAGGCGGGGATTAGAATCATGAGTTAATGGTATGGTATATAAGGCCTAAATCAATTTTACCTGTTAGTCAGCTGTAAAATGATTTCATAGTTTAAAACTAGGGAAATGTAGTGCATACCAGTTCCTGAGAAATAATAAACAATTGCATCCCAAAAGCTGTTCCAGAAGACAACTACTGATCGGTTTT
The DNA here is from genome assembly GCA_030684275.1 of Acipenser oxyrinchus oxyrinchus. NCBI lineage: Eukaryota > Metazoa > Chordata > Actinopteri > Acipenseriformes > Acipenseridae > Acipenser > Acipenser oxyrinchus. The sequence continues at coordinate 32,232,084 of CM060253.1, read as the reverse complement.
ATGTGCAGCTGGTGAGTGGATTGAAACTGGAAAACTGGATGTGCAAGGCTTCATTTCTCAACACAATAACTACTTGTTAAACAAGGAAAGAATGTTTCTTCTACGAGCCAACAAACACTTCTGCTGCTGGCTAATAAGACAGCATTCCCAGAATATCCACCCTCATGCCAGCTTTAGCAAACACTCCTGTGGGGATTGTAATATTGCTGGGAATGAACTCCAGAACAGCAACCCACAATAAACCACAGAAGCCTCGCTGCTGGCAGGAATTACACAGCGGAAGATCAATTAACATCAATTAGGCTGTAACATTCTCCCCCCCACCACTGGAAGATGTTAAACAACAGACAGACCTGCGAAGTGAACAATTAGAATAAATTAAACTGAACAATGCTGATTGTGTCTGCCTCCAAAGAAAGCCACAGAAAGTATCCTACATTAATCACATTCACACAGCCACATTTTTTTGGTGGCTTCCGAGTGTGGCGACCAACACTTGCTGGTGATTGCACTACTAACTGTTCCTAAAAATACTAAGTATATCATATGAAAAAGAAAGAAAGTATAAACATAGACATATGTACTTCTAAAATGTTTTATTTATTTCTATAATAAAACCAAACTGTTTCTCATTTAAAGAATACAGCAGCCCGTCTCACATCTCTGTACTGGACCTTAATTCCCAGGCCCATCTAATAATAAACTGGAGACAAAAAGTAGGTATTTTGCTATTTTTTTTTTTTAATTACATTTTTGTATTGGTCTGACAACAGGTCAAACTTAATAGGTTAATCCATTACATAAATTTATATAAATTGCTACAATACCTCAGCTAAAGTACATTACTAATATATTTAAGTTAAATAAATACAAAAACAACTTTCACTTTCCTGTTCCAAATCACATGCTGCACAATTCCCAGCTAAATATAACTAAAGTAAAGCGATTTTCAATGCTGTTATATTATAAAATTATTCGTAAAACTGTAACATTCCAGAATAATAGGTTGTAAAGGCTTTACGTTGCACACTGAGTTAACTATAAAAAGCAGAGGATGTCAAATTTAAAATGTAACTTTTTTTTCTTGTGTGTATTTCAGGCAGAAACAGTATAGACATTTTTTTTTTTTTTTTAATACCTGTAGTTTCTTCTCAATAAACACAAAGTGGCAAAAGACACATTTTTAAAAGTAACTGTGGTTTACTTATGCTTTTTCTTTTTTCTCTTTTTTTTTTAGCTGTACACACAAGTAAAAACTCAAATTTAACTTCAATACTCACTACTGTGACTGCACAAGATCCTGCTGGTGGCCGCATTTGAGAAACATTGACCTAGAATCTATTTTTACCAACCTCAATTTTGTGCCAAATACTACTTCCACTGTACTTTATATACAGGGTGATTAGAAAGTACCACATCAATGATATGATGCGTTGATGCGGTAAACTTACCTTCTAAATCACCCTGTACAATGTAAGTTTGACATAAATACAGGCAAACAGGTTTCTCCAGATATCCCTAGATTCTGATACTGACTTGTGCAAAAGAATGTCCAAACAAAGTTTCATCACAATTGGAGCAGTTTCTCTAGATACATGGAAAATTCGATAAACAGACAGGTGCCTCCAGTGAGGGATAATAGGGATAATAAAATGAACTGGAATTTAAAAAGGGACTCCCCTTAAAGGGTTAAACAAGAACTAACGGTTGGTTTCAGACAAGGATTAGCACTAACCTTGGAGTTCCTTACAGAAGGTAACATCAGGTAGTCCAAGACTAGTTCTAATCGGTGTCTGTGAAACTAGCTGTAAATCAACTACATTTTCTTACTTGCTACTGCAACACAGATGAAGTCTAGCGTATACAGTCACATTACAGATACAGGTTAAAAACTGTTTCAGTCGCTGAATAAAAAAACATGCAGTGTTTTAGCACATTCAATGTTTTGGTTGTTTTCAAACATTCACACGTGTTAACGGCTAGTATAATAGCACAAGGCCTCCAGCTCTTCAGAGCACAGCCCTCATATTCGTGTTGTCGGCTGTCTGCATTCATACAAATAAAGAACTACGCCCTGCACACACAAAACCTACTGAGAGTTTTATGAAGGAGAAAACAGTGCAGTAGTATGAACACCTTTATGCATGATGAATGTAGTGCATTGTGTGTGTTTCAGACAAGGCCAGACACCCTTTGTGCTAAGCCAATTATGAATTCAATTAAATATGTGTAAACAAATGGGATGTAACAGCAGAATGAGCAAGCAAACCAACTGTCTGAACAAGACGGTTAACCCACTACCCTCAGTTCAGTAAACAAGTTTATTTATTTTAGTGTGCTTCAAAAGACTGGGAAAGTAAATGTTGTGCTCCCCCACTATATAATCCCTGACCATTAAATTTTAAAATACCAGCCAATCAGAGATCACTAAAAAAGAAAATTCCCATTCAAATGGGAAAACCAGTTCTTACCTCTTCAGCCAATTTTCTGTTAAAAGCTGTAGCCCCTTCTAGTGGTGACCAGATCTTTATATCATAGTCTATGCCAGAAGATGCTAGAACTGGAAGGAAAGAATTAGAGGAAATGTATAAAAAAGAAGAAGAATTAATAGAATTTTGACCTTCATTTCCAAGGGTAAAGTAGAAACACCTACAGCAGGATGCACATATATACTAGGGAAAAAACTATTAACCTGATCAAAATCGTTATGTACTACAGAACAGTGAAATGGCCATGTTAATCCTAGTCAGAATTTCAATCCTAATCGAATCATGGCAGGATTAAAACCAGAAACACTCACTGGGATCGAAGGGGTGAGGCTGTAGGCAATTCACCACGTGGTTATCAGCCTCCAGCAGCATCAGGTGCTCAGCCGTGTGTCGATCCCAGATAAAGATGTGGCCGCAGTCTGAGCCACTCATCACAAAGTTATTTCCCCAGAAACTGGATTCTTTTATCTAAAATGTCAAGCACGAGTAACTGTCAAGTCCATACAAAACCAAGCCCACATAAAACAGTTGCGATTTACAAGACGTTACCCTTTTGTTTCTTTAGAGGTGCATTACAGTCTGATCAGACATGCTGGTAAATGATTTTCTTGCTATTGTCTAATGTTAGATATGTTTGAAGTGTTCTACAGAATCTTTTGTTCATGTATGGCTTTTTACTTTGTAAGAATAAGACTGGAAATGCCAAGTAAAATGGCAGAGGTCAAGGAAATGAATAGTAAGCAGCCAAGGATGAAAAATACTTTGGAGCAAGTGCAAAAGTTAAAGCAATTAAAAAATAATAAATCATAAACATAACTGGAACAATATGCACTCCAGAACGTTAAAATTGCCCCACCCTGACAGAGGTGGCCCACGTTGATGAAACTTGGTACAGAAGTGGGGGAACATTATTCTAATTTAATCATTACAGTTTCGTGCATCTGGTGCTACCAGATGGCTTGTGGTAAACTAGTGTGACAACGTGACATGTGAAAAAGGGTATGAAAAAGTGGATTTTGGTAGTCACTGCATTCAGCTCTTCATGTTGGTGATCTCTTACATGGAATGCCCTGTCACTAGAGGACTGTATCACTGCAAGGGGTCGCCATACAACCTACTGAAGGCAGCCTATCCATGGCTCTGTAGACCTGTGCATGACATACCTTATGGCACCACATAGAAGACCTTCCCCAACGTCTGTACCAAGTTTTGTCTAAATGTAGGCTACATTTTTGGGGATTGGTTCATTTCTGAGGTGTACTTTATTTATTTATTTTTTTAATTGAGCCTGCATTGGATAACATAATAATGATAGTTTCTACCAGTTAATTTGGACACTTAAGAGACAAGTAAAATGGTTAAATTGTGATGTTTCTTTGTTATCGTGACATCACGTTTCCCCCCTTTCTTCTTCTCTTTTTATTTATTCAGAGAATGGCTCAGAGTTCCATTACTCCATTACTTAGATTGAATACCTTTTCTCTCTAAATGTCTCTATGAGCTTGTGCTTTCCATTTTTGAAAAGTATACACTGCTGGTACCTTTGAAAGATGGCATACGGTGCACTACAAGATGGTGGAAGGTACTGTACCATTGTTCTGGAGTTGCGATGGCCTTTGTACACCATCTTTACTGGCGGTTTCCGAATGTTCTGCGTCTCGCTCTCCTCCATCTCTCTTCGTTCCTTCCTCCTTCTGAAGAGCTCCTGGATCCGGGCTGCAGCAGACCGCCTGGGGGCCAGATTAACTAAAATCAGATTCTCAGAAATTAAATTTTATTTCTTATATTATTATTATTATTATTATTATTATTTTACATCAGGCAGTGGATGACGCTACTGGATTAAGTGTTGCTTGGGTGCGGCATACATACCAGCCACGATTTCTCTCCCTGGGGACTACACCCCCCCTTTATGGGAATTATATTTATTGGTAATTTCACACACTTTTGGTCAGGGTGTTTCCTATAGTATTGTGGAAAGGATGGGGTTAAATCCTATCCCTACAAACAATCACAGGTGTGTTCATTCCCTAATGAGGTAATTGGTGCTAACTGGGGAATGACCTTCTGTATAAAAAGGGAGAAAAAAAACCCTTTGAGGGGGTGGTGTTTGGAGAAGGAAAGCCAGTGAAGGCACAGCTCAAGTTTTGTGTATGACTCTTTATTTTGGCCCTCGTGCCATATTTGTTTGTTTATTAAATGTGCATTCTAGTGCTTAATCTGCAGCTTCCTTGTCTCTGAGTCTCTTCTGCCACTAACATCAGGGCCCACAGCACTATCCTTTCACAAGCATGCATAAAAAGTATTTTTTTCTTTATTTTATTTTAAATAGGTAAATGTTCAGAGAGGAATACAATTCAACTAGAAGAAATTACTCATAATAGTAAGTTGAGTACGAGCGATTTTGCAAACGCTCAAGCTTTTTTCACAACCTTCCATTCTGCTGTGCACCAAATACATGTCTGTATCATATGCCTGTAATTATGCTGGCTGTTTAACTTTACGATGGATGAAACATCTGGCAAAAATGTTAGTGTAAACCCTAGGTTATAACTAGGGCGTCTGATTTTCAGGTGCATGCTTTTTTTAAAAATCAGGTAGAATTATTTAATGAAAAAATCGTGTGAAATCGAGATTTTTTATATATAAATCAAGAAAGAATAAATAAATAAATAAATAAATAAATAAATAAATAAATAAATAAATATTCGGGTAGAAATCAAGTTTTATTTAGAAAGAAATAAACAAATGCTTCAGCACAAAGTGTTGACAACAAAGTTGTCGTCAACAGCTTAAATCCCCAACGTATGTATATTTCCACACATTGGGGTATCTATCGCTCTCCCCGCTCTCTCTTTCTCTTTCTCTTGTATTGTGTCTCTATTGATGCATGTTGTTTAATTGTATGCAAACGTTTGACAACATCTCTCTCTCTCTTTCTCTCACACACACACTGTATATGGAGGCATTTCTCCATTCCAGTCAAGTTTTATTTTGTAGTGGAGTTGCAAGTATAATTGCACACAGAACATAAGGGAAAACTAAACAACTTTACTCCATGCGGCTTTACAAAGAGAAACAATAAACTGTTACATCTAAATGCTCTTGGTTTAAACACACACTCATAAAACAAATAACTGGGAAGAAAAGTGTGGGAAAAAAAGCAAAAGCCTTAAAGCTATATTGCTGTAATTTTGAATTATAAAAATATATATATATTGCACTAAGAAGCCACATTTTTCTAATAGGTAAATCAGCTTACTGTCATCGGCACCAGTTCTGCTCTGTTGCATTTGAATCACAGACAACTTAACTGTGCACGTGTTTATTCTTATACAGTATGTGCCTAGGGGAGTTTTCGGGTTTAACCCGAATGCAGAAAAAAGCATTTCGGGGGTGGGAGAAATCTGGTTAAAATCAGATAAAACCTGAAAATCAGACGCCCTAGTTATAACCATGAATTCAGCCTCCATGACTGCAGCACATGATGTATGCATCTGCATACAATGACATTTGAATGAACTATATCCAATCTAAAGAATCCAAGACGCATATGTTAAGACCAATTGGGTTAGGTCAGAATTGTTCTTTGTTCAAATTTGTTTAGCCATTTATGAACAGAATTTTGTTTATGATTTAAAAAGGTACACATATAGACAGGCTAGGCGAATTATTAAAAATAATAATAATAAAAATTATTTTAGAGCCACACCAACAGCTGTCTACATACATTAGAGCCCTACAGGTCAGTGTGAGTGCAATTGGAAGATAATATTGTTGGACCAAGTGGATGTGTTTCTGCACAGATATTTCTGCGTAACCAATTGCACTAACTATTGCAAGCACCTGATCCATCATGAAGTCTGTCATAGCTGTCAATACCCCTTTCGTACTAGACATTTTTGGTGTGAAGCTACACAACCTCAATCTGGAAAAAAATACTTTCTACTGGAGTGTTTTTATGGGCAGTTCACAAAGGCTGGAAAGGAGAAGATGCCTAAACTATTCAGAATACACCAAATGTATTTTTAATTTAAACTTTAAAGTGGTTATTGCCAATTCAGTAATTCCATACATTTTACTTGCCATGCACTTCTCTATGTAGGTCTTACATTTTTGTTTTGATAGCAAACATGTATTTTATTGTAGTCCATACTTTCAGGTAGTATGTTGTACTTGCCCTCACTAAGTAATTTCCTTCAACCCTTTCAAAGCCTTATTTCCTGTCATTAACCACCCAGCTACTTCCCTTGTTAACTGACATGACTGAACCCAAAGACACTGTTGGGGTAAAATAATGTAGTTAGTGAAACAGTAACCGGTGTTCTGAACGCAAGGCGTGCTGAATGGAAGTGCACAGCAGTTAAAGCTTATGGGTTTATTTCATTAGTCCAATGGAGAATAAAAAGCAAACAAAATTTAAAAAAAAATAAAAATACTTCAACCTTATATTTTGAGTGATTGAAATGTGGCACTTGATAAAATGAGAGCTTTATTTAGGATCTATCCACTGGTACAAATGTATGAAAAAATGTAAAGCTTGCCATAGATCTTGTTTAGTACACAAACATGTGTAATCTTTCAATTCAGTGAGAATTCCACTTTAGACTACTTACTTCATTGAAGCATGGTTCAAGATGAAGTCAAAACTTATGGTAATTTCATTCATCTTCAGGTTTTGATAAATATTTAAAAGGACTGCTAGTTTTTAAGCTTAATTTGAGATATAAACCACATCTGTAGCTACAATCGTTCAATATGCAGCTTTTGTCACAGAAATCCAACTTGGAATGAAATTACTCATTTGATCACAAATCTGATTTCTAGCTGCCACCCCCAGACTGGACTTTCTGAAACTATTATTCAGCAGGATGTAGCCTACACTTCCTTCCAGCACTTTGCTTTGCCTCGTCTGTGAAACTGAGACTGGATATACCACAACGTCTCACAAATGTGATATGCAATCCCTGCATGCACTTGCAATTAAAAAGCTAAAGCATGTGCAAAAGCTGAACAGCCACACAGCCATCATTTTTACTGAGCAATACCATACACTATCATTGCATAAACAATTTATTATGCAAAGTGTAGAAAAAAAAACTCATTTTAAACCTATTGGTCTCAGTGTACTCTCTGTTTATTATTCTATACACTATTTCTGAAGAATTACTTTTTTTTTAAATATTTGCTGTAATATTCCACTATTAAATAAAATAAATAAAAAAAACACATTGCCAAAAGTACATTTGGCTGGTATGAGGGGTTCAATTAGTCTAATACAGCTTATTTTGGCTTGAGTATACCCAAGTTCAATTACATTATTTATGTTCCTAAACCATGTTAAAATGGCAGAAACATCTGCAAACAATTACTGTGTGTATGTATTTATGAGAGTGCATCCGAACTTAAGTCATGCACACATGCAGTGCCACACAACCACATTCCACCTTCACTCCACACAAGTTGATAGTTAGTTCAAGGTTAAAGGTGCTCCAGTACAGCGATTACAAAAAACGAACCATCCCGGGTTTCAAAGAAGTACACATTTTATCTTACAAACCCAGGTGTCTGTAACGGTTAATAAAAAGTTAGCGTTTAACCATTACTGTAATGAGAAAAGAAAAAGCATTCAAATTACCTTATCATTCTATCACCTACTGCTGTTCCTCTGAAATTAAATCTATTGAAGGGAACACAATATTTACACACTTTACTATTCATACTAACTATAAAAAATAGGGTAATTTTGCTGTACAATAAAACTATACACAAAATTACTTACAATAGTGGAATCGTTATATATCTTAGAAGCTTCATCCGATATGTTATTGGCTTAGTAGCTTGAAGACATTGAAATTGAAACACTGTAAAATCTGTAGCACTGAAAATGACCAGCTCAAGCAATATGCTGTTGCTATGACATGTGTCCATGGGGTGCATCACCACTCTCTGTGACTAGTTCTATTAAAAACATGGACCACTTAAGCACTAACAGGCTTGCCTAACATTAATCATGATGCAGAAGCATAGACTCAACCTACACTTATACATTTCTAGAGGCCAAGCGTTTTACAATTAGAGGTGACAACCAGGAACCCATTGGGGTCATCAGGTACATGCCAATCTTGGTCTTCAAACATTCCCCACGTCTCTGGAAGTACTGTATAACTAGTTATGGAAAGCCTTTTCTCCTTTAAATAGAAGAATTCATTTTTTACTTTGAGAAAAACAAAAACAATATATACTATATATATAATTTCATACAAAACCGCACATGGGCTACCCCTTAGAAAAGTTTACCACAGTAAATTTGCACGGTAATTTTGCAGTTTTCCCATGCTGTTCCCATGATTATATCATGGTTTTCCATGCTTTTTAATATGTTTTACCATACCTCTCTGAGCTTTCCCATGCTTACACTGTGCTTTACTACACTTCACAATGCTTTTACAAGGGTAAACTTTTATAAGTGACTTTTTAAAGGTATATATAATAGGCACAGCAAATACTGACGCAAACCAGTAGTTCAAAGTTTTTCTCTCTTCTTTTGACATTATTCAATTTATGTTTTTACCTTTAGTACAACATGTACCTGCTTGATAATTATGTAATTACACAAACTGCCACGTGGTTCACTTGCTCAAATCCCACTGGTGGTTGGACGATACCAACAGCACGAAAATATTGCACTGAAGGTACGAGGATCAGGTACAGTTGTACTTACACTAACCTTTGCAACAACCTTTCAAAAACAAAGACTATTGACATGAAATAATATGTAGTACAATGTCAGCACACTGTTTGTCACATACCTCTGCCCCAGTCCTCCACGATACCTTGACGAAGGTATTAGAATGGGGTCGTCATCGCTGTCGTCCGAATCCTGGTAATTCCTGGAGGCCGTCGCTGCCCCCTCACGATTGCTCTGGTCTGCTGGCTCTGTTCTTCGACAGGACTCACTGGGATTGTCAGAGCTACTTCCTCGTTGTTCATCAGTCTGCAGAGTGGTGGCACTCTCCTCTTGTTGAGAGTTCCCTGCTGGAGCCTCTGCTGCTGGGCTCTCCTCATCGATGGCAGCTGCCTGGTTGGGACTCTCTTCACTAGACTCCTGTTCTGCACTGCTGGGCCCAGGCTGCTCCACCAGACAAGAGGCTGAAACGGAGATAAAGAGGTTGTTCATATAGTCATTAAAAGGTAATAAAGCATTCTATTAACAAGCAACAGTGTATTAATATACTAAGTTAATATATCACAGGATGTCAATACTTTTTAAGGGGCTCTCGAGTGGCGCATCCAGTAAAAGCACTCCTCGCGGAGTGCAGGATGTGCCCTATAGTCTGGAGATCGCAAGTTCGAATCCAGGCTATGTCACAGCCGACCGTGACCGGGAGTTCCTAGGGGGCAGGCAATTGGCCGAGCGCTGCCCGGGTAGGGAGGGCTTAGTTCGGCAGGGGAATCCTCGGCTCACCGCGCATCAGCGACCCCTGTGGCCGATAGGGCGCCTGTAGTTCTGCAGTGGAGCTGCCAGATCTGTGTTGTCCTCCAGCACTATAGGTCTGGTGGCATCACTGTGGATCCGTAGTGTGAAAAATGACGGCGTGGCAGGAACACTTTTCAGAGGACGCGTGCTCCAGCCGCTGTTTCCCGTGTCGGCGGGGGGATTGCAAGCGGTAAGCCGAGGATACAGATAATAATTGGGCATACTAAATTGGGGAGAAAACGGGGGTAAAAAAATTGGCGACGACTAAATTTATTTAAAAAAAACTAAAAACTTTTTAGTATATTGGCTGGAATGTGAGACCCACACAAAAAACAAAGTCCCGATGTTAAGCATCCATATTAAAAGGGTATACTGTTTTTCTGTATATTTGACCCACATCCTGTAAGTTACAAGGACGCACAGCAAGACCGCTGCAAACCCCTAGCTTTGTCTGTTTTAAAAGCACTATATTGCTAATTATGAATCTTTGTAGCCTGCAAAACCCAAATTAACAACGAACACAAAAATGAAAAAAAAAACACAAAAAAAAACACACACAACAGGTAGGGGTGCAGTGAATTGACAATCCACTTCAGAAACCACCGGATAATGATAATGAATTCTGTACTGTATTTGCAAATATAAAATGTCCAAGCCCTGCCATCCCCATACATCAGAAAAAAGGGACCAAAACAAAGTCATGCTGTACTTACTAGTTTCCATGCTTTCCACTGGTAGTTCCTCTTTTCTTTGTGCTTTTTGGGAGCCCTCCTGTTCGCACGGTTTGCTGTGACTTCCACTACCTCTCGAGCTGGAAGCTGTACTGCTCCTGTTGGGTCCATAGTGAGAAAAGCATGGTGATCCTCAACAAACATCAACACAATAAATACAGCATTCACCAAATGAAAGTCAACAAACAAGTGCTGCATTGACAACAAAAAACTTATTAAGTAGTGGTTACACAGAAGTGAATACAAACTTGACGGTAGTAGACTGTACTCTACAGCTTTTCTTATTGAGTAGTTGTGTAGCTTCATAGTCTAAAAGCATTGTAATTAATGCTACTTAACATGAACAGCATTGCTCTTTTTTGCCCACCCAAGTTGTGATAAACTTTTTTCACAGGGTAATTGCTTTTGCAAAAAATAGGATTCAATTTAATGAAGGATTCAATCCTGTTTTTTAAATTTTTTTTTTAAAATTTGCCTGGCTTGTGAAAGGTTCTTATCAAAAAGTATGGGTTCTATTCGTTTTGTCACATCCCCTAGCAGTTGTTCTTACCATTCGTCGGTGAAGTCCAGTTTAATAGTGCTTGTAGTCGTTCCCTCTGTGCTGTAGTGCAAACTCAAAACAGGTTCCCCAGCACTGCTCAGAGGGCTAACGCTTGCTGTATTACCTGAAAGCATGTCAACAATAATCTGAGTCACAATGTGAAAAATGAATACATCTTTTGCATCAATTTTCAGATGGTTTAACCTACTGTTTGAAAAATGCAGCACATTACTACTTACAGTAATTAATTCATATGGAATAGAACTGCAGTAAAAAGACAACCGGTACCAGTATGCTTTCACTCTTTGAAAGCAAGTCAACATTACATCTTAAAAATGCTTCTTAATACTTAAGCAGTCTCTAATAGCATTACTGGCATCCAAGTAGAATAGGAACACATTTTTCATGTGTACCAGCTTTAGTTGAATTATTATCCTGCGTTTATTTTAATTAGGAAGCAATTATTACTTCATGGGGTTTGACAGGTAAGAATAACATAATAAAGAAAAGACTCTAAACAATCTAAAGTAGGCTAGTATTATACAAGTCATGCATAGTTTACATTCTTTTCAATAAGGACTAGTTCTTGACAAATAATATGTATTTTGTATAATTCTGTGTAAGTGGAAGGATTAGACTTAATTCCGGCACATTTATACAGACTCTAGTACACACATACTTTTAAAATGCAGGTTAGTGATTATGCTAAATATTAGGGGTACTGGGCAATTTGGAGTAATTGTGGCCCCCCTTCACAGGGCTTTGAAACTTTGATAAGAGCGCTACTTGGAATGGCATTCTTCCCCCCCGCCCTCAGGGATGGAACCTAGCTTTCTTTTTTTGCAAGGGATATGAATTACCTAGGAAGTATGCAAGTTCTCTCTGTGCCCTTTTTTTTTTTTTTTGACAAAAGACTGAAGCTGCTTTTTATGCTAATGCATCTTTACATTGAAGCACAGGTATGTATATAAATATATTTTTTATTTTTACAAAATGTACATGTTAAGTTTGCAAGTACAATATAATACTTAAATTTGTGTTTGTGGCATTTTAAACACTTTTAGTGTTTTTAAATATATACTTTTTTATATTTAAACAAACATTAAACCACTGGTCACTCTGAGTGAAAATCAGGGCCAGAGTGGCACTTCCGGTTTTAGCTCTGACATTTCTGGTGACGTCATCGGAGTAAATCTGAGGACAAGTAATAGTTTGAGTACGAGTGCGGTTATGAGTCTGAATAATGGGTTCTCTGCACACCCCTACTAAACGTACACTTTTTCAGCTTGCTTGATATGCTGCACAGGATGCTTATTTCTATATTAGACATTAAATGTCTGCATTTTCACTCAAATACATCACAGTTCATGGTGAAAAAGACGAAAATAAATGTTAGCATTCACATATGATTTTGATTGCCCCACCTGAAATATTAAGCTTTCCTCATATGTTACATATTGTACTGGTAAATATCTGCACGCACACACATTTCACTCGTAGTCATGCGCTACTCGGCACGTGGGATAAAAGAGAAGGCAAACTGACAAAGGCATCCAATATTAAAAGAACAAATTTCAACGGTTAGAATAAAAACTTTTTTTGTCATCAACATGGTATTAGAACACCAGCAAAAACTTCAAACAAAAACAACAAAATCAAATCAGTTCAAAGCAGAATAAAATCTGTTTTGAAAGTAGTTTTAAAAGGGACAGGTAATATCTGTGGCTCAAATTCCCCAATCAAATCTCACAAAAGTTTTTTTTTTTTTGATTTGGTGGAACAGGCAGGAAAAGAAAGTGAAGCAGAGTGGGATGCAAAACAGATGTGCAATGGTTTCCAGCAGCAGAAAGGGAACAGATTGTGTATTGTTTTACGCGAGGTTGCAAGCAGCTCAAAGGCACTGGTGATGGCTAATTCAAGAATCAATTCAAATATTATCTGGGGCAGGCTGGCTGGGTGGCTGGATAGCTGCCTGGAGGTTATATAATTGCTGCTTGATAACAAAAAAGGTACCATTGTTTGCTACCTAGTCACAAAGCTCTTACAACAAAATGCAGCTACTGTAAGCCCCTTGAGCAAGTGGTACCGGTACACATGTTATAGCTGATTCACCATATTTGCACTGATGATAAAGGTTGAATGACTTTCAATGACATACAGTAGGGAAATTCAGCTGGCCATTTCCTACAAGGTAGAAGCCTTTTTAAAAACAGTAACGCTTGTAATTACAGATGTCAGGGGGGTGATTACTGAAGGTTTAATGGAATGGAGAGTTTACAGCTGAATTCTTGTGTTATGAAATGGAGATAAAACCAGTTTATGGATTAAAAATGACCCAATATTGTTAGAAACAATGCAGATTATGTTTTTGTTAAAATGTTAAAATAACACTAGAGGGAGTTAGTGTGGGACAAACTTTTAAATAAGGTAAATGGGAGCCATACTTTGTCTTTGTGTGATTCACACTAATAATAATAATAATAATAATAATAATAATAATAATAATAATAATAATAATAATAATAATAATCTCCAAATGCCACAAGATAAAAATGTACAGAAATAAATGTAAGACACACTCCTAAGGGGTTACAACAAATTAAATAATTCAATAAATATTTTTTTGTCATGCATTTCTTCTTGTTAAATTTGTTGAAAGTGCTGAAAGAACACATAAAAAAGCCAACAGATCTGTTCATTAAAAAATATGGTGTCATATTTCCTGCCATTAAACAACCAGCTAGTTCCCCTATGATGTGACTTGCTTTGCAGCCAGTTACCGGTTTAACACTAAACACACTGCTAAGGTTAAATGACCAGAAAGACATGTAAAAGTAGAGCTTTCAAGTACAGTACCAGATATACATTTTTTTTTTTTAATGAAAATATGTTTGGTATAACATATGATTCTTTCAGCCATGCACATAGGATACCTACATATCAGGATGAAAAGGGATTATACTGTGCCTTAAATTCAAAGATTACTTTCTAGATGTGTAAGGGATGTTCCAAAGCCAACTATATTGATACACATACAACGTCAATGAAGGAAAGAATAGCAACACTGCACTGTTCCCTTTTAGAATTCCCTTTTTCACATAAACAAACTGTAATTGGTATAATACCTTTTCTACAAAGATCAAGCTCTAATCCTTTCCTGTTTTTTATTACTTGCAGATAGAATTGCTTAAGCCACCATAGACAGTATCTTTGACCTGCACAATCAGGTTATGTTATATCTTATTAATATATTTATACAGCAAACTAAAATCTGCAGAAAACAAGCGTGTCTACTTGCATGAAATGGAAATGGAGAAACACAAAGCTTTGCAAATGTAAAAGGAGATCTGACAGGTTCATATCTCTGGCTGCACGCACCCTGTTGCTCATCGAGTGACATGGATCCAAGCTGTTTGTTAACCACAGAGGAGGGAGAATCTGAAACAAAAATGAGACTTTAACAAAAAAAAAATATATATATATATATATATATATATATATATATATATATATATATATATATATATATATATATATATATATAGGCAGGAGTAGCTTTCAAAAAAAGTCAAGTTATGATCTCTTTTCACCCAACAAAAAAGGCAGCCCTACAAGAAGGAATCACAGTAAGACGTTTGTCTGATGTAATATATAGACCTAACTTGTGAGATAACCTTTGCTATATTTATTTATGCATACACTGGCGGTCAAAATTATGGGGACACCTATACATTTTACTGAAATCCAACTAAGAAAGGAAGAATCAGCATAAACTATTGATTTATATGAAAATGTATTCACCTTCTCAAAAGAAAAAGCAACACAGGATGTTTTGCTGGCATTTTACTGCAAACTTCTCATGAAAATATGCCCCTTGTTTGCAATCACAGCTACACACTCACACAACTTCAGCAGTGCATCGGCATGTGTTTTTGTCCATTCACTCCCAGAGTACATTTATGTGGTTGCACTCTTCTTTTTCATTCTCCTGTCAAGCTCATTCCATAACATTTCAATGGGCTGAAGGTCAAATTTCAAAACCGTTTTTTCTTCCTTCGGATTTAAGTAATTTAGGTTTAGTCTGGCTGTGTGTTTAGGGTGATTATCATACTGTTTCCTCTTGGCGCTGAAAAGTTAAAGCATTGATTCATCTGTCCAGAACACTCTTCTCCATTGCTCTTTTGACAAATATGTATGATTATTGCCCATTCTAGTCGTTTTTGACGTTTTTCTCGTCTCTACGAAGGTTTTTCGAGCTGCAACTTCCCATCATACTAGTTTCTCAAAGACGTCTCTTTACTGTTTCCTTAGATATGGAATTGAAATCAGCAAAGTTGAGTTCTGGGTAGGAAATGATTAGCCTTGAACGTTCAACAATCATTCTCTTCTCTTTTGGTTGTTTTCCTCTTTCTGCGTCAGTCACTTTTGATTGCATAGCTCCCAGTCTTTCTGTATCTGTTGATGGTGGTCTGCACTTCAGCTGCTGTCTTGTTGCTGATGTTCACATGTCTCTCTTGTCTCAATTAGTTTAGGTTCTGAAAGCTGTCTGCAGCCTTCTGACAGAGGGCTGTACACCGTTAGAAGGGGTAATAGTTTCATAGGACTAATTCTGGTAAGATGCCAGTAAAGCATATACATTATTATTATACTTTTTTTTTTAAATGGATAACAAACTTTTGCATAAGGCAGTGGTTCATGTATAGTTTTCCTTTCTTAGTAGGACTTCAGTAAGATTTACAGGTTGTCCCCATAATTGACCGCCAGTGTATATAAATCACTATAAAGGGTCTCAAATGTGTTTGTGTTTATATATATATATAGTGCCTTGCAAAAGTATTCAGACCCCTGACCAATTCTCTCATATTACTGAATTACAAATGGTACATTGAAATTTCGTTCTGTTTGATATTTTATTTTAAAACACTGAAACTCAAAATCAATTATTGTAAGGTGACATTAGTTTTATGTTGGGAAATATTTTTAAGAAAAATAAAAAACTGAAATATCTTGCTTGCATAAGTATTCAACCCCCACACATTAATATTTGATAAAGCCACCTTTCGCTGCAATTTTTTTTTTTTTTTTTTTAATTTAGTCGTTGCCAATTAGTTTTTATTATTTTCTCCCCAATTCTGCCCAATTATTTTTAGGCTCAGCTCACAGCTACCACCCCCGCGCTGACTCGGGAGCGGCGACGATGAACACACGCTGTCCTCCGAAGCGTGTGCTGTCAGCCGCCCGCTTCTTTACACTGCAGACTCACCGTGCAGCCGCCTCAGAGCTACAGCGTCGGAGGACAACGCAGCTCTGGGCAGCTTACAGGCAAGCCCGCAGGCACCCGGCCAGACTACAGGGGTCGCTGGTGCGCGGTGAGCCGAGACACCCTGGCGACCTAACCCTCCCTCCCCGAATGACGCCGCCACTGAGCGCCGCCCCTGGGAGCTCCCGTCCATGGTCGGCTGTGGAATAGCCTGGACTCGAACCGGCGACGTCCAGGCTATAGAGCGCATCCTGCACTCTAGCGAATGCTTTTACTGGATGCGTCACTCGGGAGCCCCTTGCAATAACAGCTTTAAGTCTTTTGGGGTAAGTATGTACCAGCTTTGCACACAGTGTCAGAGTTATTTTGGCCCATTCTTCTTGGCAGATTTGCTCCAGGTTGTTCAGGTTGGTTGGACAACGCTTGTGGACCGCAATTTTCAAATAGTGCCACAGATTCTCAATGGGATTGAGATCAGGACTTTGACTGGGCCACTGTAGGACATTCACCTTTTTGTTTTTGAGCCACTCCAATGTTGCTTTGGCCTTGTGCTTGGGATCATTGTCCTGCTGAAAGGTGAATTTCCTCCCAAGCTTCAGTTTTTTGGCAGACTTCACTGTAGGGATGGTGTGTTTTGAGGCATGGGCAGTGTTAGGTTTGTGCCACACATAGCGCTTTGAGTTTTGGCCAAAAAGCTCTATCTTGGTCTCATCTGACCACAAAACCTTTTCCCACATCGCAGCTGGGTCACTCTCATGCTTTCTGGCAAACTCCAGACGTGCTTTCAGATGGTACTTTTTGAGTAACGGCTTCTTTCCTGCAATCCTCCCATACAGGCCAGTGTTATGCAGAGCTCTTGATAGGGTTGACTGGTGACCCATTACGCCACTCCCAGCCACTGAACTCTGTAGCTCCTTCAAAGTGATTGTTGGCCTCTCTGTGGCTTCTCTCACAAGTCTCCTTCTTGTTTGAGCGCTGAGTTTTGAGGGACGGCCTTTTCTTGGCAGTGCCTGGGTGGTGTGATGCAGCTACCACTTCCTGATTATTGATCCAACTGTGCTCACTGGGATATCCAAGGACTTGGATATTATTTTGTACCCTTTCCCTAATCTATGCATTTGTATTACTTTATCTCTAACTTCTGTAGAATGCTCTTTGGTCTTCATTTTCCTTCAGATTCACAGCCTGACCAGTGATCCTTCAACAGTGGGGTTTTTATCCAGAAAATGTGACAGCAACTTTAATGGTTCACAGGTGGAGGCCAATGGTAAGGTAATTGTGTCCTCGTTAGGGCAATTTCTTTCATTGGTGTAAACTGGGAGCTTCCACAGCACAGGGGTTGAATACTTATACAAGCAAGATATTTCAGTTTTTTATTTTTCTTAAAAATATTTCCCAACATAAAACCAATGTCACCTTACAATAATTGATTTTGAGTTTCAATATCAAACAGAACGAAATTTCAATGTACCATTTGTAATTCAGTAATATGAGAGAATCGGTCAGGGGTCTGAATACTTTTGCAAGGCACTGTATGTATATATATATATATATATATATATATATATATATATATATATATATATATATATATATATATATATATATATAGTACTGTGCAAAAGTTTTAGGCAGGTGTGAAAAAATGCTGTAAAAGTAAGAATGCTTTCAAAAATAGACATGTTAATAGATTATATTTATCAATTAACTAAATGCAAAGTGAGTGAACAGAAGAAAAATCTAAATCAAATCCATATTTGGTGTGACCACCCTTTGCCTTCAAAACAGCATCAAGCATCAATTCTTCTAGGTACACTTGCACACAGTTTTTGAAGGAACTCGGCAGGTAGGTTGGCCCAAACATCTTGGAGAACTAACCACAGTTCTTCTGTGGATTTAGGCAGCCTCAGTTGCTTCTCTCTCTTCATGTAATCCCAGACAGACTTCGATGATGTTGAGATCAGGGCTATGTGGGGCCATACCATCACTTCCAGGACTCCTTGTTCTTCTTTACGCTGAAGATAGTTCTTAATGACTTTCGCTGTATGTTTGGGGTCGTTGTCATGCTGCAGAATAAATTTGGGGCCAATCAGATGCCTCCCTGATGGTATTGCATGATGGATAAGTATCTGCCTGTACTTCTCAGCATTGAGGAGACCATTAATTCTGACCAAATCCCCAACTCCATTTGCAGAAATGCAGCCCCAAACTTGCAAGGAACCTCCACCATGCTTCACTGTTGCCTGCAGACACTCATTCGGTATGCGCTGTCCAGCCCTTCGCGAACAAACTGCCTTCTGCTACAGCCAAATATTTCAAATTTTGACGCATCAGTCCAGAGCACCTGCTGCCATTTTTCTGCACCCCAGTTCCTGTGTTTTCGCGCATAGTTGAGTCGCTGGCCTTGTTTCCACGTCGGAGGTATGGCTTTTGGCATAAGTCTTCCATGAAGGCCACTTCTGACCAGACTTCTCCGGACAGTAGATGGGTGTACCAGGGTCCCACTGTTTTCTGCCAATTCTGAGCTGATGGCACTGCTGGACATCTTCCGATTGCGAAGGGAAGTAAGCATGATGTGTCTTTCATCTGCTGCAGTAAGTTTCCTTGGCCGACCACTGCGTCTACGGTCCTCAACGTTGCCTGTTTCTTTGTGTTTCTTCAAAAGAGCTTGGACAGCACATCTGGAAACCCCTGTTTGGTATAATTGTTTAATCATACACCTGACTATATGCCTACAAAATCCCTGACTTTGTGCAAGTGTACCTAGAAGAATTGATGCTGTTTTGAAGGCAAAGGGTTGTCACACCAAATATGGATTTGATTTAGATTTTTCTTCTGTTCACTCACTTTGCATTTAGTTAATTGATAAATATAATCTATTAACATGTCTATTTTTGAAAGCATTCTTACTTTACAGCATTTTTTCACACCTGCCTAAAACTTTTGCACATATATATATATATATATATATATATATATATATATATATATATATATATATATATATATATATATATATATATATATATACACACACACACACAACACATTTACTATTATTTTAAAACATGACATTTGGTACTACTCTAGGTTCTCAGTTTGATAGTCTTGCTTTCCAGGAAGTCAGCTACTGCTTTACTAGTTAGGTCATTTCACCCCAGCAGTGTCTTCGCAGAGCATGTCAGTCATTAGAGAAAGCAACTGGCTGGTTACTAACAGGAAAGAAGTCCCTGAAGGGGTGAGGACAAATTACTTACACACTTCCTGTGTAATTTCACCAGGACAGTTAAATACATTTATTGAACCTAATGTAGTACCAGATATATTGTTTTAAAATGAAATATATGTTTAGTAAAACATTTTTTTCATTGCTGCATATTTGAGACCTATATAGTGAATGTATGTGGATGGCGGGGAAGGGTATGGAACTATTTTGTTAGCTACAATCACTTTAATACAGAGATGGTTCTGCAGTCTAACCCTTATGCTGGACATTCTACCTGTTTGAGGTCTGACTGACATAACTTGACCCTCGGCTTGTGTATCAGGACAAATATCCACCAAAAGTATACTGTATTATACCTTTCCAGCTGAGTGTCTGAAGATTATTAAGAGAATAACATTTTCACTATATGATTAAATATACCCTACAATTACCTAGTTTGAATGTAAAAGATAAGTTTTAAAATGTACTCGAAAATGCATTTCTTTAGAAATGTCTCCATAACTGTAAATTTAGTGATCTCCTAACTAAAAACCGTAACAATATTAGTGGTAGCCACAACCCTCAGGCGCTAGGATCAGAAATAATTTTATAAATACTGTGTCTGGTTTTGATTTTACACCAAATTGTTTGACAGGTGCGTAATGTAAAGTAGTTCGTCATCAGATAGATCTGTCAACTTAACATCTTCTGTAAAAAAAAAAATCTTTCGGGTCGGTAAGCATTCTTGGTTATGTAAGCAATTTAGTATGCTGTCCTGTAATGTTGCACTTTAAAGTCATGGTATCTACGGGAATCGAAACCAAAACCTAAGATACTGAAATGTTGGACCTTATAATAAAAGGTATCTCTATTGGCCTAGGGCTTTACTAAAATGCATTTTGATTGGAGAGTCATCCCTGAAGCTTATCCTATAAATATTTCATTACAGTTAATATTTTGCTAATTTATTTTTTGGGTTTATAAATATTTTGGACAATTTAGTATGATTTCTGGTTGCCGAATCTCCCAACTCCAAAACAAAAAACTAAAACTCACTTGTCTAGCTTTCTGTCCATCTATCTTTAGTTTTGAAAGTATATAAAACCATCTCTGATTGGTTGCTGGAGCCTTTGATGCCAGTCATTTGGTAAGCAACCAATGGTTGTTTAAAAAGGCTTAAAATGTGCGTTTTTAACGTCACCATTACATCATTGTTCATATATGAACGATTTCTAGTGGCGCTGTAGCAGAAGGGTTAAATGGATTAAGCAGGACTGACACTGGTATTAATGTTGGGCTTTACAGAAAAACTACATTTTAGTGTGATCTTGTATATTATGCAATTCAACAATCATTTTTGTCCTTGATGGCCCTGGATAATTATAATGTAAATTCTGCTTTGCAATCAACAAAGCATAGAAAATAAACGAATGAGAATTGCATGCTTGCTGTTGTTTAGTTTTAACAAAAAGACCATAAAGATGATGAAATAATCTAGTTAACCCAAAATCTAACTATACGTTGTCATTCACTACATAGGTCTCATATTTCCATGTGATAAAAGCACATATTATGGTGAACACATTCTGTTTTTAAAAGTACTTTTTGTGTAGCACTGAATGTAAATCAAAATGCCTGAATTCCTTTACCATATTGTATGATACTTTCACATAGGAAAGCGATACCTGTAAAGTATGGCAATGCAATTATAGGTAAGATTTACTGGAAATATTTAACTAGTTCCAAAGCCTTTAAGTCAGGGGTGTCCAATCCTGGTCCTGGAGGGCCGGTGTACCGCCTAGTTTTTGTTCCAACTTGGCCCTAAATTACTTAATTAGAACAATAATTGGTAATAATTGGTCAAACTAAGTAATTTAGGATACAGTCTGAACAAAAACCAGGAGGGACACCAGCCCTCCAAGACCAGGACTGGACACCCCTGCTTTAAGCATTTGGCATCATTTACACCTACAGACTAACCTACTGTAAGGCCAAACACATTCCCAGTTGACATCTCATCTTTGTATATTGGTCCTATATTCTTATAAAACCAGTACTATTTTTTCATGCAATTTTGTTGGTTAAAATATATTTAAAAGCGAGTACTGCAGAAGCACAAACAGAACAGAGAAAGTAATACAATTAACCATGGCCATGCTCACAATACAAGCATTACCAAACCTAATGGAACTAGATGGTGGCTGAGGAACTTGCAGCAACATCAAAATTAACACTGTGAACAGGAATGTGTTCAGTGAAGATGTTCCTCTATACCAGGGTAGGTAACCTTGGCTCTTCCAATCCATCCCACTGCAGGAGTTTGTTCCAACCATACCTTTAATTATTTAATTGACCTCC
Source organism: Acipenser oxyrinchus oxyrinchus (assembly GCA_030684275.1). Lineage (NCBI taxonomy): Eukaryota > Metazoa > Chordata > Actinopteri > Acipenseriformes > Acipenseridae > Acipenser > Acipenser oxyrinchus. The sequence goes on along the minus strand of CM060253.1, from coordinate 32,210,020 downwards.
AACAAGGTCAATTAAACAATTAAGGGTCTGGTTGGAACAAAGTCCTGCAGTGGAATGGATTGGCAGAGCCAAGGTTACCTACCCCTGCTCTATACAAAACATGTGCACTGTTGCACAGACAGCCAGCATTTCAGCCACAAGCACAGGACAGAGCCCTGGCAACAGGCAGACATGACAGAAGGACTATCCCAAAAGCACCAGGAATGTGAAGCTCATATGAAAGTTTTGGTTTTATTCAGCAGCAAATCCAGACACCTAAAAATAAAGTCTTTAAAGTTTATTTCATTGTTGCAAATGGCTTCAACAAAAGTATCTGCTAATAATCTGCCACTCAAGAAACTGTGTCTATCTTGAATAAGAAATACTAAATGAAACTAAACCAATTCAAGGACACTTAGACCAGTCTTTTTCGCTGTTGAAATAAGCTTTGATTCACATACTGATAAAACCACCAAGGGGTGTGGACTCCATTCCCAATTGGTAAGGGGTGAAGGATCTCTTAAAGGTATAATTAGGAGGAATGTGCGTATGCTGACTTTACATGCATTAAGACATTAACCTTGCAGAGGTGTGAATGCTGCTAGTTACAGCAGGTCACCTAGGTAAGAAAAGTTGAAAAAGTCAAACAGTTTGCAAGAACTACAAGTGATTTTAAATGTCAGTTTGTGACAGGTCGGCAAAAGTACTGGATTATGAGATATGAGTACTAAATAAAGATCCTAATAGTTACACTACACAGCTCATAAAAACTTAGCTTCTCATAAGCAATCCCAGCGCATATTACAAGTACCTTAAAAACCAAGACTGTATTGTTGATAGAAGAAAAAAACAACAAAACAAAACAAAAAAAACAACACACCTTTAACCCATGGTTCTTGTGGTCTCTGGTTTAACCCTTTGCGGTCCAATGTCGGACCCTGTCCGACATCATCAAAAAAAACGCAAAAAACGGGTTTCTAGTCGTTTTTTCTCCAGAAAAAGCCGAAAAAACCATTCAATGGCTGAGTGGGAGCGACAGGAGCCGAGACAAGCCGATAAAAAAAAAAAAAAAGAATAATCATACTTGCCCCTGGCATCAGATAGGGGCGGCCATAAGGAAACAAGCTGGCTGTTACTGAATCAGCGCACAGAGAATATCATGGACATTTGCAGAGCTTTTTTGAGATGTTATAGTAATAAAATAATGACTTGGATCGCATTATTGAGGAGTTTGGTGATAAAACGAGTGATCAGGAGATGATTGATCGGTATGTACGACTATTATTATTATTATTATTTATTTCTTAGCATATGTGAAAGCGATAGCGAACGAAAGGGTGGGGCGGGGCTGGAGATGCCTAGTGAGTGCTTTGTTGATATGCAGGGCCTTTTAAACCTGTTTGACTAGAAAAAAATACTTTTAAACAGCGTCTAAAATTAACTGCTGCGTGTGAAAATAAATTGGACCTGGCAGCACTTAATAAATGGACTGCAAAGGGTTAATACCATTCCACCCTTCAGCACAAAAACTAGAACCACTCACATCCAAATATTTCAGTTCTCTTCTTTTCCACTGGCTTCCAATCACGTCATCTACAGCTATGGCCAAAGTTTTGCATTACCTAGAATTTTAGGATTGAGATATTAAATAAATAAATAAAACTATAGGAACAGAATTTAGATATTTTATTTAACATCATGTAATCAAAGAAACTACACAATGATATTGCAGAATAGCAGTACAATATTTCATGCTAGATTTCGAAATGTCACATTTTAAAAATCTCTCTGTATTTCGTTAAGTATGTGAAAAACTACAAAGCTGTATGTAATTCACTATGTTAATGTAACATTATTCAGCAGTTTTCATTCGCATTTATGAAGAAAAAGATTGTTAATTCTATAGGGTGATGCAAAACATTTGGCCATAGCTGTAGAACATTTCCTAAACAACTACAAGTTGGTCAACCATTTAGAATCCTTAATTGCTCATTCCCTATACAGTGTAAATTCAGTTCCAGGAACAATGGGTCTGGGTCTGTCTAAGCATCTATAGGCAAGACACCTGGCAACCAGACTTTCTTACACTCTGCCCTAATGTTTATAAATCCAATCACCCCTGTAGCCAAGTTCAAGCCCACCGTGAAGATATTTATTTTTGGAAGGTTTGAGCAATTTAATTGTTTATTTTGAAGCATATTTCAGTGCTTGTGAACAATATTTAGTTCTCATCCTATGAAAGAGACAATGGCACTGGCTATCCCTCAACAACTATGAACACACCTCCATCCTGACCTGAACCCCCCTGCCATTCACTCCTGGGTAACTGTGAAGTTATAGTGGTGTTGCACTGTGCACTGAAGTGAGGCCCCTATTGCTTGGATATACCACATGCAAAATACCAATACATTCATATTTTATTATTATTATTATTATTATTATTATTATTATTATTATTATTATTATTATTATTATTATTATTATTATTTCTTAGCAGACGCCCTTATCCAGGGTGACTTACAATTGTTACAAGGTTCCACATTATTTTTTTACATAAAATTACATTATTTGTTTTTGCACATTATTTTTACATACAATTACCCATTTATACAGTTGGGTTTTTACTGGAGCAATCTAGGTAAAGTACCTTGCTCAAGGGTACAGCAGCAGTGTCCCTCACCTGGGATTGAAATCACAACCCTCCGGTCAAGAGTCCAGAGCCCTAACCACTACGCCACACTGCTGCCGATTGCAACAAACGAACAAAAACAAACGATTGAACAGCTTACGCTTAAAACATTTCATAGAATGGAAATGGAATGGAAACATGTCAAGTTGTTCAGGCCAGAAAAGGGATTGTAGCCGTGCTTCTGTGTTTATTATTATGTCAAGACATGGAAAAATAAATAACTGAAGGCAGTTTGACTTACTTTTTTTAGCGACAGACTAGGATCCAGGTCACTGGGTGACTCTGGGGAAATATACTCTCATTCCAAGACATTTTGAGATGAACACTTCACTTATTCTAACACACCTCTTTGTCTGCGATACCCTGACCTCCTTTTTAATAATCTATAAAATAGATCCCATACATGTTTCATGTTATTCAGGGAATAATTAACAGGAATGATGGTGTAATTATCTGTAGTTGGCTATATTTCCATGCAATACGTTTTCAAATTAATTTGGTTAACGTATGGTAAGGGTTCAGGCCAGGGTAACAGTAATAAAATATTAGCCAATGTGTGTTTGTATGGCACATATTCTATACTTTATGTCTAGTCTGTAAATATACTTTTTAGCTTTAATGAAGAATATAAAATTGTGATATATTACGGTTGTTCAATTAGTATTTATTTATTTATTAAGTGTCATAAATTAACATTTTAAAGATGGGGTCATTTAGATCATTTTAAAGAAAGTCATTCAGCTTTATATAAAACATCTGATGAACAATGGTTTGCTTTACCCATTTAAAAAATAAAAGTAGAAATAGCACATTACACATTACAGACTTTCAGACAGCTGGAATACATTCCTCTAGAAAGTTTTTACAAACTGTGGAATCAGAAGATTTCAGACAAAAAAAGAACACTGAATAATATTAAACTCTATTACCTTCATTTTATATCAACTATATAGTCTTTCCAAGGAGCAGCAAGGCCAACAATATAGAATTGAATCTTCCACACGCAGAGAATTTGGCAATAACTCCTCTACCCCAGGGTTCTCTCAGAATTAAAACTTCGCTCAAACAAAACTAAGAAATGTGTCACAATAGATTTCAAAAGAAAATATGATGCTCTTGGATCTTGACCATCTATCTTCAATTGCCAAAGTGAACAGTGTTTGGGATAAATGTTGTAGAAGTAATACCGGTGCTCACATTGAAGCTCTGTGGCTGTTATATACAGTACAAGGGACACGTTTTTTGGGGGTTTTTGGGGTTTTTTTTGGCAGTGCAAAAAGCTCTAGGGGTTGCATTATCGCGCAGCAAGTAAAGTACTGCATTAGGTGGTGTGCCGGGTGCTTTAGTAGAAAATACACATATACAAGTTTAACCTGCAGAGGTGGGGCCCTGAGCGCTCCCAGTAGTGGGAGGCTCAGGGACAGGGTGGGAGGGAGGCTGCTCGTCCTGCCCCTGTCGTTCAGCCATCAGAAGCAGCCGCTGAAAACGCCTGCAAACTAGACTTACCGGCAACCTCCGAGGCCGGGTCTCTGACAGGGCAGAAAATAAAGTGGAGGTGAATGAACATAAAGCAAAGCAAAGAAGAAAGAAAAAGAAAGAAAGAATACAGATGCAGAGGAAAAAAGTGTGCAATTGTTCTGTTTGTATTTAGAGAAAATTGACTTTTAGATGCGCTCTCTCATGAATGCATTTAGGGAGAGCATTTAGAAAAAAAAAAGGATTTTTTCAGTATTTTTGAAGGGAATTTGCAATTTTCAGTTAGGAATTGGATCACCTTATAGGCTCATATTTAATGATCTTTTCAGATACTTTGTTATATATAGTAGAACTCAGAGAAGAAGAAGGAAAAAAAGGAGATCCCAACTGGATGCAATGCAAGGTTTCCCATTCAATGCTCTGTGCCATTGACAGACTTGAGCCACTCTCTATACTGCACTATGCACATCTGATTACACCACTCCACAGGACACTGTGAAGCTGTTATTATTCAACCCTCACAACAAACACAGACCGTAGTAATATTTATTGAGGAATCAGAGTGTACTAAAAAATAAACTGGAAAACCCAGGTTTGTATTGAGTCCCTGGGAAATCACTTGTGTTTTTCCTTAAAATGTGTAATTATATACATAAGACATACTTGAGTAAATTAGTGATAGAGGCTTATACTAATCTGTAAATGTATATTTCAAGCACTGAAATGTTTCATGGTGATTACATGATACACAAGACTTGAGTAAATACCCCAAAAAATATATATGAATTATTTCCTGCAGCAAAGGTTCCTCTTGTTGAATTTTCGCCAACATATTTGTCCGTTACTGTTTAACATAAGCCTTAACATAAAACTTATCACTAAATATAATAAGCACTTACAGAAAAGCAGGCTTGACTTACTGATGTGTGCTGTTATGTACGTCAGTACTAATTAATACTTTGGACATCTCTGTAAGGGGTGATTGGCTTACCTGGCTGAGTGGGCTCATGTGGCGGAGCCGTGGAGGCGCGTGTCTTCTGCTCACCATCGGGGGAGGAGAGCAGGGAGGTGGTGGGGGGGCTCTCGGTCAATGAGGAGGTGGACGGGGCTGGAGCAGTCATTGTAGAGGAAGAGGAGGTAGACTGAGGAAGCAGCTCAGCCACAGCTTCCACCTCCATTGAACCCTCTCCAGACCTCTGCTCCTGGGCAGCGAGCTCAGGGTTGGAAGCTGTGCCTTCTGGTTGAGCTGTAGGACCTGGCAACATTGTGTGTGACATGGTTAGTTTTTGGAATTGTTTATCACTAGCGAATATGTTTCTACACTGATTCGATTTCCCCCATTTGTCACCACCAGTGATAACAATGTTTTTTCATGTACATTTTTCTTCTATTAATCATAACTGTAGTGGTTTACAACTTGCAAACACAAAAAAATAAACATACAAATTCACAGAATTCCAAGTAGCCATGAATAAATTGAAGACAATATATAGTTTATTATTAGCATAAACCAATGCATTTAAACCTATGACCAGGAAAAACAAATAAAGCCTCCTGAAAATCCCCTCTGGGAATAAAATTAATGAAAAGTCTCTCCTTTCACACATTTATTACATTGATAATATTATTCATGACTGAGTGCTTCATGTATAACTACAAAGCAATTTAGTTTATGGAAAAAAAGATAAGCAAAGCAATAAGAAGCATACACAAGCATATAATAATTATGGTACATACATGGACGTACTTATACTAATTCTTACTGAACTGAACAGCTGAATAACATTATTTTGGAAAGACCTCGCCTGGTAGTTTAAATTAAGGCAATTTGTGGTGATGGAATGGAAACAGCAGAAGTATATATTCATGAAGTACTAACCATGGGTTTAAAATCCATTTTACTTATTAGAATGAGCAGTATTATTACTGGTCTCCCAATTTTGTGTTGGAGATGTTTTGGTTCTTTGCTAGTTTTTTAAAACCTCTAAAAATCAGGGATATACCTATTTTTCAAGCAGTTTCTAAAATCACTTCCTGTCTGGAGGGTCACCTGATTGAATCAACACTGATGTAATATATTTGTTTTAGTCTGTCACTACATTAATATAAAATCCCTTTTTTCAGGGGTTATAAAATACTGTATAATGCAAGTCTCAAGCTTTCCAGAAGAACCAAGTAAGGAGAAAGCTTACCCCTGACGCGAGATCGCGTTCGGCCCCGGCTGCTCTGGGCGACTTCACTGGCTTCTTCAAACCATCGTGACAGCATGTCTGACATCCTCTGCATTAGGGAAACATTGGGACTCTGCTCTCCTAAAAAGAGAAACATTTTCATATGAATTAATCCCTGTAAAAGAGGACTAGGTATGGGCTACAGCATAGAATACCATTCCTTGCCAGTGTCAGGAGCAGAGAAATAAAAAGAAGAAATGTTTGTGTGGTGTGCAGGCACAGGTGGCTGCATGTCAGCAGATGCCCAGTGATTCTCTTGTAGAATAAGTGTGAATTGTGAGATCATGCGTGGAGTAAAGGTTTCTTTAAATGCAAGCAATCTGACAAGATTCATATATATAGTACAGTCTGCCCCACTTAAGTGTATATCGTTTAAGTGTGTATCCCCGCCTATGTGTATTAAATTCCAAAATCTAAAACCATGACCAATGCTGCATCATACAATTTACCCAAGTGTAATATTGTAAGTGTGAATCCTCTTTTTATTGTTTAGCAGTATTATACAGTTAACTGAGCACAGGCATTGTGAACCGATGGAAAACGGGCACTGGCCTAGTGTCAGGAACTTGAACTCTTTTCTGCAATTTCCTGCAAAAAAAGAAACTGAAAGACTTTTCATTAAGAGACTACAAAGGACTATTAATGTGCTAAAATGAACACAGCATTGGTTAAAAGGTAAGTCGGTGATGATTTCTGTTTAATTTTCAAGCACTAAAATGACATGTAGATCTTTGAACAGTCTATGAATGGATACAGTTTTCAGAATGGAATATGGTACATATACCATTTAGTAACAATTATTTCCATTCTTGAAAGTAAAAGGGTTTTTTTTTTGAATGAACATCACTGTGCATTGTTGACCATTTACTGTATTTTTAAGTAGAATACGTTAAACTGATGGGTCTGCGTTCACTTAGTCAAGTACAATAATGAATTGTTGGCCTGAATTAAGTGAAGCCTCAAAAGAAACGGTAAATACTTAGGACTGTAGAATAATGCATTTTGTTACCGATGCAGTAATATTTTATAAAAAGAACTGGGATTGAAGATCACCAATCCAGCTTCAGTGTATACTCTGTTTAAGCGTATAAATATTGTGAAAAATAGGTTATACCCTTAGGCAGATTAGACTGTACTCATTTCTAATGGTTACATTACCTATTTAAATTGTGTGTGTGTTTTTTTCTCTTTGTCACCTGTGGCAAATATTGATCTATTCCTTAAGTTAGTAAAAGTGTGCAAGTGACTCTGCTACCAGCAGCACTTTGGGAGGACCAGGTCAAAATAAGCAGCCTATCCAATGTTAAGCATTCTAAGTGTCAACAGACCACTTTGTGGAGTCAGTCTTGGACTCATTTGTTGATGTCCAGGCTTGAGGTATAGCCCCTCTTTCTCCCACACAACTCACAAAATAAATTAATTTCTGCACTACAGCAGACCTTAATGGGTTTTATCTCATTGTGCAAGAAAAGTACAATATTTCATCTCCAACAAAGAGCAATGGCTGGAAATGCTAAAGAGCTTTAAGTAGCCAAATGCACTGGGAGACAGATGCCTCTGTCTCTCATTTATTTTGCTCTGAGAATATTTTTCAGACAGCAGTTTAATAACTCCTGAAAACAGACACATTTTGAAAGACTGATTAAGTGGCTGCTCATATTGAAAAGGATGAAAAACGAATAAAAACTAATTCTGAAGATCGTACCGTGATTGCTGTGCTTTTTCACTACTGTTTCTCTCAAATTGGCTGTGAATAAATCTCTTTTTAAACTAATACTCTTGAGCAATTAGGTACTGTTTTCAGTCTTTACTACATAGTTATATTTCTGATTTCAAGAAGGATGTAACAGATATGATTCCTATTTTCCAATAAAAAAAAAAATTGTATTTAAGTACTCTCAAGTACTTGAACGCTAGTCTGGTGACAGGCAGAGTAAACCTTGGGCCTTAAATATCTAATACATAAAACTACATATATGTCAAAATACGTAATAAGGGCAACAATAAACTAAGCAACATTGAATCAAGTACTGCTAACATATGTATATATGTAGATTTTTTTTGAGTAATGAATATTTATGAAGGTACTCAAATTATGATTTTATTTGAAGTAATCAAGTATTTTCCTTTTTCATATAATATCATTTTAGTTCCCAGCTGCTAATGTGCCACTTCAGAACATCACAGCGTACTCTTGGCCTTATTTCTCTTTAGAGCTAATAGCCTTTCTATTGCTTCACCACTGTTGTACTCCTCTGTCTAGCAAGAACCACAACTGTTCTTGAGGGTGGAACTGGGGCAGCTATGGGTTCACCCACCACAGTCTGCTGTATGTCAGTGCTTGCTTCTTGGACTGCAGCCTGCTTTGAAAAAACCTTTGAGAGGGATGTCCCTCTGTCACCAAGGAGAAGACAACCCCAAAGCAGCAATACAGATCAGGGGGGCAAAGACTTGCAGCACTACCAAGCACTCAAGGCACAAGAATTGAAAGGAGACAGTCTGTCAGCTCAGAGGGCAAGCCTATCACTATTGTGCAATTAATTACATTTGAAAAATATTAAATCACCATGTCCCTCTCAAACAAACTGAATTTGTGTGAGAACCGGAAATAAATAAATCCTTAAATTAATCTTCCTTAATAGATATTTTTCATAAAAAGGTGGTTAAAAGGTAAAATAATTAAAAAAAGAGATGCTTGGTGCTTTGATCTTACTGAACAAAAAATGGTTTAAATGAGCAGTATTTTGAAGAAAACACTAGTGCACATTTTCTGAAAGAAATTAAATCACTTTAAATAAAACAGAATAAACCTAACCAGCTCCTATTTGTAACTAAGTTTCTTGACGTTATTCCAATGTTAAAATGGGGATATTACCTTTGCACTTGTTTCAACGTAGATGTGTTTAACAGTTAGTTGACCTCTGATTATTGAAGGTTTATACAAAATACTGCTGTCAGAAACTGCTTGAGAAATTTGAATGCAGTGATAAAAAAATCTTGTTCTTCATAAAAGAATTTTTAAAAAAAAGTGAATCATGGTCATACTGTTCCAAGCAGCAGGAGGATACATCTATTGGAAAATACTACAAAATCAATTGAAATGAAGTCTTGTTCTAGTTTTCAGACCCTATCGTGGTAGTTTTTGTCTGTGTTTTGTTAGCGTGTTTCCCCTTCTTACCGTCTCGCTCTCTCTCGCTCTCCGGTCGTGCCCTCGGCCCAGTGTCTGACCAGTCCCCCCGAAGCCTGAGACGTTTCACCGGAGGCTGTCGCAGCTACAAAAAACAAACACATCTCCTGTCAGAGCTGATAAACAAACACCGTGCCAAGAACGCAATTCATTCTTAGGCGAATAAAACTGGCAAATGTCAGAAACTTGCTTAGAGGAAGTACTCTTTTTGTTTGTCCATGTAGTTATGATCTCAAAACATTTTTCCATCTGCCATTATAAACATTTCAGTGAAGACAAAAGAGAATTCGCTCAAGATGTGGTTTGTTGCCAGGGCTTGTCATACTTATACAGTGCCTTAAGAAGCAGTTGGTTAAATGTGCCGCCTTATGTATATAGTGGTATTTTTACAATTATTTAACCTGTCATGCTCACATATTTCCTGACCATAGCTGGCTGTTGGCATTCAGTCCCAGTACCATATTAGAATAGTGGCAGTGTCATACTATGAAATCTCACTTTAGTTATTTTTCATTCTTAGCTTTCATATTAGCTTTGTTTTTTTTTTGCAGTCTGTTACAGAAACTCAGTACCTTTACATGCTCTAGTGAGTTTAATTGCTTCATTCCTTTTAAAGGTCTGCATCTAGGCATTGTCTGAAACCCACCACACTTCCTTTTATTGGTTTGTTCAAAGCATTAAATCAAAAGCACCAGTATTCTTCGAGTTATTACATTACTTTTATTTCAAAAAAGATTTTAAAACATCTTATTTTATAACCTGTATTTTTGTATTAAAATATTATGTTGTAACCAGATGGATATTAACACATGCATGGTTTTATGCCACCACTGTTTAATCCGTCCTGAGTACTAGCATGACAGAGCCCCCTGTTGGACTTCAGAAAGCATAACCCCATACAACGAGTGCAGATTTCCTGAGATATTCCTTTAAGCCATGGGCTCAGACTCACTGGTTCACATTCTGCTATCAGTGACTGCACTGCTATTTCTGTGAATGCGCGCCTATCACATGTTCTTGTTGCTGTTTTTGGAAAGGAATCTAAGATTAGTAAACAGACAGTACAGCAAATACAACCAAGGGATACTGCATATGAGCCAGCACATTTCTCCCCCTAAGGAGTTCAACAGCGCCAGCTAAAGACAAGTAGGATAAAAAGACCAACGTCCTTCTGAATTTGATGACACATTGAAACATTGATTTAACTAAGTTTCCATATAGCTTTTATTTTATTTTAATCACACCTGCATATTTCCCCCTTTTACAGTCTGAAAACATATTTTGAATTTCACCCCTTTCAAAACTAGAGATATGCAGGCAGAGTAGTAGCTTCTTCTGTCCTTGGCAAGTTCACTATACTTACCTCTTCCCTCCTCTCGTCTGAAGGGCCTTTCAACTCCTTGGCCTGGTCATCTTGGGGGTTAAACAGGTATATGTAATCTGACGAATAACTAACAAGGATCTCCTGCCCGTCATTACTGTAGCACAAAGATGTGACTCTGCAGGACTTGTTGGAGAGGTGATTGGGAACAAAGCGCACACACATCCCTGTGGTGCCTCTGCCCATGTAGTTGCCTACAATTAAAAGAAAAAAAACAACCGAGTTCCATAGTTTAGCCACGTCACCTCAAGTCTGGTAAGCCATGTATTGCATCAAGAGTCACAGTAATATTTAAAAATGTATCTAATGATATTATATGGACAGCATTTGTAATTTGCTCTTGTAACATCAAAATTAGGGACAGCCTTTATTAGACAAACAGAACAAAAGTAGATCACCAGGAACCCCCAGATCCAACATTACAATTTTCCCTTTCCAGACATCATCAAAAAGATGTAAAACACAGGTCTCTAGTTGTTTTTTCTCTGGAAAAAGCCAAGAAAACCATTCAATGGCCGAGTGAGACCGATAGGAGCCGAGAGAAGCTGAAAAAAAAAGGGGCGTATCTCATGAATACAGATAGCCCCAGCACCACAGAGATAACACGGACATAAACAAACAAGATATCTGCTTCTGCATCCAGCGCTCAAAGAACATCACAGACATTTGCAGAGCTTTTTGAGATGTTATAGTAATAAAATAATGACTTGGATCGCATTATTGAGGAGTTTGGTGATAAAACGAGTGATCAGGAGATGATTTATCGGTATGCACGACTATGAAGAGGTATGTGAAAAATATAAAGAACAAGGGATGGGGCGGGGCTGGAGATGCAGTACTGAGTGTCCTGTTGATATGCAGTGCCTTTTAAACCTGTTTTACTGTGAAAAAAAATACTTTTAAACAGCGCGTCTAAAATAAACTGCATGTGTGAAAATAAATTGGACCTGACACGCTGAATAAATGGACTGCAAAGGGTTAAGAGAATGTGCTAAGCAATTTCCATACTATGTTTGGCAATTATGTAAGTAACTGAACATTTTCTGATTCGATAAAGCATTAACCCTGGTTTTATCAGCTCAATTAAGGGGATAATTAGAATCAGGTGTTTAAATAATTAGGTAGATCTTCAGGAGTGAGTTTGGGAGGCCCCACCCTATATAAAGATCAGAAACTTTGTGAGTTTGGTCTTCACAATACAAGTGTGTGGAAACATGTCACGCCACAATCAAAATAAATCTCTGAGGACCTCAGAAAAACAGTTATTGATGCTCATCAGTCTAGAAAGGGTTACAAAATCATTTGTAATGATTTGGGGCTCCACCAATCCATTGTCAGACAGACAGTCTACAAATGGAGAAAGTACAAGACCACAAACCGGAAAATCATCAAGGAAGTCACAAAGAATCCCAGACTAACATCCAAGGATCTGCAGGCCACTCTCGCCTTGGCTAATGTGAGTGTTCATGACTCAACTATCAGAAAAAAACTGAACAAGAATGGTGTTCATGGAAGGATAGCCAGGAGGAAACCACTGCTCTCTAAAAAGAACATTGCTGCCCGTCTGAAGTTCGCCAAAGAGCACATAGATGATCCATAAGACTTCTGGAACAATGTTCTCTGGACAGACGAGTCAAAGGTAGAACTTTTTGGCCTCAATGAGAAACGTTATGTTTGGCGAAAACCAAACACTGCGTTCGAACAGAAGAACCTCATCCCAACCGTCAAGCATGGTGGTGGGAGTGTGATGGTTTGGGGCTGCTTTGCTGCCTCAGGACCTGGATGGCTTGCCATCATTGACACAACCATGAATTCTGCATTTTATCAGAAGATTCTAGAGGAAGCTGAAGCTGAACGGAAAGTGGGTCATGCAGCAAGACAATGACCCTAAACATACAAGCAGATCTACAAAAGAATGGCTGCAGAAGAAGAAATTCCACTTTTTAGAATGGCCTAGTCAAAGTCCAGACCTAAACCCCATCGAAATGTTGTGGCAGGACCTGAAGCGAGCTGTCCATGCAAGGAAGCCCTCAAATGTCACCGAGTTGAATCAGTTTAAGGAGGAATGGGCCAAAATACCTCAAAACCGATGCGAGAGACTGACCAACAGTTACAAGAAACACTTAATTGAAGTCATTGCTGCTCAAGGTTCACATACTTTTTCACACATGGATATTGAATGTTGAATCATTTGTGGATAAATAAATGTTGAAAAAGTATCATGTTTTTGTGTCATTTGTTTAATCAGGTTATCTTTATCTATTATTAAGACTTAGATTAAGATCTAATAACATTTCAGGCTTGAAATATGTTTAATATGTGAAAATCCTAAGGGGTTCACAAACGTTTTCTCGGCACTGTATGTCATAAATACAGCGAACAAGGCGTGGGGCAGAAAGTGTCATGTTGATATGCAGTGCCTTTTAAACCTGTTTTACTTTGAATAAAATTACTTTATTCAATTTAAACAGCGAGTGTTGTGTAATGTTATTTTTTTATATAAAAGAAAGTGGATGTGACAAGCCTGAAAAACCTACAAAGGGTTAAGCTTCCCTGACATGGAGTATAGGAAGAACTATGACAAGTAAGTTAATGTAAATGTGATATACGGTATGCATGTTACAGGCGCCTCCACTCAGCTCTGTCAGCAGAGGATATGCATCACCCACAGGGGACACTTACTCAAATCATTACAGACAATGTAAAGCGGTAGTTTATATAACCTCTCCGGTTCCCTTAATTATTCATAAAGACGTCTTAATTCTGTGCTACTGGCACTCGCTTTTGGGCCAGAAAGTCAACTTGAACTCTAACAAAGAATGACCTGGACGTGTTCCAGATACCAACATACCAGAATAGAAGGTACTGCTCTTCAATAACACATAATATACATCTTGTTAAAATCCTGCAGCACTCAAAGAACCGATACTGAAATCCCTAGCAAGTGTGCATGGCTCCTTGATAAGTAACAGGTGCCAATGCAAAAAGCACCAGTAAATTGAATTCTTTTGGGGAAGAATGATGAATGCCAGTGGGTTCAGGATTTCACACTTCTACTTACCTGTAGCTCTCGTTCCCAACATTCTTCTATCATAGATTCTAACAGAGCTATCAGAGCATCCGACTGCAAGGTAATAGGGGACCAAGGGACATATAGAGATCGAGGTAGCAGCACGGCGACAGTTAATAAGAATATCCTGTCAAAAACAGAAAAAGGGTTCAGATTGATTTAAAGGAAGGAAGAGAAAAGTGAGGAAGGAAAATTGGGTATACAGATTCTCAGTCTCAAAGAGCAGAAGCAATGCAAATGTATACTTACGTGTAAAAAGAAACTGGCTATACAGTACAATAGTTAACTTAACTAAGCTATCATACGTCTTGTTTATATTCACTTTATTTCATTCATCACATCCTGGTGGCTTTGTAAAACTCAGTAAGCACCCCTGTGACCTCAACAGAGATCTAGAACGCGACTTCTCTCATAGTGCAGCTACCACACCAATGTGTTACCATTAGCCTACAGTATCAGCTTGTAAAACTACTCCTATGGATGTATACACAATAGGACAAATATGGTATTTGTTCAGGATCTAGTTTTTCCAGATTACCGAAAAAAAAACATATCCTAATATATAAAATGAGTCTGCATCTGACTCCATAACCACCAACCATTATGACATTATAGCTGCATGAACCAATCATCAAATCTATACCCAATCAATTGTATCTTACAAATTAATAGATTAGGATAAATACTAATTAACACAAGTAAAATGTTGTATACATGTAATATACCATACTATATAAAATTACTAAATCCATTTTGTATGACAACACATTACATTTTGAGACTACAGATGTGGACAACTGAACTAAAACAGTGCTGTATCAACCATAAACATGTTTAACAGTCTAACAGCCTCCATTAAATTCAAAGAAATACATCTTAAATCGGTTCCAAAATTAATATTCATCACAAAGCGCGAGATATTAAGCAAAGCCATTCTTACATCTTTACAATCTTCTTTTGTGCAACTGGTTTTCATTCGGACATCAAACCACCGCACTGTCCCATCCTCCCCACAGGACAGAAAGGTGTAAGGATCGTTCGGTACAGTCATGATCTGCAAAGACAGAGGAAACTGACAGTGTCAAAATTCAGAAACACTGAACCAAGGGGTGTCCTGGAACAAATTGATATTTGCCAATTTAAAAAAGGTAGAGGGGTAGAGGGTTTAGGTCGGCTAGGGTGTCCTCGGCTCACCGCGCACCAGCGACCCCTGTAGTCTGGCCAGATGCCTGCGGGCTTGCCTGTAAGCTGCCCGAGAGCTGCGTTGTCCTCCGACACTGTAGCTCTTGGGTGGCTGCATGGTGAGTCTGCAGTCGGCTGACGGCACACGCTTCGGAGGACGGCGTGCGTTCGTCTTCGCCCTCCCAAGTCAGCACAGAGGTGGTAGCAGTGAGCTGAGCCTAAAAATAATTGTCCATTCCAAATTGGGAGAAAATAATTGGCACTGACTAAATTTATATTATATATATATATATATATATATATATATATATATATATATATATATATATATATATATATATATATATATATATATGAGCCACGTCTCCAACCTAGGTGTTCTAAAGCTAACCAGCTCTGTTCATTTTCTAATAATTCAAAATTAATTGAACATGCATCTTGGTCAACAACAACAGCTACAACTAGCAGCATGAAATATAAGTTCATACTGTACAGGCACTGTACATGCAGTGAAGTCCAACAATAGTGAAGCTGTCGTCTACTCTCTTACCTCGTAGGCTGTCCCGTAGTGGCAGGTGAACTGGCACTGCCTGTTGATCTCCGGGCTCTTCTCTGTGTTGGTATAAAATATGATTCCATCTCCGGAGCAGGAAACAATCTGTTGATCGTTGGTATGTGGCAAAAACTTGGCACTAAAAATGTTAGCCCTGTGCCCTGAGCGGATGGTTGCCTTAACCTGTAACAAGAACCAACAGATTTAAAACAAGTGTTTGATAGAGTTCACCCACATACCTCAAATACTATATCTTTGAGGGTTATTATTTTACAGCCTTTTTTAAGTTTCTATTGTTCCCCTTTTGAAGCTGAATTTCATTTTTTTTCTTTCATTTAGTTTACAAAGTAAAACAACCGCAGTTCACCTTTAAATTATCACAGGTTCATCTGAAACAGCCCAGTGGAACAGGGAGTTCGGGCACCAACATTAACGATGGCTAACAGACACTGACAAATTGGGCTGGTGTTCATTTAACTGATGTAACTTTTACAGACTGTTAGTCATGGCCAGGCTTCAGCAAGAAACAAGCACATAGAATAACCTTCAGGTTTTTCAGATCTGGCTAACTGAATTCTAACCAAATATGGACGGTTGCTCCATAAGGAAGCTATACGATACATTATCTTCTCATAGCCAACTGGTAGATATTTTAGGGTTCATGTGGTTGGGGGGTGTGGGGGAGGTTAGTAAACATATCCATAAGCATTTCTAGGTGAACTCAATAGATAAAGATAATCTTTATGCTCAGGTTGCATTTCTTAAAGACATTTATCCTTATAGATGCTGAATGTCGTCTTAGAAGAATGTACAAGACAGGCGCCCATGGCCAGTATAGGATCTAAAGGGTTTAAGTGGCAGTGTGTGATTTTGAGATGACTTAACAATGCTTTACTTGTATTCTATCAACTGTCCTTTGGATGAGATGTTAAATGAGTTCTTGTCTGACATCATTTGTGAAGAATAGCTGGGGTGTTTACGCTGGTGTCATGGGTACATTCCAATTCTTATTCTCTTAATTCCTCAATCCCGGTAACAGGGACAGAATATTTCTGTAAATGAGATCTAGCATCTCAGGATACCAGCAAGCAATGTGTGTTGATTTATATTCAAGAATCATTAACTGTGTACCACCCTGTTTGAAGATTAACATTATTCATTTTGACATTAGGGGTGTACAATGTACCAAGATACAATAAATGATGAAGCTTACTGAAAAATAAATCAATTCAATATTTTCATAAAACAGTACAGTTAAATGTTTAGTTAAATACTATGCCGTTTGGGGTTTTTATTTTGGTTTTATACCTTATTGTTTGAGCGAATAGAGCTTTTTTTAAAACCTAAATTAAAAGATCTGAATTCAGAAAATGACTGTCCTTATCCGCGGCATATCTTTCAAAACTTTATTTTGAAACTTTAATTATGATATTCAAAAATTGGGTACAATAGACTTCTGTTTTTTAGTACAGACAATTCAACTATTACCTGAAGCATCGTCATCTGATATATCTTATTTGTATTCAACACTATTTATTTCTCCACAACTCACTCCTCTGAGATGCCCATAGCTAATTTCTGCATTTCTAATTTTCTAATTGTTTTTGTATTCAACCTGGAGAAACTAAAAGCATGAACTCTCTTTTGCAGTATTTATGTATTCCATCCCTATACTCACTTTGGAGGAGACACAACATATCAAAAAGAGAATAATTGCAATTCAATCAGGCAGCAAACTGAGGACTGACAAAGTAAACGCTCAGAGAAAAACACAGGCTGATGCAGGCTATTGGGTCTAGGAAACATGATGAGACACAGAGCTTCACATTACAGGTACTGTATATAGTCCATCTCACTTTACTAGCATTTAATTACTCTGTAGGTACCATCATTTTTAGACCAGTAAGGATGGGCCAATTGTATAGACAGAAAACTCTCCATATACCCCCTGATTATGATACTGTTGATAACGTGTGCTAAAGAATGTCCTTGGCAAGTTTAATCCCAATTGGACAAACATTTGTCTACAATGGGATATGCCTACACTGCCTGCACTAAATATTCATTCCATAGAATGCACATCCTCAGTGGGGGGTAATAAAATGCATTTTGTTCAATTCCTGTAATAACTTGTTGGTATAACTCACTAGTAAAAAGTATGTAAAAAAAAGAGAAAGGGTGCACATTGTACATCAGCAAATTGCCAAAACTGGTTCTGTTGTTAATATTACCCACCTTTAAATGCAGTTATATGCATACACATATTGTACTCAGGGATTGATTTGATCAACCTGTAACTCTGCAACACCCTAAATGCATCACTCACCTATCCATGGTTATCCTGGGATTACACCTAAAAACAATCGTTTTGGATTCCCTGGTACTGTAAAATGCTCTAAAATACCCCAGCTGTGGCTTAAAATGCTGCTGTATTCATTGTGATTTCAAAAAATATATAATAATCAGGCTGACTTACCTTCCTGTTGTAGGGGTTAGTTATTACTAAATTGGTATCATCAGATCCTGATAAAATATATTCTCCCGTATCATTCCAGCATATTGTATTTACCTGTCGCAAAACAGAATAAAATACTGCTCTCAGCGCTTGAAGAATCTCAAAAATGAGTCTCCTGTGATAACAAAGGACTGTGTTCAAATCCCAGCTCAATCACAATGAAGAGGAAAGAGAGGACAAAAGTGTTTACAGTTTATAGAAGTTTACAGTTTATAGAAGCTTATCAGATCACAGGACATACTGTAAAAACCTTTGTACAAGTCTATTTTCTTGGTATTTTTTAGGGGGTCCTAAAAATGGGGGGAACGACTTATACACCAGTGTGACCGATAGGCTTTTTCCTGAAATTGTTGTCTCAAAAAGGGGGGGGGGACTTATACACCGGTTTTTATGGTAAATCTTGTTTTAGAAATCGAAGCCATCAGTAAAATGGCTTAAAACTATTATTTCGGCTGTCAAGTTATCCACATTGATGAACCTATTAGCCAATACTTTTGTCTTCTCAACTTACAGTACAATAGTTTCTTATAGTTTTAGATCTGAACAACTTTTCAGCGCTGTAATGTATGTTTTTTTTGTTTTGTTTATTTATTTATTTTTTTTTATTTTTTTTTAATTCCAAAACTTTCATTAATGCATCAGTGAATGAACTTACCCCAACAACACAGTCTTTTGACTGTTCTGTTTCTTTAGAGCTGCATAATTAATGCCAGGTCCAGGTGTTACAAATGTGTACTTTCTAAATTGCTCAATGGACTTAATGATGAAAAGTTGGTTCATCACAGTTTTTAAGACAGCACTGTCTTGCATGTTTTATTTTCAGAAACTTGTACAACTATGTTCGTAAATAACAAATATCAAAATTAGAGCAATCAGTAAATCACCAACGATACATCCACCATACTTGCATGTCATATTTAAGCATTAATGTCCGACGCAGTGGTCAGAACTGGCTGCAGACACTGGGACAGGTTGCACTTTTGTTGGTCATTTCAGGACATGGCTTATGATTAAGTGGACATCCTGAACCAAGCACACCTTGAGCACTGTGCTTGGATGTGAGAATGTGAACCATCCTAACTGAAGGAGACACTTTCTAATAGATGCCTGGTCTAAGCCCTCTGATTTATTCTTAGTTGTAACAGCTATGACACCAAATGGCCTGAAGAAGGTGCAGTACAAGCAAATAGCAAGCAAGACAGAACAATTATAAGCCTGGGAAAACAAATACTCAAATAAACACCACCAGCAGCAGCTCACCGTTTTCAAAGTCATTCTGACAGCAGACCGGAAAGCAAAGGAGTTGCCGCACTGGGAGTCAAGTTCAGAAGCCATATTCAGTTAGTGCTCACTTAAATGTGCTTTCTCAGTTTGAAAAATGATTTTCTTAAGTGAGCACTAACACGCATATATATGCTGTTTATATGACTGTGGAACTTGATTTATGACATCAATGTTATTAATACATTTTAAGTAAAACATAAATCAATCAAAATAATCCATTAGGTTCAATGAATAGGTTGAACTCTAATAAAGAAAACTTTAAAGACAGCATGATTACCACTCAAAGGCGAACACAATCACTTGAGGTACAACCAAAAAAAATGACACAGCAAGTCTACCAAATCTTCAGTCAATGTGCTTCACTGCTGGAAATGCAGGGTTGCATGGTAAATGCTTTTGGATACTTACACAGCCATCGTGCACAGTCAGCGTTGTTTCAAGTTTTAGTCTTTGGACAAACTCACTTCTTCCTAGGTGGATTAAAAAAAATAATAATTCAGATTTAAAATACTGTAAAGTGTCTTGTTGTGGTTTAAATGCAAGAATATTGGAAAGCTTTCTAAAAACACTGTGTAATTACAATATACTGTGTTTCAGTTAATTGGCTGAGCAACTCATTACTGTATTAGGGGACCTCCCCAACCACAGTAAAGTTACATTACAGTAAGTACCATCTAATGACTTCCAACAGAATGCTACTGTGCATTCAAGTCTGTTGTATACCCACTGCATCACAGTACTAAAAAGCAGGGCACACCATTTTAGAAGTCTGTCTAAACAGTAATTGTAATACACAAAATAATACTACAGCTGTAGTACGGTCTTATTTTTTCGAGTAGTTAGAAACATAAAGTGGATTTCAGCTTAGAGGCCTTTGTTAAATCAGTGGCCCCATGTGGACAACAGACAAATCGAAAAACCATCAGAGAATTGAACACAACGGGCAACGAGAGAGACCAAAGGACTGGATGATAGGGCAGGTTTTAATGTATGTGTGGGGCAACGTGGATAAGCCACTGAGGGGTAGGTGTACTAAGATGGGCCAGTTGCAGCGCAAGCATACCACAATTTGCATTTTCGTCGCAACATTTAGTGAAAATGTTGTTGAATGTGCTAAGAGAAAATATGTTAATGAAGACAGCCACAATATACTAATTTAAAAGGGTACATCGGCACTACATGAAAGATAAAACATAAACTATCCCACCTTGCCGTTCTGAATGTATTTGGTCATTGTATAATAATCTGTAGGCACCCAAACATCTGCATCATGCCACACTGCTATCTGCTATGTCCAAAATCACTGTTCTCGAGCATCTCTTCTGAGCCAAAAAACATGACTTCCTCATGTACCCGCGCATGTACTCTGAAACGCGTGCGGCACATGCCCAATTAAGTGTTATTACCTCTGTGTGGAAACACACGAGTCTGTGTGACAAACATGGGCCGTCTAATTTTCCATAAGGAAGGAACTTGTACCCGCTTTCGTTTTGTGTAGTAGACATCTTTCACACTGTACATTTTTCCTTCGCATGTTGTATTTTGATGTGTTATTATGATTAATGTTGCATTCAATAAAAAACAAACAAAAAAAAACCCAAAAAAAAAACATCTGTGCTGTGCAAGTTGTTGTGGGGAAAAGAAAACCAAAACAGAGTTGTTCTAATTTTCAACTAATGAAGGGACCTACCCACAATTATAGCAGCACTGTGTTATTTCAATATACTTCCCCAAAGCCATAGCTCCTGCTGATTCGGAATGTTTGCAGAATTGACACGTATCAAATAAACTAGCAAATGAGATTCGGAAACGATGCATTTCCTTTTGGAATGAGGTCTTTGAGGATGATCCAACCTAAAAAACATAAATATTGCATTTTTTCATCCTTTTTATTTGGTTTTCATTTGCATTTTCTGACACAACACATGCACAATCATCTGCACACCGTTGAGTGGGAAAGTTGAATTCGGCCACAAATTCTATCTCGCTATTAGTTTTTGAACAATCTGATGTTGAAATATTGTCTGGCATTATTTCAGACGTTCCCTGTGTACAGTCACGCTGTTGCTGAAGAAAATTTGAATTTAAACTGTTAATGACACTTCAAGGCAATAGTGCATCATGTTGAAACTTGTAAAGGCCTTTGGGGAAACAGTAGTTCAGAAGAAGCTTCCTCATTGTGTTTACACTAGTAATGACATGAGTAACCCATTGAATCCTCCTTGGGCCCAATAGTTATATATAACACATCCACTTTTCACCTGTCTCTTCAAGTTTGACTGTGAAAAGAAGAAGTGAGCAACATACACCATTCCAGTCAGGAACACAGCGCAGCAGAAGGCTTTCAAGATTTACATTGTTCATTCTTCACAACTTGCTATGCTTAAATTATGTGAAACTTTAGGATTGCACAAAGAGTTGGAAACATAGTATAATCAACCCTTGGTCCAGGTACCACCTGTGGTTGGTGAGTTTTTGGTTCCATACAGTTAAATTCAGTGGGTAAATCTCTAAACACTCACATACAGTAGAACAGGGAGTGGCATTTTGGAAATAGGGATGTCAGTTCTTAGTTGTGCCTTGCTTGTATTTATAGGAAGCAACAGGCACTCCGAATCTGCAAGTATTGCATCGCCTGTCCACCTGCCAAAAGAATTAGCCTACTCAGATTGTGAAGGTTAGGCAGAAGTAAGTACTATACAGTACCATAGCACATTGTCAAAAATACAGTTTTCTATCAATTAAACAGAAAAAAGCAATATCATTTATCAATGAATACAAGATGACACTTTCTCCAAAAAACACACGTACTGTAGCAAACTTTGACAGACTGTTGCTTGTCTTCTCTATAAATAAGTAAAACAGTTGCCACCATTTGCTCACATGGACTGTGTCCAAATAATCAAAGTGTATCCCCCCCAAAAAATGCACTGAATATTTACTGCATACCAACTACCAGGCAGCTGGGGTATGTCATCAACACGTATAGCTTGTATTATGCTTCATTACTGTACTGCAAAAATCGACAAAATGTTTACAGACAGATACTATAGGACAGGCCGATACAGTACAGAAAAACAGATAAAGTGGTGCAGTGGATATGTGAGGCGTTTATAAGTTCCCAACAGGGACGTAAGAGGTAAATACAAACGACAACCGAAAATTCAAGTGAATAACATAGCAGAGCAAAACTAAACCAATCATACGTCGGTCTAAATACAAATTAATAACACAGACACATAGGTTTTCCAGCCCACTAGAAAATACAGTAAGAGTATATCGACTTCATTTTGTATCATTTCATCCCAGGGGGGCGGTGCGCAATTGGCCAAGCGCTGCCCAGGTGGGGGTTAGGTCCGCTGGGGAGTCCTTGGCTCACCGCGCACCAGTGACCCGTATACCTGGCCGGGCGCCTGCAGGCCCCCTATCGATTAATAGCCTGCGTAAAATAAACAAAAACAACAATTCCTGGTTTTCTTCTGCCGATATACATGCAATAGCCTAAATGTCTGCTTACCAAGTTATTCTTACAAACCAATATACAAATCACGTTCTGCTTTGTTTATTAATCTTAGCATGTGAATTCACTGTTCGTTTGTTTTAAATGAAACATGAAACTCTCGACTAGAGTTACCCAGAAACCACTCGAATTCGAGTCAAGTTGAAGAACTTCACTGCAGCTGGATCAAGTTTTTGTTAATGGCACGATGCTGTCACACTGGGTTAAAGATTATTTTTGAAAACGGCCCTAGCGTAAAGCCAGGACTACAAAACATAACACCTAGTTGCACTGAACTAGATTGAACAATTAACAAAACAAAAAAAAGCTTTGTGCAAACAGATATAGTAAGAACAGTCTATATAAGTTTAAAACAACCAACATTGTTAACACTCAAAAGTAGCGTGTGCTGTTCTGTACATGTGTTTTGTATTATTGTATTTATAATTAAGAAGTATGTAGGGCAGCAGTATGGAGTAGTGGAGGGAGGGTCGTGGGTTCAATCTCAGGTGGGGGACACTGCTGCTGTACCCTTGAGCAAGGTACTCTACCTAGACTGCTCCAGTAAAAAAAACAACTGTATAAATGGGAAATTGTATGTAAAAATAATGTGTAAAAAATAATGTAATTGTATATAAAAATAATGTGATATCTTGTAACAATTGTAAATCGCCCTGGATAAGGGCGTCTGCTAATAAATAAATAAATAATATAATATAATATAATATAATATAATATAATTTGATATGTTGAACTGTAATATTTAATTTTCCTTATTCTGCTTCACGGTACCACATCACTTTCACAAGGTAACATTTCCATCCAGATTCAAACTAAAAATAGTATCCAAATGTTAATATACATGTGCACAATAAAATGCAACAACAACAGCAGCATCTGTAATTAAACCAACACTTGCAACGACTACAATGTTGAGAAACAAAAATAACATCTGCAATATCAAATATTAAAAGTGCTTACTGACTTGCATACAAATTGGTCATATTTGGGGTCATCCCTAGGTTGTCAGTAGGACACACCGCCATGCTTTCTTATTCGCAAAATTCTGAACGATATGTAATCTTAAGTAAATTTTGCGAGCACCTTCACACTCGATTGACAGGACGGCTGCGTCTTCGTCCAAGCTGTTAGGCCTGCTGTTCAATTCTCGTTGTGAAAGGACGTCGTTTTTGGCCTGATTTGCAGCAGTAAAAAAATACTTCAGAATAGACTGCTCGTTTCTCAGTCCCGATTCCCTTTTTCTCTTTCCACTTTTGAGAGCCAGATTTATGATGATACCTTTTTTAAAGCTGTTAACCTCCAATAACTGACCCTTGTGCACTGCTAGCATGACGCATACGTGATGAACCGTAAGCGAGGTCTGTTGCGAAAGCGCACACTGCTGAATGCCTGTTTGGCGCAAACTATTATCACCGTTCAGCCAAAACAAAAACAAAAAGTTTTGACGTTTAGGGTATGATTTGAATCAAAATCATAGCGTAGAGTTAGAAATTAGTCAACAAATATTGTCATGACTTCAATGGATAAGTTTTTTGACAATATTACATTTGCTGCTGCTTCTTTTTTGTTTTGTTTTTAAAGCTCCTGGCCCCCCAGAGCTCAGGCCCGGAACAGTCCTGTTTGTCCACCCCTGACGGCGCCCCTGTGTATAATGCTAAGTCTATTTAACATATTCCAAAATAACATTTTAACACCACTGAAAAAAAAAAAAGGATACTGGCAAGATGTGAAAATGCGACTTAGTAAACGGTACCACTATAAAATGTACCTTTTTATGACTTCTGTACGCACTTGGCACTTCTTTTCTCGCACCAGTGTCTTGATATCTGGCTGTATAACCCCAGCTGTGGTTACTCGCAACACAGCAGCCAAGTGTTCATCTGTAAGCCTTGATCTGTGTTTTGATTTGTTAAGGTTGCTTGCAAATGTAAGTGCTTCCAAATAAAAACTCAGGGCTTGCGAAAAAGTTCTGCTTATTTGGTGAACTCGTTGACTGGAACATACTGATAGAAATGTTGCTGTGGCACTTTGTTTATCTTATCCTTGAGATGCTGTTTGCACTAAAAGTCGATCGGCTCCATTTGAATATCTGGCGGGGCTGTTGTTACATTACAGGTAAATGGGTTTGCAAATAACTAAAAGATGTCGATGACACTGGAAGTCTTGAAATCGACAATCAAATTATTTTATCAGGTTTGTTAGTTTTTCACTGCAGCACATGTTGCTGCCACAAATTCAGCTTTGTTTTGAAAGCTCTCTTCTCTTGATCCATTAGTGTTACGATCTGCTTTGACCCTTGGAGTTTTTTTCTGGGCACACTACATCAGCTGTTTTAAGCATGCACCTTTTAACAAATTCACCATCTGAAAAAGTTTTGGCAGCACATGCAATCTCTTCGCCAACAATAAAACTGGCCTCCACAGCACTTTAATTTTAGAATTTTAGAATAGAATTACTATTCAACCTGCACCCATCTCGATGTTCTCCTATTTGGCACAATCCTGATTTTCGGATAGCAGGTAAACCGTTTGAGCTTGTCTCTTAGAGGCAAAAGGGTATTTCCCATCTAAACCACCTTCTGAGAATGGGAATTTTTTTATTTGAGAGGCTGCAAGAAAAATGTTGTCTTCATAAAAACTCCTACTTTCAAATGAGGCAGTCTTTAAAAACCAAACTATCCACCAAACTGATACTTACGTCCCCTTCACTCTGGCTCAGAATGTTTTAAAATACTTAGGGATGAATCAATTTGTTTCTAATATATACTCTTGAGATCCAATGAAGGGCAGATGGATGCCCCCATTAATATGTGGGTGAGGGATCGATTGTCATACGATTCTGTTTTCTGGGGTAAAATATGCAGCAATTCTCTTTCAGTTTCTTGGAATGCTAAGCGCACACCTTTCCAGCAGAAGGTTGTTTCTGATGGGTCTTTCGGACACCCAAACATACCAGTACTGTTCAGGAGATGAGATAGACAGCTATGTCCATGCACTATGATACTGTCCAATAACAGAAACACTTTGGAAGAAGGTACTGAGCACTCTGTTTTATACAATTTGTACACAATGTGGTCATACATTTCTGTGTATACATAGAACCTTATGGTTTCTTTTCCCTTAGTCCCATTTTTTCACATAATAATATTATCACTATAAACTCTAACACCCTGTAATAAGGTTCCCTGTGGAGTGGGAGGGTTTTGTGGGAGAGCTTTGTCTGTCTTGTTATGTCTTTACTATTAATAAAAAAAAATGAAAAAATAAAAAAGGGTTACAGGCCTGTGACAGAGATAAAAGGAATTTGAGCTGTAAATCTCCCTCCTGACCTGAAAGGGTGCTGTGTAAGGTTGGTGGTATGCTTACCCCTAGACGGGCTGACTCGACGGTAGGTGGAAACCGGAAGTCGGACATCTTTGAGGAAGCGCATAGCTGCAAGTACACTGAACGATTCTATTGTGATCAGCCAGGCGCCATGGTTTATCCAATCGCTGCCTGCCCCACAGCTGATCACAGGAAGGAGTTTGATAGTACAAAGGGGACACGGCTACGTAAGTATGGCCCCTTACGCTGAACTGAATAACAAGCTGGATCGCTGTGTGTTTGTTTTGTTTTTACCATTGTCTGTTGCAGAGTGAAGGAGCCAGGGAGTTGTCGTCTGAAAGCCAGCACAACCACCCAACGCACTTGCACTCACGGGACAACAGCACTGGACAACGAGCACCACGGGAGAGCACTTGTCATGCACCACATGGATTACAAATTGATTTGTATTATTATTTCTGGGACTGCAAGCCTGCCATATACCCCCTCAGATACCATTGTTGGTAGAGGGGGCAAACATTATTAAGTACAGACTGTTTTCTCATTGGAACTGATGATTGGACATTTAATTATTCACCCCACACCACTCACCCCCTGACAGGGTTCTGCTTCTTCCTTTCAGCTACAGTACCAGTTCTGATAACTTGTCAGCTGCAGCTTTTGAACATTCTGAAGCTCAGAACTCAGGTTTTAAATTCTATAGTATCCATGTTTTCTCCAACCTGTATTTGTAATTGAACACATTTCCTGGATTGCCAAGAAAGTAAATTTCAACATTTAAAATGTCAATGATTGCAACGTGATACAGGGTGTCCTGTGTCAGCAAGTACAGCAATTGCCTGTACGACAGTACAGCCTGTTCGCAAGCAGTGGTCCAGTTTTGGCAGAAAGAATTATGCAGATGATGCAATCAAACTAAAACAGTAGCTATACCAGTATTATACAGCATGAACAGGGTCTTTTCTTACAGAAATACTTCTCCGACAACGTACAAAAACAACAGCATTCAATTTCAATCAAAATACGCATTTTAGTGTGCTGCTTTAGACCAATATAAGGGCCTATAAAAATGCCTTCTTGCCTATATCAGAAGCTGCGAATAAAAAGAGGTGGGGTTAGAACCTATTAGCAATGCACTGTGCTCAGGTAATTTTAATCGCTGAAGTTTCATGTTTCTATATGAACTGTAGCCAATGCTAAAGTGTAAAAGTAAAAGTGTAAGAGATAGGTGGCTTTTAAATAATGAGATACTGTGGATGGTCCTAAGACAGGACAACAACCACTGCTTTAACTATATGTGAAGAATGTGTCAGGGTTTATCTCTCTGAGGTTGCTTGAATAATCCTTATTTGGCCATTTTCTAGGATTCCAAAAATTCTAGAAAAGTGATTTGACACTACTACAGTACACTGAGAAAAACATTATTTAATCAGAGTAATTGATTACTCAACCACTCTGAATGACAGCAAACCTTTATTTTTAAGATAAGAAAAATGTTGGGTGTTACAAAGTACTATGGACAATAAGATGATAAAAGTGACTTATTTGGGTAAGAATATTATACAGTAGTATACAGACAGATAGATATTTAATTAAATACAGTATGCCAGCCAATTCATGTTCATCCTTGCCTCAGCACAACTACAAGCCAGGTCTGTGATTGATGTGCCCTGGGAATTTAAATTAATGACGTAGCCTGCAGCACATCCTCAATAATCACAAAAGTTACCATTCACAAATCATTGGCTGGGTTAACTGGACTAAAGGACGTGTTAAAGTTAGTCCCACGGTTGAGTGTACTATGAACAACAAAACACTGCTGACTGTCTCAGTTAAATCTTTTTAACCTTCATCGGGTTTGCATACCAGAAATACTGACTCCATGGAAGTCCACATCTATATTTAGATCCCTTTGCAGTCCGTGTCTGTGCAGATCTGGTTACGGACACTTTTGTCTATATTTGCACTCTATTAAAAGCGGCAACTTTAAACAATAACTGTCTTTTCACACACTGCCTTTATCTTCATGCTGTAAAACAATTAGAGTCAACTAGGATAAGTGTTACCTATACTGTACTGGCATTAGGCATCAAAAATAAAATATTATTATTTATTATTATTATTTGTTTATTTAGCAGACGCCTTTATCCAAGGCGACTTACAAAGACTAGGGTGTGTGAACTATGCATCAGCTGCAGAGTCACTTATAATTACGTCTCACCCGAAAGACGGAGCACAAGGAGGTTAAGTGACTTGCTCAGGGTCACACAATGAGCCAGTGCCTGTGGTGGGATTTGAACCGGGGACCTCCTGATTACAAGCCCTTTCCTTTAACCACTGGACCACACAGCCACTCACCCATTTATACAGTTGGGTTTTTACTGGCGCAATCTAGGTAACTCAACAGAAATACTTTAGTCATCCGATATGATTACTATAAAATGTCAGTACATGTATTACACACAACATTTTTTAAAAACAGGAAATAATTGATCTATTCATTCTGCTTAAACCTTTTCTTGATTAATACCATGTGACAGTAAAACAGTAACAAGATGAATAAAATTCAAATCTGTAAGAGAAACCAATTGATATGTTTAAAAAAAAAAAAAAATGTACATCATGGTTAAAGGTAGGGGTGGGCAACGATATGAAAATGGTATATCGATATCGTGCACGTATTTTGATATCGATAATACTGGTCTTCCAAAACACAAAAAAATATAATAACAAAATTGCAATATGAAACATAGATATAGACGTTAACAGATATAACAGTTAAGGAGGCTGTGTGGTCCAGTGGTTAAAGAAAAGGGCTTGTAACCAGGAGGTCCCTGGGTCAAATCCCGGCTCAGCCACTGACTCATTGTGTGACCCTGAGCAAGTCACTTAACCTCCTTGTGCTCCGTCTTTCGGGTGAGACGTAATTGTAAGTGACTCTGCAGCTGATGCATAACTGTAAGTCACCTTGGATAAAGGCGTCTGCTAAATAAACAAATAATAATAATAATAATATTTGCATAAGAAAAGCAATAACTTACTTTAAGTTAGTGGTGCTTTGCTTTGCAATAGCCATGGAGAAAAATAAGATCTTGTTAAATTGTTTTACTATTCCATGCCTTCATCAGCCACCTCAAAACCGAAATATTTATATACTTCACTGTGCAGATTAGCCAATCTGGAAGTAATTTAATCTTCTCTGTGTATAAATGCACATCTAAAAGTATTAAGTATGGTGCCATGCTGAATGTTACATTACTTTGAGATGCGTTTTGATGTTTTAAAAGTGCATGTCATTTATGATACCGAAAGTTCACATTTTAAAATACATTAGTAATAGTGCAAGTAATCAATGGAAAAAAATGCAATGAACCACTGATGCATATACATCTCTCAAAATAATACCAATAGTGCTTAAAGGGGAGCCCAAACGCATTAAAAAAAAAAAACACTAAAAAATGTTCTTCCTATTCTGATTTGACATAAAAATATAAATATTGGATTTTGTATGACTAGTTTCTGGGTTACAAATAGCGTTACAGTTGGTTTCTTTCCAACAAGAAAATAGATGGTGAAATCTGACTTGTGCTGTTATGGAGTGAACTCGGTGGCAGAAAAGATGGCGAATATTATTGAAAATATGTTAATTTCACTGACTGTACTTCTTCAGAAGTTAATGAAAATTATATGAAGCACTAATGCATAACGACATAGAACGTCTGTACAGCACTGAAACACAACGTTTATAAAACCCAACTGTACTGCTGAACCTTGTCTTCTTTAATATTAGTATCACAAGGCTATCCATTTATTCTAAAAAATAACAGATGGGTTACAGGAAAACAATTCCATCTCGGGTTTCTGTGACAGTTTATAAATTACTCAACCTTCGGTCTCAGAAACCATATATATATATATATATATATATATATATATATATATATATATATATATATATAGTACTGTGCAAAAGTTTTAGGCAGGTGTGAAAAATGCTGTAAAGTAAGAATGCTTTCAAAAATAGACATGTTAATAGTTTATATTTATCAATTAACAAAATGCAAAGTGAGTGAACAGAAGAAAAATCTACATCAAATCAATATTTGGTGTGACCACCCTTGCCTTCAAAACAGCATCAATTCTTCTAGGTACACTTGCACACAGTTTTTGAAGGAACTCGGCAGGTAGGTGGGCCCAAACATCTTGGAGAACTAACCACAGTTCTTCTGTGGATTTAGGCAGCCTCAGTTGCTTATCTCTCTTCATGTAATCCCAGACAGACTCGATGATGTTGAGATCAGGGCTCTGTGGGGCCATACCATCACTTCCAGGACTCCTTGTTCTTCTTTACGCTGAAGATAGTTCTTAATGACTTTCGCTGTATGTTTGGGGTCGTTATCATGCTGCAGAATAAATTTGGGGCCAATCAGATGCCTCCTGATGGTATTGCATGATGGAT
The DNA here is from genome assembly GCA_030684275.1 of Acipenser oxyrinchus oxyrinchus. NCBI lineage: Eukaryota > Metazoa > Chordata > Actinopteri > Acipenseriformes > Acipenseridae > Acipenser > Acipenser oxyrinchus. The sequence continues at coordinate 32,179,171 of CM060253.1, read as the reverse complement.
AAGTATCTGCCTGTACTTCTCAGCATTGAGGAGACCATTAATTCTGACCAAATCCCCAACTCCATTTGCAGAAATGCAGCCCCAAACTTGCAAGGAACCTCCACCATGCTTCACTGTTGCCTGCAGACACTCATTCATGTACCGCTCTCCAGCCCTTGGCGAACAAACTGCCTTCTGCTACAGCCAAATATTTCAAATTTTGACTCATCAGTCCAGAGCACCTGCTGCCATTTTTCTGCACCCCAGTTCCTGTGTTTTCGTGCATAGTTGAGTCGCTTGGCCTTGTTTCCACGTCGGAGGTATGACTTTTTGGCGCAAGTCTTCCATGAAGGCCACTTCTGACCAGACTTCTCCGGACAGTAGATGGGTGTACCAGGGTCCCACTGTTTACTGCCAGTTCTGAGCTGATGGCACTGCTGGACATCTTCCGATTGCGAAGGGAAGTAAGCATGATGTGTCTTTCATCTGCTGCAGTAAGTTTCCTTGGCCGACCACTGCGTCTCACGGTCCTCAACGTTGCCCGTTTCTTTGTGCTTCTTCAAAAGAGCTTGGACAGCACATCTGGAAACCCCTGTCTGCCTTGAAATTTCTGCCTGGGAGAGACCTTGCTGATGCAGTATAACTACCTTGTGTCTTGTTGCTGTGCTCAGTCTTGCCATGGTGTATGACTTTTGACAGTAAACTGTCTTCAGCAACCTCACCTTGTTAGCTGAGTTTGGCTGTTCCTCACCCAGTTTTATTCCTCCTACACAGCTGTTTCTGTTTCAGTTAATGATTGTGTTTCAACCTACATATTGAATTGATGATCATTAGCACCTGTTTGGTATAATTGTTTAATCATACACCTGACTATATGCCTACAAAATCCCTGACTTTGTGCAAGTGTACCTAGAAGAATTGATGCTGTTTTGAAGGCAAAGGGTGGTCACACCAAATATGGATTTGATTTAGATTTTTCTTCTGTTCACTCACTTTGCATTTAGTGAATTGATAAATATAATCTATTAACATGTCTATTTTTGAAAGCATTCTTACTTTACAGCATTTTTTTCACACCTGCCTAAAACTTTTGCACAGTACTGTATATATATATATATATATATATATATATATATATATATATATATATATATATATATATATATATATAATATCAAATTATTTAAGCCGATTTTCCTGTTATGTTTTTTGTGTTGTTTGTTTTTAGGTGTGTATCCCGTTTAAAAAGACGATCCTGTTTCTTAATTCGTTGATGCACGCACTTTTTGAAAACAGGACATACCAGTAGTTTCCAGTAAGGGATTGGCCGGTGAGAGAAAACAGGTGAAGAAACGGTAGTAGAGTACAGGAGAGAGGGTTGTGGATATGTTGTTTTTCTTGATTTATAGATATTGAATGTTTGAAATACATTTGTTCTTAGTACGGGTTCTTAGAAAAAGAAAAACGCCAATCAATGGAATAAAATGGTTAAATAACACTATGTGAAGTGTTTGCCTACGAAACTAACAGTGATTGGTATGTATAGGGTTTGTTGTATCTTAATATACTGCTTTGTATTTTTAGCAATAAAAAGTATGTCTCTGCGACCGTACGTGAATTGCTTTTTTTAATCACATGATATCGCGATATGGAAATCATTATTGATATCAATATCATATCAAAATATCTATCTCGGTGCCCATCCCTAGTTGAATGCATTTGATCCTTAATCAGCTCATCTTAATGGTAGGTCCCATCAGCCTCTGCTGCAGTGGATCATGTGACACTCGGCAGTTTTCTAACATCACCTTAGTACCATTGCCAAACTTACACTTACAGAAAAGGGCCAGTATCATAGTTTAACCTTCATAATGTTGTACTTGCATCCTTTTTAAAATTATGACCAATTTTACTTTACTTTCTTTTTTTTGGTTTTGAGGTTCTCTTGCTTTTTCATTTCAGAGAGAATAACCTCCTGCATGGTGGGTTCAGCAATCTCTTTAAATAATTTTCCCATTTAAGAACCAGAAATTAAATTCACAAACTCTGAGTACTACTTAAAAATAATGCTGACTTATTTTCAAAAGTAGCTGGGGTAGCGGGCCTTTGCCTGCAAACTAAAGACAGCAGGAATCAAGACCTGCTATATTATAAATAACCTGTCATTCAAATACTGGCACCTTGTCTTAGCTATTACCTAAATCAATTGTGAGGATCTAATTTATTTTAATCACATTTGTCATAAACATTAGTTATTTTTTTTATTCATGTTTAATTAAATTATTCATCATCTGAGGTGCATGGGGACAGGGGGACAGGGGGACAGCTACACTATACAATATTTTAATGCTGTAATAATAATAATAATAATAATAATAATAATAATAATAATAATAAAGTACACATTTACCGGTATTTAAAAAAATAAAAGTGAAATGCTGTTCTGCTTTATTCGATGCCACAATATTCATGTAGATAATTACGTTTTTCAGAGCTGGTTGATGTTTTAAGGGTTCAGACGTGTCTTTGTAAATCTATTTTTCTATAACATTAATGTAGCCTAATGAACGAATGATTGAGTGCATAAATTAGGCTATACGCAAGATACCCTCTCTCCCGGATAGCCAGTATACAGTTTAGAATAGAGTTAGCATCATGACCTGGCTTCCAACAGAGCAGACTGTTTATAAATTTCGGTTGGGAACAGACACAAGATTACAACCGAACACTGTGGTTCTGACCTTGCTCAGATCACAACCAAATGCAGATTTGAGAACGCATCCCAGGTCTTGGTATTCATTTATTTAATTACTGCTGAAGAAGACATTTCACAAAAAAATATAACATTTAATTGTAATAGTGTCTAAAAGTACATAAACTGATACAGTAGTCTATTATGTTTCATTCATTAGTTGAATCCCTGACGACACCTGTTGCCCGAAGGAGTTTGTGTTGCTTGGTGTCATCAGGGAAACATTTGGTGCAGCTGCTGTCTGTAATTTAGCTCGGGGGAACTTTCAAGTGAGAAAAGGGGCATCTGCTGACTTTTATCAAGGTGCACCATGCTGCTACCTGAACAGAAAGAATAAAGATGCCAATTCCAAAGGCAAGAATGTAACACTGCAATCATGCTTCAGGACAGATTGCAGTTGGACGAGGCTGTTCAGAGCCCTGAAAATGTGCTCAAGTGTGATAGGAAACAACACACCATGGTCCAAAATGCCTCATAGGTATCGTTATAACTTGGATGTTGTAGGCGTGATGCTGGTTTTATTTTCAGGGGTTATCAGCGTAGACTGAAAGGCTCTAACAAGCAGCTACTGTGGGTGATGATTAGGCAGCTGATCCAGTCACGCCTCACCCAGCAGGTGTCTATATGAGGCTCTGATGCATCCTGGGACCAGGACAACTGTCATCGTTTGATAAGACGATCAAAGAAAATGTGCCCATAATTGCTGCACCATGGAAAAAAATAGATTCCATGGTGTTCTATAATAATAGAACACATGAACTGAAAGCACAGTTGACAGCAAGGCCTTCAGCGAGACATTTTGCTTCAGTAGAAACCCATTTCAAATTTCTGGTTTTTCTGGTATATCCATCAACCCATACTGTACAATTGCTTTATAAGGTCAGTTGGACACTTCACTGATATAAATATATACATTTATATTATATTTATATATAAATAAACAAACATTTCTAACCAGAAGTCCTGATGCTGCCTGTGAAAATAGAGTTTTAACAATGATGGATGCCCTCCTTGAGACCAATGATAGCCCACAACCCCCCTCCCCCATAACTATTAGGTCTAGTGCCACAGTGAGTACATTATAATCTCCAGTGGGCACAGGCAGCATCACTGGGTTGAAATGATGAGTGTCATTTTTACAGTATTTGGATTTTTCTAACAATCTCTTTGGCTGATAAAACACGGCAGAGTGAGCAAGCAATCAAAGTGCTTTTAAAGAAACAAAACAGCCTTTCAAAAGTCGCTTGAAAATATAAAGTGTCTGTATGGGAAGTCTGACTTACATAGGAAACTCAGATTTCTGTCTCAGTTTAACCAAAGTGACTTAACGTCTAGCGACTGAAAATAGATTAAGTTGAGAACTAAATAAAAACGCGCAATACAATGCATTGGCAAGTGCTGCATTGCAAAAAAGACATAACAGGACTACTGGAAAAATACTAGCACAGTACTGCCAGCAAAATGTTTGTGTTGTAACAGAAACAGGATGTTACAGTACTGTGCGTGCAATAATAAAAGAAAATCTTACGTGTTCCGACTGCTACAAAAAACAGCACAACTGATATTAAAGATCAAAACTTGTATAGAGATAAATCCCCAGAGGGTCATTGACAAAAGGGGCAACATTGAGGAATAGTCTTTGCTACAAATCTTGATAATATTTTATTTACCAATGTTTAAATTATGAAATGAAATCTTCTCTTCAAATTGGGGGATTTTTTTTATTTTTAAAAAGGTATAAAAAAGTCTCTGCTGTTTGAGAGGCCCCAGCATCCTGGATAATCAGTTTATTGCAAATGGATTTTACTCTTCGAAGAAATTATTATACAGATTATTATTATTATTTTTTTTTTTTATCTTGCCCTTGCCTTAGTTTGACACCATAAGCATGAGTGGTTCTGATAAACTCAGGAAATCACAGCAGCTCTTACTGAACAAGTGAATTCTCATTTCATAACAAACCACAACAAGATAGGCTACTCCTTGCATAATTTTGTGGAATTATGACCCAAACGTGCCTCCAAACAAAACCACACTGCGCAAGCTGTTGGTATTTAGTGACAGGATATCACTTTATATTTCATGTCAGCTCCCGAGAGAGACTCATCCTAAAGGTCTGGAACCTCAAGCATCTTTACGAGAGCTGATTGTCGACTCTGTATCTTCAATGCTGCTTTCTTACATAAACAAGCATCTGTTATTATATTATATAAAGTGCCAACAATTCCACCACCTGAAACATCATTCCATTTGTATGCACTGAATACAACCGATCCCTTTCTTATAATATTATCTCTTCATTCCTACCACAGAAGTGCAGTGGATATAATTGCACAGCATGTCTCTGGTTTATGGGAAATCACAAACAGGTGCCAAAGTGTATTTATCCAGATGAATGCTCTGGCTATAAAATACACAAAGAATAATAAATAGATGGCAGGAATTGTACAATGATAAATAAAATTTAAAAAATGAGCAATGTTTTTTTTTTTTTTTTTAGGAATCACCTTCATATCTCCAACATGGATGTATACGTTGAACACTTCTTGACATTTTACTTTTATTTTTTATAATATACAGGGCTCTACATTTAGATTTTTAACTACTGGCCTTGGGCCACTGAGCCAGTGTTTTTACTGGCCCAATATATTTATTTATTTTTTCATGATGGTTTTTGTTTTCAGTATGTTTCTAACAGTTGAATACACAATGTGTATTCAAATAGGAAACTATCTGAAATTCCCATTCCTAATAATAAACACTATTAAAACAATATTCATAATACAAAATAATAACAGTCCTTCTCAGAGCGTTGTCGCTTGTGTAGCCTCTCCCAAGTCAGCGCAAATCTTGCTGAGTGATACCAATGGGTCCTGGAAAGAGTACAAATGGCATTTTTGACCTGAACACATCGGATCCAAAATCAAAACGTTAGACAATTCGATCGCGTATTTGGGTATCCATCGGGACATCTTACTGTGAGACTGGATATGATGTAAACGAAATGTTGAATTCACAACAAATAAAGCTGCTGTTTTATCTGCAATTCTGCGAAACTGATGCCAAACAAGGCAGAATGTTACTTTTTTTTTTCACTGTCATAATGAAGCCAGATGAAGCCTCCACTCTAAATATTAGTCTTCATTTTTTTTCTTCAGAATTACTTTCTTTGATTTATTGATTTCAGCGCTTTCCTTTTGGCTTTGGTTGCTTAGTTGTACAAAACCCGATTTGGAAAAGATTTGCCGTGTCGCAGCAACGAGTACCACCAACACAGCACTTTGGTAAGTACTCTCAGATGCTGACTGTACAACAAATATGACGTGTGGCGGAAAAGTTAGGATTAGTTCGTAGTTATGTTTTTAAAAAAAATGGTTTGTAAATTAAAGCCATGTGCACTAATTTATATATATATACTGTATATATCAGTGATTTCAGAAAATCGGGAATTTTGCTGTCCTCAGCAGTTAAGTATTTATTTTTCAATTACATCCTAAATTGACATTTAATTAAATGTTTATATTTTAAAGTAGAATCAATTTACTACAAATTATCAGAAATATTTTGAAAAAATATACAATTGTAATTCATAGAAATTTACACTTAAGTCAGTAACATGGTTAAAATAGAGTGTCCCAAGCTAAAGTCCCAAAATTTCAAAATCTTACCAACAAAAATATTTCTGCAAGTTGTAAAGCAATTCAGCCTCCCTGATAATAAACAGTTGTATCTTTTTAAATAATAAATAATCAAAACATGTCAAAAAAAAGGTCAAATTAGAAATAAATGCATTTTAATTCTGAAAATATCACGTCAAGCAAAAATGTCAACTTGGTCACAGTTTATGGATTTCGCCAATTTAAGTAAGAAATGTAAAAAGACAGCTACAATGTTGGGGTCCTACCTCACTGCTGATAGGAAGAAGATAAGAGAGGCTTGGTAAATTTTTATCTTTTATTTCTTTTTTTCATATCTATGTAACGTATGTAGAATTGATAACCATAACATGTCAACTTGGTCCTTAGTCTCATTTTGACAAAAGTTGTTTAAAATATTCAAACTGTACAGAAAAGGCAAAGGTTATTTGTATATTTTGGTCTAACATTACAGCGAGATGGGGCCCTTTCTGTAACTGTCATTTTTTGGCGGGAAACTCGTCAACTGTCAACTTGGTCACAGTTTATTATACAAATCTGTGTGACCAAGTTGACATGGCTTGTGACTAGGGCTGCAAACTACTTTTTAGTGTTGTTATTATTAGTAATGGAGTTAGTATTATTATTATTTAGCGTGGCACAGTGGTGTGGTGGTTAACGCTGCTGCCTCACAGCTCCAGGGTCTGTCTGTGTGGAGTTTGCATGTTCTCCCTGTGTTTGTGTGTGTTTTCTTCCACAGTTCAAGGTTGATTAGTTACTCTAAATTGCCCTCTGTGTGAGTGTGTGTGTGTGGTGCCCTGCTATGGACTGGTGTCCTGCCTATGGTGTAGTCCTGCCTTGCGCCCCGTGTCTGCCAGGTTAGTCTTTTTTAAGGGGGGAAGGGGTAGCTGATGTCTTTATTATTATTTTTAAGAGGGAAGGGGATATTTTGTTTTCTGTAGATACAGTGCAATTTTGTAGGCATGCACACTGAAACACACCCCCCCCCCCCGAAATTTTATAATACATTCATCATTTTTTTTTAAAAATAAAAATGTAGTCGTTGCCAATTATTTTTGATTATTTTCTCCCAATTTGGAATGACCAATTATTTTTAGGCTTAGCTCACCGCTACCACCCCTGCGCTGACTCGGGAGGGCGAAGATGAACACACGCTGTCCTCCGAAGCATGTGCTGTCAGCCGACCGCTTTTTTTCACACTGTGGACTCGCCATGCAGCCACCCAAGAGCTACAGCGTCGGAGGACAACGCAGCTCTCGGGCAGCTTACAGGCAAGCCCGCAGATGCCTGGCCAGACTACAGGGGTCGCTGGTGCGCGGTGAGCCGAGGACAACCTGGCCGACCTAACCCTCCCTCCCTCCCCTACCCCGGGCAGCGTCGGCCAATTGGCGCCGCCCCTGGAAGCTCCCATCCTCGGTCGGCAAAGGAATAGCCTGGACTCAAACTCGCGATGTCTAGACTATAGGACACATCTTACGCTCCACGTGGAGCGCCTTTACTGGATGCGCCACTTGGAAGCCCACATTAATCAGTTTTATTACATTATGAAAGTTATTACCCTATAATATTTTAATGTTAATTTTAAATAATACTTGAAAAGTTAAATTCTTTTTTGCATTGTGCAATTATTGTTAACAGTTTTGATTTTGATAGTATGTATTAGATTGTTTTATATTTTTCTTGTTGAAATATTGCACTTGTTCGTACTGTTACATTTTAAAAATATTCTGTTTGATAAATAGATATTTTCATGTTTTTTAATTCAATATTGTTTATTTAAAAATCATTAAACAATTTCAAAGAATACTAGTCACTAGTCAATTCGTATTCTTGTCAACTTGGTCATGGTATTGCTACATGAATAAATTGCAAAATAAAAATAAAACTGCTCAACATTTTTTTTAAATTGTTCAATGTTATGTTTATCCACTATACTAAAGATCATCAGTAGCATAGGTTTAAAAAAAGAAAAAAATATAATTATTTTTTTGCACCATTAACAAGATCAGATGGTAAAGTCTTCACAAACACTATAAAAATGGTTTGAATAATAATTTGTATTTACATTTTTTTTAAATGTTTTTGCGTGACCAAGTTGACATTTCTTGAGGGACCACAATGTTTATCTTGTTGCCATAGCAACACAAATTTGGTGGGAGCTTGGCAACTTCAGTTCCATGTACTCTAGGGGTAGTAAAACATTTTGGGACCAAACACTAGACACTTCAATGAATATGAATATGAATATATATATATATATATATATATATATATATATATATATATATATATATATATATATATATATATATATATCTTATTTTGCCCCACAAATGTTGGCGACTGTTGCAATATACGAAGTATGTATTGTTAGTGGAATTTGATATTCATGCCAATAAATGTTTGCGTTTGTTGTTGTTTTTTTAAATATGCTAAAAAAGCACAATAAAAGGCTCGCAAATATTGATAGCTTTACAGTACTTCAAAAACAGTTCTTGAGAGTGTTATTGGTTCTACATGCAGTAGAGAGCTAAATATATTAATGTATTTTTTAAAATGTCATAATGTATAGTGATCAGGGTTCAGTATTATTATACTACTGCTATTACTGTATAGGGTCCATTATGTTTATTTTAAAATGTTGTGTTATTATCACATTAGTTTTAATTGTATATGTCCTACACATTTCAGGTTAAAAACATCATTAAACATGAACATACAGTACAGGAGCTGGAATTCTCCAAGAAGCTGTGTACACAGACACATACTGATGATCCTTTACAGCAGGCTTCCAAGGTAAGTACAAGATAGGGAGTACTGGATTATGATACATTATTTATCAACTGGAATTGGGCCACATACCCCATGAGCCAAATACAAATGGGTTATGCAGGCTGGGCTCTAGGAAGTTGATTATTTCTCATGGTCAAGTACTCCCACATACAGTAGTCTATCCTATGTATTCTGTTACAGCAGCAGAGCAAAATCTGAAATGTGGAATGTAAAACAAATCAATATTTAATACTGGTCTGGAAACACTGATGCACTGTACAGATATATACCCCCCCTTAGGATAAGACATGGCCTGCGATGTTGTATTTTGTCATTCGGTTGGAATATTTGTAATTTGATTTACTCCAAAATATATACTGTAGCTAACAAATTAAACATTTCTTTAAAAATCACAATTTTGATGTACTGAGTTCGGACATACTGGTTCCAAACAGGTTGCAAAAATAATTTTAAAAAAAAGGTTATTCTATGAAGTCCCATTATCTGTAAGCAGTAGCACAGTTGTTTCAACCAATTATTAAGACCCGTGTCACTAAATGGAATCTGGATCACTAGATTATGCATTATTATAATGTATATAGTGATCCAGGCTAAAAAGTTACTAGTCCATTGGGAGCTGCTGCTAGTTAGTTATTAAGCAGGTACAGTAATAGACTGAGAATCATGTTACTGAGAATGAGTTATTTCAGGGGGGAAAAACAGTCAGTATTACTGTACCTGAGGCTCCATCATTCAGATTGACCTAATACAAATTAATGTCAGCCATTAATGTCAGATCTACAGTATGCTCTTTACTTGACTAATATTGAATCCACGAAAATGAATAACCTTTCAACTTTCCTTTCAAAAAAGTACTAAGGACAATTTTTACAAAATTATTATATTCAGAAAAATGTTCTTTGCTTTGCCAATTATTTCACACAGCAGTAAGCAGGTTTCTGGAGGAAAGCAGCTCCCAATAGCTGCTGTAAAACCAACTTTGAGGAACAGGGACTGCTTTCTTATTGACAATAAGATTATGGTAAGTCCTGTACACAGAAATAGAAACTATGGAGCAACATTGTAAGCACAGACAAAGGACGTTGGAATGATGTGGGACACTGAAGCTTTTAGTTAGATTACAAATAGACTTCAAACCCTCAGCCATTACTTTGGAGCCGTCATAACAGTTAGCTTGTGCAGATCTTGTGTGTCTCATACTGTAGACACTATTTTAAGTTCTTGGTAGTCAACTTTTATGAAACAACATTTTTCTACACATGAAAACAAAACATACCACAATTCATACTGTAAAAAACAACGATATAAAAGTTAATTGAGATCCTCAACTCTACCATCCCTTGGTCATACAATTTGATGCACCTTCCAGGAAGAATTCAAAGGAGCTTTTTTTGCTACTGAGATGCATTATTATTTGCAACAATAAAGGAGGTGTACCAGCAACTTAAATCAATCACTGTCATAAATCACAGTGTCTGATTTCAACGTGAATTACTGTAACTAAATGTTTAACTGTTTATATATACACACCTAAAAAGAACCATGACCAACAGAAAGACATCACTTTGTTATGTTCGTGTACTGTACACGCTTTGGAACAAATAATGTTAATGTTATTACCATGGAAAATAAACAAACAGTTTCCCCCTTTGGATAGTTACAACTCGTACTGTGGTGTACGATAGTTTACTTTTTTTATCATATAGGGACAAATCAGGAGAGCACATCTAGCGACTGGCTGTATAAACCAATACACAAGCTCTAATTTGCAAAGCACGCAGTGCTAAAACTGCTGAATTTCACTCTCTAACGTTATCAGTTTGAAGTACCAGATACAGTAATTGCAGACTTTTCAATGGGGTTGATACACTGATAATGACACTGTTTCCGTAGTAAACCTGTGCAGAGCAACTCCTTGCTGGCAATGGACGTATAAGCTTTTTATTCAAATAAAATATCCAAATATCGTGCAAAGCAAGAGGACTTCATTAACTAAGACCGGTTCGATTCGACAGCTGTCACTGCATTAAGTCCATATCGCGAGCTCACCCGTTAATTTACCTTCATTAATATTTCTTACCTAAATAGTTAATCCTGACGGCATTAGGGTTATCCAGCCCTATTGAGCGCTTCCTCACATCCCAAAGCAGGTTACTGGAGCAGGACATAGTGCTCAACTCCCTCTCCCTTTAAAAAATAACATTGAAGGAATTCAATATCCACTCGTCCGTTTATTTTTTCCTTACAGTATCGTCTCTTCTGTCCCAGTCTCCTCCTATCTACCACAGCGTGTTTATTATTAGTCCGACTCTACTTTTGCCTACATACATCACAGCTTTCCTCCGCCACTGTGTTTGTTATTTACTTCTCTCCTTTCTCCAGCCCCAGCAAACCCTACAGCCAATGGTGTTCGTTTGCCCTCAACGCGAGAATACAAAACAAGAAGGGGGCGGGGCTTTATTAAAGGCTTTTTGTGTCCTACCAGTAAGAAGGGCAAAGAAGCGATATTTTCTTTCGGCTCGTAGCGCCTTGTGAAGATAATTATTATTATAATTATTACTACAACCTCATACGAATTTGTTACGGATTGTAACGGCACTCGGTCTTCGCCATGTTGGCTCAAACGGCGTCAATTGGCTACGCGATTTCTACTCTGAGTTGAAGCCAAAATGGCGTCAGTTACATTTTTCATACAAGACTTTATATGGCCTGGTTATCAGTGTATCGTCAGAACTTACCATGTTGATGTATAGTAAAGCAAATAAACATCTCGGCGCCCACGCCTTGCATTTACTAGAATATTTAATCATGGGGGCGCAAAGTTATACTCGGATGCATGGGTTTCTATTTGAAACGATTAACTGCATTTTCTGAAAAAAAAATAAATCGTGTAATTAAGTATACATATGCGCCTATTTATGCGATTATACGGTAAATCAGAAGTTCAAATGTCATTGCATGGAGGCAGTCTATAGTTAAATGACATCCATGTAAGCCAATCAGCCGATAGCATTCCTCACCGCTGCCCAATCAGTACTGAAGGCTCCCAGTGTGGTGTTCTGTTACATACCTCCGTTTGTTGAGTGTCTCTGAATGTTGGTTTTGTTTGCTGTGCTGTGGGGGCGGCCACTTATCTGTAGAGTGGAGTAAAGAGGGCCAAGTAGAGGGAAGGTCGAAGTAGGGCAACCACAGCAGCAAGGGAAAGAACGCGACAGAAGTGCATCATCTTGTCAATGCTTGTGGAGAGGGGAAAGATTTGCTGTTATATTTTTGTGTGTTAAATTTGTTTTCCCTACATAGTTTTTAGGTTTTAAAAAATTGCAATTGTCAGCCGACATGGCAGCGACGGGTTTGCGAGCCTCCTACCACCGGCTAATGAACAAAATCGAGTTTATTTTGCCGGTGAAGCTGAGACCCTTGTACAACCACCCGGCAGGTGAGAATGTAATAACAAAACGAATGGTAATGTCCTGATTGTATTCCTGGTAAGTAGGGTGGTTACTGGTATATTAATTTGACATCTTTAGCAAATCTATTCAACCGATTTTTTTTTATTTTTTTATTATTATTATTTCGTCCAAAATACTGCGGTGTACTAGTCTTACCGGTGTAACAACATTCTTAAAAACCCAGGCCTGCCATCGGAGAGGTTCGTATGAATCATTGATTTAGGATTCAGTCAAAATTGCCTGTGCACACAGTTATCCCATTGTTGATGTTTTTATTTCAGTTAAGATTATTTTCAAGACAGACGGTTTTGCTTACTGTACTGCTCTACACAGCAGCATTTGCGAAATGATTTGAGGTATTATACCGTTTACTGTGAGTATACTAATTCTGTCCTAGTTTCCGGTTCAAACGAATGCAGAGATTTTAACTGTTCGTGGCTGCTAACCTTTACATTTATAACTGTTCGTGGCTGCTAACCTTTACATTTATAAAGTAGTACTGTTTTGTGTTGCATCTTGATATGCCTAAAACTAGTACAACAAGCCCTTTGTACGAGTTACAGAAAAACGCTTAAATACACCATCTTGTAAAATTAATTTTGATTTTAAATTGGTTCATCCTGGCTGAAGTTGGCAATGGACTGCAGTAAGAAACTGTCCACACCACTGGGGCTAGTTGTTCCCTTTCAATTCGAAGATGACCGCCAACGACATTATGTATGGGACATGCCTGCCCATAGGGTAGGTAATTGCTGAGCCTGAGCGCTCTATACCAGAGCTGCCGATAGGCCCCTTCCTGGAGTGACGCACTCGGTCCCGCCCACCGAGGGATTAAAACCGTCATCCTGAGGAAGCCATTTCTCTTTTTTCTTCTCAAGACGGTACGGTAAGACCTCCCTGTTGAGCTGAGCGTGTCGATACAAAAGAGCTTCTCGAGTCAAATCGAGTCAATTGTATTTCCCTTGCATTCGTGCTGAAAGCTGGCTTGCCGCTTTCCCAGAATCAACGACTGTGAAAAGGCTGAGCCTTCCGCCTTTCTGTCTTTCAGCGGCCTACTCGCTTGAGTGGTAGGCCGCTTTTTGTTATCTGTCTGTTGTGTGTGAGAGACTGCCTGTGCAGTCACCCGCACGTGGTTGTCTATTTCCTTCTTGAGAATGCACAGTTCCTCCACAGGGTTAGGCCTTGCCGCATCCCCGCTGTCAAGTAGACCTCGCCGGCTGCGTAGGCCCTCCCATCTCGGTGAGTCAGGCCTTGTAAATATACAGTGCGCTCTCCCCTATCTATCTATTTCTACCGTGGTTTTTTGCAGTCTGCTTCAACTCGCCCGCCACGGCTTCGTCCTTTGTGTCTCCTTGGTGTATGCTACATGTTGACCAGGTGTGTGACCTCACGGTTGGGGTAGGCACAGTTGCATAGCTGCCCCCGATGCTTCGGTACCGCGGCGCATGCATAGCCCTTGGTACTTCGGTATCTCGGCGCACAAGGTGCTCATTGCATATGGCACATGGTGCCCAGCTCTACAGTGTCAGTGCACAGACACAGCGCCACACAGTATACATAGTGCTCGGTACGCACGGTGCACACGGTGCTTGGTGCCCACTGCACCAGCACTAGTGCAAGAACGCACGGTGCTGCACGGTACACGGTGCACACAGTGTTTGGCGCCCACTGCTACAACGCTATTGCAAGAACGCATGGTGCTGCACTGTACACGGTGCACATAGTGCTATGGTACTCGGGACGCACGATGCGCACGGTGATCGGCCGATTGCTTGGTGCCCACTGCTACAGCACTAGTGCTAGAACGCACGGTGCACGTAGTGCTAGGGTACTCGGTACGCACGGTGCACACAGTGATCGGCCGATTGCAACAACATCAGTGCACGAATGCACAGTGCTACACTGTGCACGTAGTGGTTACGGTACTTGGTGCGCTCGGTACTCGCGGTGCTAGGTAACGACTGCTACACTAGTGCACAGGCATGCGGTACTCTGTGCCTTCCGCTACAGCACTGGTGTGTGAACGCATGGCGCTGCACTATTTAATCAGTGCTTGAGCGGTCATTACAGCCAGTGCAAGCGGTGTTCGGTGCCTTGGCCCACGAGGGAGGTGGCCTGCAGCATCTGTGTGGCTTTTGAGCCACGGGTGAGGGAGAATAGGTTGGAGAGGGCCACGAGGCCGAGTTCTGCGTCCTCGGTGGCCGGACCGTGGGTGGCTCTTGGAGTCCCAGAACCCCTCCTCCATGAACTGTCCCAGGACCCCTTACTGGACATCCCTGATGCGCAGGCTCCCCGTAGTCGCTCCCCATCTCTGCAGGCGACAAGGGTGAAGCGTTCGAAGCAGGCGAGGGACATTATGGACCTCAAAGGTCCTGGAGCTTTTGGCCAAACACTTGCAGCCACGGCCGCAGTCACAGCTCAGTTACAGCCAGGGTTAGACTCCTACAGAAAATAGTGAGTGGACTGTAAAGTACAAAGCAGGATACGCATCCCAAGGACCCACTGATCCAGATGACAGTCCTATTTTGTTAATCAAATTTACAACGTTACTCAGGGCGGATTAACTATTTCTCTACCCAGTTGATCACATGTAAACAGGGCCGGATTAACAAAGTCAACAAAATTAATCAATTTTAAAAATGCAAGCTATATCTGATCCAATACACCAACATGGAACAATTTGAACAATAACGATAACTATGCAACTGTTTAAACGTTAAAAAAAAAAAAAAAATCTATTATTTTACATACTGTTTGGTAAGTATGTCATACAAGTTAACTGTAAAGTGAGAGCTGAGGTAATTCTACTACCACATAATGTTAAAAGCAGTGTGGACACAAGAGTGGATACCAAAAAAAAAAAATCCTCCCAAATACAATATTCAGTTCTCAAAAGAACACAATTAATAATACAGGGACGAGGACACACCAATATTTCTTGCTACATAAAAAAACAAACCTCTTACTGTTAAACACAACTCCCCTAAATCCTGCTATGCAAATCACAAATTACTAAAAAAAATCTTAGTAATAGCAGAGAACAAAAAAAAACAAACAGAGACCTGTTCTATAAAATTGATAACTTTAACTGTGCCTTACAAAATATACAAAAAGCATATGATTGTGTCACTATCGTCTTACCGACAGGAACAAAAAAATCTTCTTCACTCCTCTTCATCGTATATTAATGGTCGTAACAGTTAAATATTCTAACGTTCATAAAATACACAATGGCGGTTTTACGGTTGTTGACAAAGATTAAAAAAAATGGACTGTTCTATTTCTTACTGGTTTCTGTGTGAGAGTGGGAGTGTTCACTTTGTCAAGACTCATACAGAAGGCAGCACGGAACATCGATGCAGTTTGAAGTTATTTATGGTGGGGGATGCACTTCATATAGTATTTTATATTTTATTCATTGATTTTTGTTAAAAAAATTGTAATGAAAAATTTCACTCACACCGCCCCCCCCACCCAAAAAAAGTGGGTGGACGGCGTTCACCCTTGAAAAAAAGTGAGTGGACGGCTTTCCCCTGCGTTCACCCTCGAGTCTAACCCTGGTTACAGTCCCAATTGCCATACCCCGGAAAAGCTGGGCCTAGCCGTGTTCCCCCCAGTAGACTTCACCATCGCGGTCCTGGTTAAGGCACTGCCGGTGGGTGGGTTGATTAGAGACCCGGCGTGCCCGAACCCTCAGTGCAGGGTGACAGAAACACACCTCAAGCGGGCGGAGGTGCAGGCAACTCGCCTGTCAAACACAGGCGTATATGGATGGTGTACTGCGCAAGGCCCTGCTCCCTGCGCCGGCGGCCATGGAGCTACGTCTCCTGTCCGGCACGCTGCTGCAGATCTCCAGTCTCCAGTCTGGCGTGCTTGCACCTCGGACACCTGGGTGCTCGCCACCTTGCACAACGGTTATGCGCTTCAGTTTCGCTTGGAACCTCCTCCATTTCGAGGTATCACGAATACTTTTGTGACAGACCCTCTCCAGGCCTCTACTTCACAAGGAAGTGGCCGCCTTGCCATGCAAGCGAGCCATTCGTCTCGTAGACCCCATCTCCCATGGAAAGGGGTACCACACGGCGGTCGTGACAGAGCATCTAGCAAGGCTGGGCCTCACCATCAACGATGCAAAGAGTCGGCTTACACCAGGGCAGTGCACGACGTACTTGGGGCTCTGGCTAAACTCCAGTACGATGCGCGCATTCCTGTCAGGTGACGGAGTTGCAGCTATCCAGGGTTGCCTCTCCCTGTTTCGACAGGGATCGCAGGTCACCCTCCTATTACGCCAGAAACTGTTGGATCTGATGGCCGCAGCCATATTGGCCATTCAGCTGGGTCTACTTCGCATGCGCCCGCTACAAGCGTGGCTCAATGCGTTCCACCTAAATCCCAAACGCGATGGCTGACGGTGTCTCACGCGTGCTCGGCAGCCCTGCGTTGTTGGAGGACGACCTCTCGCCTGCGTGAGGGTGTGCGGATGGGAGTAGTGTTAAACTGCCAAGTGGTGATGACAGACGCCTCCAACTTGGGTTGGAGTGCGGTCTGGGAAGGCAGAGGAGTACGCAGATCCTAGCCGGACCGCTGGACGTCCCTGCATATAAACATGCTGGAGTTGCAAGCGGTCTCCCTTGCTCTCCACCACTTCCTCCCTGTGCTGCGGGGTACACATGTGTTGATCCAGACGGACAACACGGCAGTGGTGGCATATGTCAACCACCAGGGTGGCCTACGGTCCCCGGGGTTGCATCGCATGGCCTTCAGGCTACTGACATAGGCTCAGAGGAACTTGCTGTCCCTGTGGGCGACACACATTCCCGGAGTGGTGAACTGGGCAGCAGACCTCCTCTCCAGGGAGGGTCCGCATCTGTCGGAGTGGCAACCCTCAGATAGTGCAGCGCATTTATAATACATAAATAAAGAACACAATACTCACACTGACGGTTTTTGTTTTATTTCCCTTGAAAATTAATTGTGGTAATAGTCATTACATTTAATTATTTTAACTACCAACATTATATTTATGTTCAAATGTCATATTTAATTATTAATACGTTGATAAAAAGTATCAAATGGAACAAATGGAATAGGCCATTTTTGAAAAACAGAATTTGGTATTCCCAAGAATGGAACAATTAGTAGCCCTAAAGATGGTTACAATTGAAGGCAGTGCAGATGCCAGTGTTTTATGCAGTAGTGTAAAGCAATTTTATTTAGGGCACCAGTTAAGCATGCAGTCTATATCTATGATGACAACCGACAGGGCTGCATAGGATCAGAGGATGATTCAAAATCAGAGGCAGAGCCACAATAAATGTCTTGTTTAAATTTAAAGTAAATTGTAAAATTGTTGATATACTTAATGCAACAGAAATAATATATTAAAAGGGTTAATGCGAGGCCAAAGGTTTCTCACTGATAATTTACCCTTTCTCAGTCAAAACGGCAAGTTTCTCAGTATCTAAAAAGCTTAGAGGGAACGCTGGTCATGATCACATGAACCTGGGGTGTATTCTGTTGGTGTTACTGCAGCACCTCTGGACTTCCAGGCATTTGTGTTTGATCAGATCGTTATCGTCCCTCTCGCGCTTCAGTTTAAAACGTGATATGCCAGCTTTTTTTTTTCCCCTTACGGACTGATGTCATAGCGCATTCATAAATATTGACACAAGTGTTGTGTATGGAATTGGTATAACTTAACCATGCAAATCACGTAATCATATTATTGTTTGGACCCAAACATTTCCTAATACAGGCGTCTCTCTAGTTACTGTAGCTGAAAGGGCACTGCGGATATATGGCCGTGAATAGACATATATTTTAAGGGCAATCGATAAGGGCACCAGTGTTGCACACTCCACAAAGCAGGAAGTCGCTAGAGAAACCACACAAAGTTGCTAGATGTTGCTATTTAGACTTTCTAAAGTCTCCAAATATGTTGCTAGATAATTTACCACTCTTCTTGGAATCGCGTAACCAGAGTAAACACCAGTATAAACAATATTAAATGTATTAATAATGGCTGATCATTTTTAAACTTTCTGTTTATATTTGTCTGGATTATCTACCCTTACAGAGTTAGTAATTGATTTTTTTGTACCATTATACATCACTTATCACCGATTTAGTACATTATGTTTGTTTAAATAATTGATGTCGTTCGCTTCCACTAACAAAGGGGCAGCAGTTGTAGTAGGTTAGCAGGTCACTCGTGATCTCTTTGGTTTGCAGCTGCAACCAGTCTCCACATCAACTTTTTAAGGCTGCGCTGGGCTGTGCAGGGTCTGCACAGATTTCTGTGGGTGGAGTTGAGTGATGTCACGCAGCAGCCCTTGAAGAACGCGCATCTCTACGATTCTTTCCAGAACTGTGCAGATCTGCGGAAATCTGCACTACGTGAAGAACGCCACCACTGTACTACTTCAGGACGAGAGAAGCGTGGTGAATTGAGCTGCTTGTGACCTTATGTTGTGATGATACAATTTGGTGACTTCTTTCTCTGAAAATCCCTGTTGTCGGCAGTGAAAGTTGCTAGATTTGACGCTAGTCGCTTTGATAATGTTTTTGTCGCGAGGGAAACCCAAAAATCGCTGGATCTAGCTACAAAACCTTTAAATTGGCAACACTGAAGGGCACCCATGGCAATTGCCACATGGTTGCTGTTAATTCTGAGCCCTGCATTAATATACTGGTAAGGGGTCTGCAAGGCTACATATTTTAGTACACAACTGTAGAAAAAATATTTGTTTACATTTTAAAGACCCTACATTGACCAACTGCTTTTAATGTTAGTTAAATTGACATTTTATTTTACAGTAAGGCAAAGATTGGAAAACTACAAAGCGGTATGTAATTCAGTATGTTAACAACGTTATTCAGCAGGTTTAATTAGACTTTATGAAGCAAAGTGTGTTAAATTCTATAGGATGATGCAACACATTTGGCCGTAGCTGTACACAAACTTAGTTTCTTGCATTTAAGTCTGGACTGCTAGTCTGGCTGTCCCTGGCATGACTACTTGATTATCTTATTGTGCAAATTGAACTCTGATGTTTGTGCAATTTATCACCAGATTTACAAATGCATGATGCTTTATTTTTAATGAAACCATATTTTCAGTGCAGCTTTTCCATTTAACTCCCAATAAGCTCAGAAAATGTAAGGCAGTTTTCAAAAACAGCAACAGAAAAATCTTTAAATAAACAGAGTATCTTCCCTGTAGGTAATACAAGGCTTTGGAGGCCAAATGCTTAAATATGACCTTCTAAAGAATTCTGCAATGCAAGACTTTATATTTTGGCAGTCACATGTACATTATTAGTTTTATTGTTTCTACACCTTAAGGACTTTGGAAATAATAGTGCTTTTCATTTTTTCACTCACTTGGTGCAGTTCAGAGAGGACATTTTTTACATGCGACTGTGAATGGACAGCCCACAGCCAACTCCCCTCTCACTGATTGGCTGAGAACACTGCACTAGTTTTCTCATTGTCTCGCAGCACAGTTTACTGAAACATTTCCTTGAAGGGAAAGGACGTCACACCATGTCACTGGGTTTAATGATGCTGTGAACTCCAACAGAGCTTTCTGGCTTTAATATTAACATGTAAATAACTATATTAAAGTAAAAAGCACAACATATACAGGAAGCACCCCCACATAAGATCTAGATAATGTGTGCTTTATTACTAGTTTTTATTTAGCCTGAAATCCTAGACACGAGATGATTGACATTTCAAACCAAAATCTGTCATCTACTGTAATTAGTATAGCATTCTCTTCTTGTTTGTTTATTACTCCATGGTAGCTTATCTGCCTGTCTGTTACTGGATGCTAAGTGATTGTGCAACACTTTAGGATATTGTTATGGCACTATGCACAGTGAATGTTGTGTTTTAATTTCCCTCGTCGCAGTTTTAAGGCTAACTGACTGCATCAGTTAAAATGACTGGGGTTTACAGACAGAAATACTGTACACTATCTATACTGGCCATGCATTGTATTTTACTTACTCTAAATAACAGCAATATTGAGATCAGCCTATTGAGATCAGCTGCTGTTTAGATTAATAGACCCAAGTCTGTGGCTGAGATGGGAACTGAACCCCAGACATCGAGGGCATATTCATTCAGAAAGACCTGTAACCAGATTATCAATGAATGTTGCAGTACACATTTTCCTCCCATTGTAGTATACAAGCAACTGACTGATCAAGCTTATACATAGTGTTCCGCATTTTCGGTTTTTATCTTTAAGAAAAAAATTCTGGGAATTTTTCGGAGTTTTTTACATATATTAAAATAGGGATAAAATCGGTAATAAATAGTTTTTAATTGAAACATCGGTAATAATCGGGGAAAAAGCTCAGTATACACACTTTACATGTGGAATATGATGCGTAGCAGCTCTGATTTCTGATTAAGTGTAATGTCCCTGGCATGTATGTTGAAGCAGGATCTGTGCAAGTCGAAGCCACATCCCAAGTTAGCTGGTACTTTGCAAACGTTTGGCCAATCGATGTGCTGACGGAAATAGGATCTAAAGAAGGTAGGAACATGACATCAGCACAAAACAAGCCAGGTTTATTCACCTTGAGCCATCGGGAGAAGCGTCAAAAATCACACTGGACATTTACATCAATGCGTTCCATAAGTTTCACCATTTTCTGTCAAATATTTACAATTAAGATTGTCGGCATTAGGCAGTGTTTTAGCTGATGGACAGACAGTACTGTCGCACAAAGTCACCAATACCTATCTCTCTGCAATAAACAGTGGCTGTCCAGCAAAGCACAGTGCTCTGACAAACTCATTAAGTCATTCTGTGCTCTCTTTTTATTAAAGTGCGTTTAAAAACCGCATAAATGGATTGCTTGTCTCTCAGTTCACTTTATTGTTTTAGTTTTAATGTGTTGCTTATTTTTCAGTATATTGTTATTTTATTGTCAGTGCAAACATGTACCTCAATGCAGCAATATTTGCAACGCTATACATCATCTGCCGCATCTGACCCACTTCTGCTATTTTTGCTTTTTGTAGATTTCGAAACAACATTAGTTTTCTTTTGAATATTCATAAACATTTTTTATGTTTTCTCCCCATGCCTCATCCAGTAAACATATTTTCATGTAAGTATTTCAATTTAGTTTTTGGTCAAGCTAGTAGTTACTATGCCCAGCAATTGCCACAATAATCAGACTTTTATTGGTCAACATAATCAGGTGATAGTGTGTTTGTGAAGTGACAGAGATCCACGTTTGAACGTTATTTGATCCTCTGACGTTTAAACGTCTGCTGTACCCTAGGATACAGTGTAGGGCTGCTTATTACAATGTCGGAGTCAAAATAAAAGCATTTTAATCAAAATAGTGTGCATTTCCTAGAAAATAGTACCTGGAAAATATTAAATAGACAAATCAGGTATAAATCAGTAAAAAACGACGTCTGTAGAATTCTGAATAAACCGGAAACGCGGAACACTACTTATGCATGATTGGTGTTCTTGACCATACCGATGACAGAAAAGTATGACAGATTCAAGAAGAGATTCTCATATTAAAGGTCTGGCTTCTCTGGCAAAATAGTTGTCTGGAATGGCATGTTGTAGTCACCCCATATCTTTCAGTCTGTAATAGAAGTATGTTATTGCACCAGAGAGCATTAGTTCTGTAACATTGTCTGTTTCACTAACCTCAAGACAGGAAGAGGTGGGGCAGTAAAACGCAAGCTAGTGAGTATTTCAAAAAGCAAATCTATGGTAGGATTGTTTTATATGCTGTTAGGGCTACTGGCCAAGTTAAACTGTCTTTAAAGTGGGGTATTTTAATGATCTAATCTGAGATTGATCTAGCATTTCATTTACAAATATTGGGCCCTTTTTGTACCAACTAGCTCTGACAGTGAATGACTTTCTCTTTGGTGTATTTTTATCTGTAAATTGAATATACATTAAAAAGCCAGGGAGAGACCGCAGCCGTGTAAATCTACTGCCACTCAGATCATTAAGATGGTGTCAACGTTTGCGTTGCATTATGATCAAAACCAACAGCAAAAAACAGCATGATTATATTTTAGTGTATCTTGTCTACCACATGCCATTGCCTTAATGACGGGGTGCTTCTAAAGGTCATAGGGGTATGCATGAGAAAAGAACAAATAACCATTAAAGTAAAAGATGAAATAATGATCTTGAATTGATTTTTTTTTTAACGGTATTATATATTATCTCTATACCAATGCATTTAAATATTTCATTCGAGCAGTTCAGTGAACTGCAGATGAAAGAAAAACCTGCAGAATCCATCAAGTCTGCACTTCCCACCTGCACGCATTTTGATTCAGTGAATTTCCACTCTGATATATTATTATTAGTGTGGGTGCAGCGCTGTAACCAGACCTGACATTGTACCGAGGTCAAACTTAGGTTTCAGACTGTTCAACCTCCAATCTGTGTTTCATGGCAAACCAACAGAGAAAATGAAGGAGTCTTTTGTACTTTATCAGAATTTTTACATGAGCATCAGCACTGATGATGCAAAAAACCAACCGAGGACACAACCTCGGTGTCCTCATAGCTAGTGATTGTGCCTATGGAGAGCGCTCTGTGCTGCTTGTGATCTTTTCTGTTTTCAGTTTGTCTATCCGTGAAATACAATCTTTCTGCATTTTGTAGAAGTATAAATGCTCCGGTAAACATTAAATAGTAATCACAATACTCATACTTTGACGGGTTTTGTTTTATTTATTACAGTGGCTTCATTTTAGTAACAGTAATAGCAGCTGGTTGAATATATTTTCAGTGTTTTGAAATGGATACATTTCTTACAAAAGAAAAACTAAGGAAGAAAACAAGAGTCTACAGAAAATGCAAAGCGACAAAGTTATACAAAGTCCATTAGGTAAATTTTTATGCTGGCTTTAATAAAAATGTTTACTTATTATAGTTTTATCGTGAGATTAATGTTTTTGATATTGTAAACATTTTAAATGGCACACACAATTATGCTGAGATGTAAAGTAAATGGTAACATGGTAAACATGTTATTAAACGTGGTAAACATGCAGGCTATTTTGTATTATTTATAATAACTTTGCAGAACAGAAAGCAAATACCAGTGTTTCCAAAGATAGTCCTAAATACTGTATTTTAATTCTGTGCATCCAATTAAAAGTTTTAAGAATTAAGCCGACTGTTTGGTATTCTGTTCTAAACCAGCAGTTTGTCAGTCCAAAACTGTTGAGAAATTATATGTTAAATAAACAGGTAAAAAAGAGATGTGTTAATCAGATTATTCTGCCATTTAACAAAGCGCGGTACCATTCATTGAGCACAAGTTGTAAAGGTATTTGAGCTGAAACCTCCAGACAGGAGGGGTACAGCTTCAAAACATGGTTGAAAACCCCTGACACAGTTGAACTGGGTTTCATGAGTTTGAGGTGGCCTTGGTTAATGTCTCTTGAGACCTTTCTTTTTTTATTTGTGGTTTTATTTAGTTTTTGCACTCATTTCCAGTCGACAGATGGACTGTATATCCCTAGCCTCTTGTTAGTCCCACAGCGCAGGTGCCTGTATTTGTGTTTGGGCCAAAATAATTTTCTTTAACAATATATTGGAAACTAATCATCCATTTATGTTGGAAGTGAACATTTACATTTAGCAAGAAATCTTTAGTGTATCGCAGTAACCTACATTTGTTCTGGCCTCTGATTGATTGGTTAAACTGATGCAACTCCGTGCCTAAATCGGGTGTTTATTACAAGAAATTGTTTCACACACCAAATTTGTGACATTCCTAATGTTATTCTTTACTTGCTAGATTTGAGGAACATGCACTAAATGGTGTTCAGTTAATTTCAAGAAAAAATGTAATAAAAACCAGGAATGGAATTACATTTCCAATGACAATGCATAGCTCTTTGAGGCAGTAAATTAGGTTCACATATGAGAAAATTAGAATATCCAGTACAGGAGTCAAATTGATTTGTCATTAAATAATAACAGTATGTTAATACTGTATATTAAACTCAATAAAGTGAATGCTTCCACTATCAGACAAGTATAGGATTAATGTCAAAGGGCGGGTTTACATGTAGAAGTTTCAGAATCGCTGTGTAGGTGTAACCAGCGCTGGGACAATTGGAATATTTGTTCTAGACTGTAAGGTACAAATGTGCGTATTTGTGTTGGCCAGAAGTGACATCTTATGTGTTCATTCTGTCTTTTGTGGTTGTTATCCCTACCGCAAGGTGAAATGAACAAAACGCAATGATTGTTTAACTTCAGTAAAATGTGGGTCTATATATTTCTCCTTTTGCTGTGCAAGAAAATGTTGTTTTCCTTTAGCTAGAGCACCATGACGAATAGAAGCAAGCTGCACTTTCTGCCAGTTTATTAATGTTTTAATAATTTATACTCACAAAATATTCATTTAGATTTGTTTGGACAACAAGCAGCTTTTTATTTGATGACCTTGAATTAATTACAGAATTTGTATAGAAAATGTGTCCATCAGGAAACTGAGTTCTGGAAAACCAAATGTGCATAATTTAAACCAGCTTTACCCGCTCCTCCTGTTGTCATAAACTTGGTATGCTCAAGAGGATACTTGAGCTTGATTTCTTCACTTTAAAAACCAAGGCAGGCAGCAGTGGAGATGCATGTTTAATAAAGTTTATAGTTATAAGCCAATAAAAATTAAATACATATTTAAATACCAACACTTTTATTAACTGAATTGTATTGATCTGGTTCAAAGGGAATGTGTCTGTTAGATAAAGCTGTATTTTTTTATTTTTGTCTGATGTGTACATTCCTTGTTATTGAAATTCCGGTGCAGTAATAGAGTTGCTAGTATTGATAACAAAACCAGTATCAGGAGTACGCTTACATAGACTATCGTAATTAATTAAAATATATTTAGAACAACTTGTAATTAAAAGAAGTGTTCTAATTTGGTCATAACTTCAACCGATTTAAAATTATATTTTTAGCAAAACAATCGCATACATATAACATTATTGTTAGTGCAACTACTAAGTTGGTTTTGGTTATAAAAAAAATTAACCTTAATCTTAAATCGAAGCTTAATGGACATTTAACCATTGTAATACCTATATGTTATAATTTTACCGTAAGCGAGTGTTATGCAAACTGAGCTATGTATAATGTCTATTGTATTCTCTTATCACTGGCTTAAACTAATATTAACTGTCATTTAAAGTTGAAGTGGCATTGCCCTATTTACACAATGCATATGATGTAACAATGGTAAGTCTTTTGAAGGACACTCTACAAGATTTACTGTATCGAGAGAAAACAATACAGATGAATCACAGATACCTTTTAGTGAAACCACACTAGGTGTATTTAAGTTTGAAAATTGCAGTTTATGGAGACATGGTAGAAATGCATTGGCTAGTGAGTGCATCTGTTTTTGAGAGTACAGTTTACATATTGCAGAAACATTTACTCCTCTTCAATGGAAGACCACAGCGACCCCTGCTGCTGTTGTAATAGTTATTTTCATGTTTCATCAGTGCTACTGATTTCAAAGTTTTTCAGAAAATGCACAATTGTCATTGTCGCGACCAGCGGCATGCTGTAATCTACAGAGGGGAGGGAACATGTGGATCCAACTGTATTTTCAGAACCACACCACATGAAATTTACTGTAAATGTAAGTTACGGTGATCTGCTTTTCCAAGGTCCTGACAACTGATTGGCTGATAAGCATACTAATCTGTGTAAATCCGTTTTGTGACAAAAGGGTGTTACTACAGCTGTAGTATTGGGTGAATGCACTAGACTGATTTTCTGAAATTTTCACACAAGGAACATAGTCGGCAGCTGATTTAGAGATCACTACGGTTTGTCCTGTTTTTGCAGAGCTTCATAAGTACTGTAATGTTATCCAGAATGAGACGCCCATCCGCCTGCAGTGCACTCAGATTATTGTAATTGACTGTCTTCTCAACTTTTTTTCTTTTCATTACGTATTCTTAAACTTTTACTGACCTGAGCTGACACAAGCTTGAGCTTATTTAAGCCCAGAGCAGTCGTCGTTTTGATCCCTGTGAAATTTCAAAGCTACAGACATGCACATGACCCAGTGTTAAATATAACTCTGTTGAAAGAAACAGAACATTGAACTACATGAAATAATTTCCTTTTATATGCAGGTGTTATTACTCCAGGAGTCGGCATTGATGGTTGTCAGCATTCATGTGTCTGTACCATAAAAGAAAGGCCTCATACTTTATTTATTCTCTTTTTCCATTTCTAGGTCCAAGAACCGTTTTCTTCTGGGCCCCTGTAATGAAATGGGTGAGTGTGATGTTAATAATAATAATAATTATTATTTTTATTTATTTATTTATTTATTTATTTAGCAGGCGCCTTTATCCAAGGCGACTTACAGAGACTAGGGTGTGTGAACTATGCATCAGCTGCAGAGTCACTTGCTACGTCTCACCCGAAAGATGGAGCACCAGGAGATTAAGTGACTTGCTCAGGGTCACACAATGAGTCAGTGGCTGAGGTGGGATTTGAACCGGGAATCTCCTGGTTACAAGCCCTTTTCTTTAACCACTGGACCACACAGCCTCCTGTTAATGTGTGTTATTTAAAAGTACCGCTGCACACACCGATTATTTCATGATTCGGATTGAGCTCTTCACAGAAATCAGCTGCTGACAATCAGATGAGGGTCATTAGTGTTGATTAGGCTAATTTACCATTCAAAGTGAAACATGTGAAGAAACAGCTGCTTGGATCTGCAACCCACACAAATCCAAGCAGCTGTTTCTTCACTTGTTTCACTTTCAATGTTGAATTAGCCCAATCTACACCAATGACCCTAACCTGTGGAGAGTTTGAGCCGAATAACCTGTTTGTGCAGCACTACTTAAAAGCTTTTGGATCTAAAATTGCAAATGTACAGGAGTACTACATGCATTTTATTTTTTCATACACATAAATTGATTAATATTATTATAATGTTAAATATTATCAATTCTAAGGTTCAAAAACATTTTGCAAGAGTGCGCTTTTAATTTTGTTTTATTCAGAATGTAATTTTCACGAAAAGGTTGTTGTGAGAATAAACACCCAAACCATGGTTTCTTTCCTTTGTAAATGTGTGCTATTCAAATTAATTCTTCAGACATTTATAAAAAATAAAAAGACAACAGAACAGCCCTCTTCCTGTTGGTCCACATGTATTGGAGTCCCCTGAGCAATGTTGGTCCCTTTCCACGTAGAACTCAACGTAAAAGATGCCGCAGTGTTAAAGAATACCTCGGAAAGGGACACACTGTCAAACACAGTGTAAACTCGGATACCCTTTATACAATAGAACCGTGGATCAACATGGAGGAGAGGGCTGTTGTACCTTCAAAATGAAGACAGGACTAGAATGTGAACCATGCAAAGAGATATTGTGGACAAACCAGGAAACGTAGTGTAATCGACCCACAGAGGAAGGCTTTGGCCGGAACGTTTGTCTGCTTGGCTTTCCTCCGAAGCTTATTTTAGACAAAGAGGTGAACCCATTCTGGCTGGCTCTCCTGGATTGTTTATCCCTTGGCGTGGTTCACCCAATCCCTGAGTGAGGGCTCAGTCTGTCGGCTGTAATACACTGTCATGGCTCATGGAAACTTTCTCTTGTCAATCATTCCAGGGCTTGGTAATTGCAGGATTAGCAGACATGACCCGGCCAGCAGAAAAACTCAGTACCTCACAGTCAGCAGTGTTGACCGCCACAGGTATAGGAGGGGAAAAGGGGCTGCTTCACCTTTTTTTTTTTTTTCTTATGTTGTTTTATTGGGTTATCATTGTCTTGAAACATAATCTGCTGCAGAAAATTGGGTGAAAACTACAGTCAAACCTACAGTCTAACAATGGCCACCATCAACTGATGATGATGATGTCATCAGGCTTGAAATAGAATGACTGGGACATTTGATTTCCCCTCTGTGAATAGCAAATCGTCTCCTCTTTACCACTAGAACCGCCGGACTTTGACCCATACATTTTTAAACTGCTTCGTTATGAAAATGAAGACATACTATCGGATACAACCGAAAAGTTTTATTCATGAATATCATATCTAACATTTGCATTGTAGAAACATCACATTTAAATGGAAAATTAAACATAAAAGGCTTTATTTCTTTTAAATGAGAACATATACAGCACGACATACGTTTCATATTAGGCACATAAGTTGTTACCCTAACTGTCATTTCAGTTTGCTGAGTGCAGTTGGCATATTCCAATCAAAATGACTACTTTCAAGATTAAATATTTCCTTCTGATATATTCCCAGTTGCATTTCTGGAACAAAACGAAGGATTGTTGTCTCCCAGGTACATTGAAAAATAAGCAACTAGGCTTTCACTGAGTTGTCATCTTGACAAATCCACAATCCTAACAATCTCTGTCTCGTAGTCAGTCTACAAGCAAAGAAAGGCTTGAAATAATTTTTTTTTTAAAAACACCTGTACTAGGAGGAGGAGACGTGTCTTGTTTGCTGCATTTCCAAAAAAAATAGAATATCTTATGTTATATAATAAAAAGACATGTACTGTAATGCATGGGTCACATTGACCCATGTGGCGGTTCTAGGTAGAACTGTTTATAACTTTATCATTTTTGCGATTCTGGCTATCAAACGCCGTCAGGATATTCAATATTTAGGAAAAGTCAAAAACGGACATACACATATGATTTACAACAGAAGAGTAATTAACATTTTAAATGCAAAATGGGTCAAACTGACCCGCATGGCGGTTCTAGTGCACAATATTTTAATTAGAAATCCATCCCAGAGGTGCAGTGGTACCCCAAATTTTACCCCTGAAAATGAGGTGTTTCATCTAAGTGGATGTGCCATACTAACATTTCTTCAAATAAATAAATGGAGGACTCTATTAAACACCCAGCCATGCAGTAAATGCTCTCCTCCACGTTCTTCTCTGACTTGTAATTTGTACATGCAGTCTCTCCAGCCAGCCAGACTACAGCTTAAACTGTGTGAGACTGTCAATGACTGCCAAGTATCCCATGAACATGCTCTGCCTTTATCCACATATACAAAGGAGCTCAGTCAATGTATTATTTATTTGTTGTACTTTTGTAAAATGTAGTCTTCTTTCTATGTTGTAATATGTGATTGTTTGTTTGTAAGCAAGGGAATGCTTGTCATATTATTCTGCAGCTTGCCATTTTTACCCAGTGTTTCTATAGTTATATCTTCTCTGTCCACAGGTTTAGTTTGGTCCAGATACTCTCTGGTCATTATTCCAAAAAACTGGAGCCTATTTGCTGTTAACTTCTTTCTGGGCTGTGCCGGAGGATCCCAGCTTTACCGTATCTGGAAGTAAGTGTGAATCTCCCATTGAGGAAAGTCCTGATTGCGGTCCTAGGATGCTGTCTCTTGTTGGATAATGATGATATCTGGTACTGTACTAGGATCAAGAAGTCTGTGTTCATGTCATGCACTTCCTTGGAGATTTATGGAATCATTTTGTTGGCTACAACCACTTTAAATTACAGAACAATGACAAGTTAAAGGTATTGTGCATTTTCTTGAAAATACAGTTAAGTGAATTTTTATAAAGTATACATTGCAAATGAACTGCACTTCAAACCTGCATGTCCCATTCTGATCACAGGCATTTTTAAACCACTAAAGCAAAATGTCCTCAACATCAGGGTATTGAGCAAATCGGTAACACTGACGACTTGAATCCACAGAGGGTAGAATAATGCAGACCTATGAACAGGAAAGTGTTTGTGGGAATGTTAAAATCTGCAGCAACATCTTTCTTTTTCTTATTTGCACCAACAGGAAAGTTGTGTTGTGGATTTGTATTAGAAGTAATTTACAATAAGCAACTGCTAAATTTGGCTGGGACTATGTAGGAAATTCATCTAATCAAAGTTTGTTTTTACGAGAATTGACTGTTGAGTAACCTGAAGAGACACACAAACCATTCATTTTATTTGTAGGTAGCATGTTTTTGTAGTTGCGTCTTCCTCTTTTCTCAGGCTAATGCAGAATGCCTCTTATGAGTTACTTAGAAACATGTGAGGAGCCACTGAAGCTTGCGTGTTATTTATTGCAGTACTTCAAAGCCGTCAGTTTAGAGACATGTTAGCTCTACTATTGAACTACAGTACCTAAGCTAACGTTTGGAGTCCAAGGTCTGTTTTTTTTTTTTTAAACTATTTCCTGACAGTTTTGTGTCCCATTTTGTTTTGCAGATATGACCGGGAGCTTAAAGCAAAAGAAAAACAACAAAAAGAGTCTCTTCAGTCATGAGTGAAAATGAATCCTGATCCAGGGATTGAAAGGGAGCTAGGTTAAATATTCATTTAAAATTGTCCTGTGCATTTATTATTAAGAGAAATGGAACTAAATAACCATTGAGGTGGAGATTACTGTTTGATTAACGCACAGTTAGAATGAAGAAAGCACTAGCTTTTTTTAATATATATATATGTATTTATCAATACATGTGCACTGGTGTTTCTTTTATAAATGAATTGAAAATGTCTGGTCTTTTGAATAGCATTAGAACAGGTTTTTGTTTAAGATTCTACACTTATTTCCATGGCCTGTTACTGGTTTTAAACTCTGTATTAAGGATCGTCTCCCACTAAATAAAAAAAATTCTCTCATCTGCTATTTTTATTTTATTTGTATTAGTTAAATTTTCATGGCTGAAACCTATTAGATACGCTAGATAACGAATGCCTCTCGTTTACTTGGGACAGCAGCTTATTCGGGATATTTCTACTTCTCCCGAAGAGTCCCGATAAAGCAGCGCTGATTTGTACTAACAGTAGTTGAAGCCAGTGCTCTTGTTTTAAATTCCAATTACAGTTTTTACATGGTTTTAGTTTTATAGTAGGTGCATCTGATTTGATTAATTCAGTTTGAGATATTTAAAATGCCAAATTATGCCCATGGGGAATAAGGGAATAAAATGTCAACACAGGGTCCCCGAATGGCTCACCTGGTAAAAGCAGATAAAAAAAATAATAAAAATTCAACACATGCCAACATTACCAAGAACCAAAAACATAAATTTAACTTTTCAATCAGGGCTTTGATTAACTACATCACATGTGTAACATGTCATACATCGGCCCCAGTAAAATTTATGGGAGAATTAGAACAACATGATTAACCTGCAATTCAGTCCTAAACCTCAAGATGTCTGTTTTGCCACTCCAGCTAAACTGATCAAAAGAATAAGTAATCGACCCATTAAATTCTGGCTAATTAGAAAACATCCCCTACTTATGAGGGACAATTATGTCTATTCTAGAAATTGATGCGTTTAAAGAAAAAGCTTACCTTGAGACTTGCTGTATTAGAACAAATAGATGCACCAACAAACTCAAAAAGCATTTATTTGAGAGATCGCACGCAGCAATATCCACCTGGTATTTTGAAAGCCATAACATTAGAATTCATCAAATGTATAGTAAAGTTGCAAAATTAATAAATACACAATGAGAACTGGCATAAGAGTTGCACAGATGGCAGAATAAACAAACAGTGTGTTAAAACTTTCCGCTAAGTTTTTTTATTTAATCAGCTCTCACATTTCTGAAGGCATTAAGGATTTTAGACCCACAACAAGTTTGTAGTGTGGATAAAGAACCCCTCCCATTGGAGTATTCCTGTGTTTACTGAAATCAGAAATGGAGAGATATGGACTATATGCAACCTTTTTTTGTACATTATATTAAAAGAACAAAACAAAACCAAGAAAAAATGAATTAATATGATATTGAGGCAAAACCAATCATGTTCTAAATAATGCTGTTGTTTAAATCACTGAAAGAGTAAAATAACAAAAATGACTATTTTAATATTTAAACGGTGGGGATATTTAGATACGCCTCGGTTTAAATCGGTTGGATAGACCCCTCCTGAGTTTTGTTTTAATACACTCACTGCTTATTTTTGCAGTCTGTTTTATGTACTTCATTAAAAACATGGATATGTATCTTTTGAGATTCTGGAATCAGATTTGGCTAATTTCTAGATAGCAGCATGTTCGCCTGCCTGCATGTGCGTTCTAACTGCATCACGGTAGTATTTTGACTGGAATGTGTCATTGTCATGAAAACAGACTCCTGGCTAAATATTGAGCAAAATCAGTATCTTTGATAGCTATTACTATTGGACTGTAGAACTAAAGCAACTATAAAAAGAACAAGGAATTGTAACACGTTTATTGTAATAAAGACCAAACCTTCAATATCGTATTGAGCACTGAAATGTCGTGTGGTCCAATTAGTCTGCGAGATCATTAACATTCAAGGTTTAGGTGGTCAGTGCACAATGTTTAACCTGGAGGATTGTTGAAATACTAACCAGCAGTGGGCGCTGGATTGCTGGTGTACTAAAAAAGAAAAGCAAATATGCCTCTGAGAATTAATTTGATCTTACTATAAGGTTTATGAACTTGAATCTTGCATTATTTAAAACATAATCACTAAGATTAGAAAATGTCAGCCCACTGCAGAAACTCTTGGGACCTAATTCAATGAAACTTTGCTAATATGCTAGCCCTAACCACAGTTCTAATATCCAAGCCCTAACCATTTTTTCCTGGTATGTGATTAACATTAGCTCGCACTGCCATTCAGTTCGAAACTATCTGTCGAAACGTTTTAAAATAAACTTTCGGTATGTTCTGGGTTACAAATACAGTCGCAGACAAAAAGTATTGCCACCCTGCACTTAATTAAGCACTAGAACTGGAAGAGGAGGGCTTTACCATCTGGTAAGGCCTTTCTTAGTTTGCCTCAGTATTCCGTGAGTTGTACAGTTTGCTCAGAATTACATATGTGGTCAGGTAGCCTTCAGGCTTAGTGCTGCATTGTGGGTATTTCCAATATCCTAAATAATAACTCCATGTTAAAAAAATGTACCTGTTTCAGGTACCTCGTACACAATAGCAAACATGGTTCTTGAGATGTTTGTTTTTATCAACCTCTGAAACATGTAGAGCATGTAAAAGAATAAAAGTACCGATGGCTTTGTATTTTTTTTATTAGGATTTTAGTGGACTTTCGTGTATTTGTGTAAGCTTTAGTATTTAAGTTTTAGGTCCTAAAATAAATATAAAAAAATAAAAAATAAAAGTTTTAATAATTAAAAATATCTTGTATCCTACATGTGTTAATGCTGATCACTGTGTGTGTTCAGTAACTTCTTCACCCTGTGTTCATAAAGTTTATTAAAAGCCTCCTGGCTTTGTTAGAGAAGAGAGCACCGTGCCTCTGTTATGATATGCTGAAATAAAATT
This sequence comes from Acipenser oxyrinchus oxyrinchus, assembly GCA_030684275.1. Lineage (NCBI taxonomy): Eukaryota > Metazoa > Chordata > Actinopteri > Acipenseriformes > Acipenseridae > Acipenser > Acipenser oxyrinchus. The sequence continues at coordinate 32,145,212 of CM060253.1, read as the reverse complement.
GTTTCAATTAATGAGTCTGTGTCCAGTTGTTTGATTTCTACAACTTGTCATTCAAACTGGAAACTTTGCCATTGCTGTTGTGGTTACTGTATTGCTGCTGACAGCAAACACTACTCAATTTGTAGCAAACTACAACAAAGGAAATGGTTACAGAACAATATAAAATAAATATGAAACAAAATTCTCCTCTAAGTCTAAAATAGACCACAGTATATTTGGAGAAAAAAGGGGAAGCCTTCAATGAAGAAAAACTTGTACCTCCAGTTAAACTTGGAGGTGGTTCGATCATGATATGAGGGTGTTTCAGCAGTTCAGGGACTGGAGAGATGCATGTGATTTGAAGATCGAATGAATGCAGCCATGGATCAAAACATTCTACAATGATACCATCTGCTTATAGGCTGATTGGCAGACAGTTTATCTTCCAATAAGAATGTTCTTTACAATCACCAGATCTCAATCCAATAGAAATGCTTTTGAAAGATCTGAAAAAGCTGTAGCCAAGCATTGTGTATCCAGTCTGTCTGAGATGAAGGAAATATACAAGATAGAAAGGGCCTAGATTTCACCAACAAGATGCAACATACTGGTTAAGAACTATTATAAACGTCTGAAATACGTAATAAAAGCAAATGGAGGACACAAAAAAATACTTTTGGGTGCCAATACTTTAAAAATATAATGTGAATATAATGTGATATTTGCAGAACAGTTAGAATAAACTGGAAATCTGGAGCAAAGAGTGGCTCTTCAAACACAGGCTGAAAATGGAGCCAGGGTCCCAAAATCAATCTGAGGCACAATTGCCAATGGGCTATATAATTACATACATGGGTCAGGGATCATCCTAAACCTTAAAATAGCATCAGATACAGACTTTATCTAGGACATTTTATCTGAATGAGGACAAGTGATATTACAGAGGCAAAGTGATACTGCTTCTGCTCCTCGGTGGCCTCCATTGTCAGCTGTCCTCCTCTGCAGATGCTGTTTTATTATTATTATTATTATTTATTTCTTAGCAGATGCCCTTACCCAGGGCCACTTACATTTGTATACAAAAAAATACATATAAAGAATTACAGTACAATTAAGAGCAAGATACAAAATATAATGACTTCAGTCCAAAAATCTCAAAAAAAGATTTTTGGCACAAATCAAAGAAAACCAAATTTTCACACTTAAATGCCACACAATTTATTGTGAATGAAACATTAAAAATGCTAAATGCTTCAGAGCCATTGAATGATATCATTGTGAATTAAGATTAAAATACTACAAATTAGCTGGAAAATTCAATCAGTAAAAATGTGATGCAATAGGTATAGTTACACACAACTGCGTAGACATTACTCTCAATCAGTTTTATGAAGTACAAATAACTACTGAGAGAAAAAGTAGCAGCAGTTAAATATTATTACATACCGGTACTAGAAATGTGTTTGAGTACAGCCAAACTACTGTATAAACAAGTCTAACATCCAGTTCATCCAATAAACTTTTAAGTAAACATGTCAGAAAATGCTATGTTGTAATAATATCTTTAGACTTAATATATAAAAGGTAATAATTCACAATAAAAATTACTTACTGTATTCCGTATACCTAGGCTTCCTTACAGCCGGATTGTTTTGTGGTCATGTCTTGTAATGACAATTTTGTCCACTAGATGGCATACTTTGGCTATGAAACAAAAAATATCACAGCAAATTAAATTATATCAGTCACTCGGAATATTTGAAATATCATAAAAATATAACATTATTATTTGAATGTCATGGCAATGTTTTTGAAAAAGAACAAGGTTGTTAACCTGGTGTTCAAGACAACATCAGGTATTTATTAACATTCCGATTCAATATGAAAGTAAATATTGCAGTACAAGCACATATTTCATATGCACTTTATATATATATATATATATATATATATATATATATATATATATATATATATATATATATATATATATATATATATTCTCATTACCATAAGAATGGAGTCCCTCAGTTTGCACAAAGTGGCAGTTTCTCTTGGCTCACGATGATAAGGGACTGGGTGTTTGTAATTTGTTATTGACAGTCTCCCTTTGTTATACTGAAGTCATTATAAAAGTGAAAATGGTGATTATGTGCTTCGTGAGATTTTATCAGATGGGAAAAAATCATCAGCATTTTTAAATGTACAATAGATGAGTGTATAAAAGTGAGACAATTTCACCATCTTGTGGAAGATGAAGAAATTACAGTTATTTTTTTTATGTAATGCTGCTAACATTTTACAGGTGATTGTCAAGGACAATGCCATATTTAGCAATAACGTAGACAATAAATATAGCAGACAGATAACTATTTTTAAAAAAACCTTTGTGTATTAAAAATCTCAGCATTAGCATTTTATTTAAGTCTAAAGAAGTATACAGTTTGACCATCTAGTCTAGCTATCAGAGATTTACAGTGCATAAGAAAATAATAGTTTAATTAGACAATGAGTAGAAATCCTAGCAAGGGGTCCATAAATAAGCTTGTCAATAAGCCCTGGAATAACTAAGTCAAGAAGACAAATTTAATTCCTTCATCAGTACCAAGTTCAAGAGTGGTCCTCTACCTGGCCGAACTAGATTTAAGAACCTCAAGAACTTTCATCCACCAATCAAAAAGCTCCATTGCAGGACACAACCACGTGGTAGACGGCTGTCAAATATTCACATACAATGTCAATCTTTTACAAAGGGAAATGGAAGGAAAGTGAAACATTGAAAGATTTAAAATAAAGGCATTGCTTTTTTCTTAATGGTTTCTTAATGGTGGGAGCATCTCAGCTCTATTTCACACTTGAATCGTGAGGAACAAGCAGGAGTACAGTGTCCATTTTAGGACATCCTCAGTCTTCACCCCTCCTCGAGTCAGTCATCACCCCTCCTCGAGTCAATCCTCACCCCTCCTCGAGTCAGTCGTCACCCCGCCTCGAGTCAGTCATCACCCCTCCTTGAGTCAGTCGTCACCCCTCCTCGAGTCAGTCGTCACCCCTCCTCGAGTCAATCCTCACCCCTCCTTGAGTCAGTCGCCACCCTTCCTTGGGTCAATCCTCACCCCTCCTTGAGTCAGTCATCACCCCTCCTCGAGTCAATCCTCACCCCTCCTTGAGTCAGTTGTCACCCCTCCTCGAGTCAATCCTCACCCCTCCTTGAGTCAGTTGTCACCCCTCCTCGAGTCAATCCTCACCACTCCTTGAGTCAGTCGTCACCCCTCCTCAAGTCAGTTTTTTTCAGCTTTGTTTATCGTTATCACTAACAGGCACTAGGTTCAGACTTGAAAATCTTAATTAAAGAGGACAAATATGTTTCAATGGCTTAAAATACTGATTAATTCATTTGCATTTCCTTATATAGATCATCATAATCCTGTACTTTAAATGCATTATACAGTGGCTCAGCAAAGAGTACCTGTAATAAAGACAGCAAACACAGAATTATGGTAATGAATGGTAAGCTATTGCTAATAGTAAAAACACGGGGCAATGTTCCACGGTGTACACTTTTATAAATATTCAATAGGAATATTTATATTATAAATGTTATTTGAATGTGTATTCCATATGAAATCAGATGTCGGTTCATGAAGTTAAAATGTTTTGCTCATATATTAACAAATGGATGTCAGGATGGCGTGCAGAAAGCATGTCATTATCTACCTCAGTGACCAGCAAAATAACACGTAAGATTTCATTTTGGGTTTTTGGAAATGTCAGGAAAAAGCTGGTAATGGAATTACTTTGCAAATTGAATTTGTAATCATAGTACACCCTCTTTCCATTATTATAGACATCTACTTTGTAGGATGTTATTGCAACCGTAGGCCTATAAGCATCAAGCACAGCAGTTATAGCTATCTAACAGAATTCTGTAAAAAGGTTATCTGTGGAATAAATAAAGGACTGTGGCTATTCCAACAATGAGGACGGGCGAATAATTGGCAAGCACTCACACGGAGAGAGTGGGTTGTTTACCTCCATCCTCTTCAGCGAAACAAACCCCATGAACACAAATGCAGTTTTCTGTTTAGAAAACAAGTGCAATGTGGAAGAAGAGTCTCAAAATGTTTAAACCGAAATTTAAACAACTTTTCATTCCCCGAATGAAGATGTGGTGTAAAGAATGACCGGTCTATGGGATCGGTTCAAGTTGGCAAGACATTGAGGCCCAGCCACGGGGTTCATGATTGGGGAGTTCCCTGGGTTATGAGGATGCTACATGTTATCGCACTGAAAAGCCACTGTAGTACAGTATGATACTGTTTAAAACTCGAGGGGTGTCAGGTTGTGAGGTAACCATCTTCTTGCATGCCGGAGAGTCACTAGTTGAGAAACTAAGTCTATTCTGTTAGAGTGTTTGGGTAACATTTTTGCGGGTACCTGTCTGTATAAGAACTGTCCCTTTAAACAACATGGGGAGAGTTATTATTATTATTATTATTATTATTATTATTAGTCATTTAGCAGACACTTTTATCCAAAGCATCTTACAGAGACTAGGGGGTGAACTATGCATCAACAATAGGACCTCGGTTTTACGTCTCATCCGAAGGACGGGTTTATCAAGCCGGTATCTCTATAAGACATGTTCATCTGACTGGTCAAGAAAAGTCAATCTGGTCCTATATACTCTATTTGCAAGGTATCTCCTCCTTCTCTTTCATTCCTCAAGCATTCTAAACTGTAGAAGACGTAATGCAATATAGCTCTAGCTGTGCTTAAGTTTGTGTTTAAGTACAGATTGTGTCAAAATCACATATGCTGTCATTACACTTAACACGATAGTGTTACCTTCACTAAAACATTTCACACGAACCCGGTGTTGTCCTGAATCCCGTCGAATCTTTGCAGACCCTTGCCCGTCGGGTCTCTTCGGAATGCCTCCTTGCAGTTGTCTGGTGGAATTTAAGGTCAACTCATGACCTTATCTGATTAAGACAAGTTGGGTGTCAAGGGTAGTACATTAAAAAAACAGCTTCTAAGCTGCAAGTGAGGAAAAATGAAAAAATCTAATTACAGACCCAATACAATGGTAAAAACACGATAACTACATAACCAACTATTATTCTGTATTCTGTAGTATTCTGTTAAAAACAGGAACTTGTCACTGCTGATTTGTGTTGCAAGGGGGGTAACACCTGCACAGAGAATGCATTAAACAGAACCCTGCTCATTGTAAGCAGTAAGGTTAAAACAACCTCTAGACTGATATCTCCATTGCAGGTGTTATTATCATGGCTCCAGGTATCACAGAATAGCTCTTGGCTGAGGTTATTTAACACCACCAGCCTCCAGTGGCAGTTGCCTAGGCAACACGGATGACTCATCACAAGATGCCCTGTCAAAGCTGTGCACTGCAGCAATTTCACAGCTGCTTAATCCTGGCATTACCTCTCTCCAACACCACCACCACCCCTTTCTACGCCCAACACAAAAACGTGTTCAGAGACCCAGTCACTCACACTGGCTCTCCGCAGTGCTGCGTGATGTCTGATGCAGTCCAACCCCGTGAACACACAGACTTGTTGAGACTCGTGCCTCTGGCAGCACACGTTTACAAAGAGCTGTTTGATAAATGAACTGGATGAGGGGAATACAGAAATAGACTCAGAAAGTGCCAAGTAGCAAAACCATTCACTGCGTCACATTTATAATAGCTGCTGTTTCTGTCAGCTCCATTGCTCTTCCACCCTTCATTTGCTTATGTATGTTTTGTGTGCATACTTTGAATTATATGGATGTTGTGAAAAAGCTTTACTACACCAGGAGCCTTTAGTCTTTGAATGATTCTATTTTAGATTTACCTGTATGATCCTGGGCATTTAATAAAATGGTCTGTATAGCATTTTTTGATGCACTGCCTTTGCAGTCCCCTTATCAGTCAGATGAGATGAGGATAAAAGCTCTGAAGCCCAGCTCTTTTACATAATGGTTAAGACTCTTGCTTGTGGTGTGTGTGTGGTTGCCGGTTCACGTCCAAACCTCCGCCAGTTACATACATTGGTCAGAACTGACGCTTTGCTGGTTAAGCAGGCACAACAAAGATAGGTTAATTAATAATGCCTTTACAATTACACTTTCAAGTCAATTATATTTTTGTTGCTTTCATGCTTTTAACTTAATCTGGGAACAGTATAAGATAGTTTCAAAGACCCCAAGTAACATTAATCTTCGACTAACGACGTAAATATGCTACCTTAGGTAAGGTAGTCCAAGAATAGTGTTTTTTGAGGTCAGTGGTTCTTATCATAAGTTATGCTTGAACTGTTTTTCATTTTCATTATCATAATGCTATTGGTTATCTTTTTCAATACAGCTGAAGACTCCAACTATTCATTAAAGTGACCTTTAACTGATTGGGTTGGGCTTTGTTCACCATGTTTTTTAAATAGAGTCTCAGTATGCGGTCTATAGTGGATCAAGCTCATATCCACTCTTCCATTCAGATGTTCATTTCACCTCCCTTTGTCTCAAACCTGACCTCGGATTACGATGCACTCCTCTGTTTATTGAAAAACAGCATTTGTTTGATATTCATCCGAAATAAGGAAAAAGCAAACAGGTAAACACCAGCAATTTTAGAGATCGTATCCCTTTAGGCTCTGAAACAGAGTCAATGTATTTGTAACATCCCTGCAAATACTGCAACAAAAAACTACCTGTAAAACCGGTGAAAGCCTGTAGGTGGAGCCTGTCTGTTGGTTTTGTGTTATAACTGAGACTTGTCATTTTCAAAGCACAATTCCCCCATTTTCTTTTTTTTATGTTGGAATAGTTTTGAAGATCTTTTGCCTTCAATGTATTGGAGGGCATGTCGAGCAGATTGACATTACATTACAAGTGCTACCTATTAAAAATATAAACTGTTACTATTGGCAGACAGAGATGAAACCAACATAACTTGAAGGACAAAAACAAAGGTCATATCAATTACTTGAAAGAATGAAAGAGTTTCTGAGGAAATTGGGATCCAAAGTCTACCCTTTGTCATTCATGAAATAAGCAATGTGCATTCATTACCTGGGTGTTCAGCATGCTCACTATTCATATCCTCCCTGCTGCAGGGATTTTTACAAATAAAAGATTCTAATTTGTCGTGTCACCTGTGACCTGTGATTAGATTTTAACGTTAAAATCTTGAAAGGAGGGCATTATAGTCCTACAGAAAATAATAAACATACTACATGGTTAAACATATCACAGTTGGTTTGTATTATATTATTTGTCTGAAACTGTGACTGTTCAGAATTTCAGATTCCTTCTCAGTATTATTATTATTATTAGTTTATTTAGCAGACGCCTTTATCCAAGGCGACTCAGAGACTAGGGTGTGTGAACTATGCATCAGCTGCAGAGTCACTTACAACTACGTCTCACCCGAAAGACGGAGCACAAGGAGGTTAAGTGACTTGCTCATGGTCACACAATGAGTCAGTGCCTGAGGTGGGATTTGAACCGGGGACCTCCTGGTTACAAGCCCGTTTCTTTAACCACTGGACCACACAGCCTCCTATATGCTTTGTTCTCTATATAGAGCTGACTGCATTAATCTGCAATCTGTAACCCCCAAGTGAACCTTTCCCTCTTATCCTCTTGACGTTACCATCGCTATTGCTGCTGTAGAAGAAACCCAGTCACCACCCTAACACACAGTGGGAACATGCAGTGCAAATGTGCTGATTTCTTATTTCAAAATCCTGTTGTAACCTGGGCCATATTTACTGTAAACCAACTGCTGTTCAATGTCCTTTGGTTCAGAGGACATCAATTGATTCAAAGGTTGTAAAGCTGTAAAAAAGAATTTACTGTCTGAAGTAAATGTTTTCCATACATTCTAGGATATTTTTTCCATATGATGATAATACAATAATAATCCTTGAAAAAACACTTGTCTTTTTTGTGTTGATTAATTTTTTAAAGAACATTCCTGAGAAGTACTTAAGACACAATTGACCTTGATTATGTTGCCTTTGAACAGGTATTGTAGACACATATTACATACCAGTATTGGATATTATGTAATAGTACGATTTTCACAATATTTTTCCCATGTAATCTCTGTGTTTGATCTCTGTGAAGACTTTCACAAACTGATCTCTTTTTTCCCAGGCTGTGATTTAGTGCCCCATAATCAAGTTTACAACTAAAACATAATGACTTGGTTTCCGAATACTACATTTTTCCACTGTGTTGCCTTCTGTGTTTACAGTATGTAAGGGTTGTGTAGAGAGTTGAAGGCGCATATAGGACCATATGAAGAGATTTCTTTTTTGTCAAATCTCATACAAATCTCTAGACAGGTTAGTTTCAGACACACATACCATTTACATTTTTTCTTTACATGATATATCGTATCGTAATATAATGTATAATTTCTGTTGTGATACAAGACCAAAAGCACAAGATACCTCATTGTGGTTTATGAATGATGGTATGAATACCTACTTTCATTAAATTCTCATCTTTTAACAAAATAATCATTAAATAATCATTTGATCGTATTATGCACATACAACTAGCCCATCAGGACCATCACACCTTTCGTGGTGCATTAAGTATGGCGACTTGCATATCATGATACGTAAAGCAGCGTAACATTAGTGTGACTCGTGACTCGTGACACCCCTTTCCTGGTTCCTTTCCTGGTTCCTTTACTGATTTCAGAATAAAGTTACTTACAGCCCCACTCCTGCTCTCGCTCCGTCCGGCTCCGTCAGCTACTTCAGCGCAGCTCTACCCTCTGCAAACTGCAAGGAGGAGGAGATACACTCGTAGAGCAAAGTGGTTTCAAATATAACACCTTAAAGACACAATACAGCTTTACTTAGGGCTTCATTACAGGGTCAGTTTGTTTAAATTCCCCAACAGGGCAAGTTTACACTGTGAAAATATTTGTTGGAGCAGGAAATTACCAAGATGAGGCTCCAGGTGATGTACTGTTGAACATGTTTGGCAGGCTAATGGCAAATACACCCAACCACCTCTATGTATATTGTATATGTAACTGAACGTCAATGAGTTGGTAATTGCATATGCGATCATGACATTATAATAAAAGTAGCTCATTCATCCCCCTCCATGCATGAAAACAAAAAATCAGTGCTATCAGTAAAATGAAAAAGTAGGTCACCATGACCAAGAGCCACTGAATGCAAATGTAAAAATTGAAGTTTCATGTATAGGCAGATGGACAGATGCATCTGTATAGCCACTGCCGTCACAAGAGTCAGAGAGGGAGGAGCCATTGACGTTGCAAGAGCCAGAGAAGGAGGAGCCGCTGCCATCCCAAGAGCCAGAGAGGGAGGGGCTGCCGTCGCAATAGCGAGAGAGGGAGGAGCCGCTGCCATCCCAAGAGCCAGAGAGGGAGGGGCTGCCGTCGCAATAGTGAGAGAGGGAGGAGCCACTGCTATCCCAAGAGCCAGAGAGGGAGGGGCTGTCGTCCAAATAGCGAGAGAGGGAGGAGCCGCTGCAGTCCCAAGATCCAGAGAGGGAGCCGCTGCTGCCGAGGGCGAGAAGCTGCTGCCACCTTGGAGAGAGGAGATTCCTGGGGGAGGGCCCCGAGTGGAGGAAAATGTTTTGGGGGGGACAAGGCATCAACCATGCCACCCTCGGCAGCCATTGCATATGTTGCTGAGGGGAGCGCGATCAGGGCAGCCACTACAGGAGGGTCCAGCACTGCCACTGCCGGGGTGTCCCGTGGCCCCACTGCTAGGGAACTTGTACCACCTCCAGGGCCACCCTCAAGAGAGAGACCCCGAGAAGGGACAGAGGGGACACTGGTAGGACAAAGTTAAACAGAAGCCCAGAGGTTAACAGAGGGGTTAAACGGGTGCCCCTTACAGAAGACCCTGCATTAAACCTCCATCAAAGCTCACATATTTGGTTTGCATAGGTGTCACAAAATGTAAGAATGGTAAACCCCATTTTGGTAAAGCATAGCATAAGCATTGAAAAAACACAGTGAACAAAAAAATTACAATACTAATATACAATACCATATTAAGCTTTTTTGAAGGGTTTAACCAATTGACATATCTTGTTGTGCTGCATTGTATTTTTTTATCACATGTCGTTTGCACATATTAAAATTGGCTTTAATGAGCCCATTAAAATACAGGATTTAATTTCTCCTTGTTTGACCTTTTCTTCCCATATGATCTACTCTGCAGTTATACTCAACTGGCAACAGTAATTACATTACCTCTATACCACATTCCTCCTGAAAATATTGAATATGATTAGTTTTAGCTATCAAGGGTTGATAGTAAATAAGCTATTTATAAAGCAAATGAACTACAATAAGATTTAAAGACATCTGAAGGGCACATGACACATTCTTCAAGGCACAAACTACCTTAATAATAACATAAATGCAAGATCAGCTTAACACACTGCATTGGCAAAGTCGTTTAAAGAGTAGTAGCTCCAAGTAACACGGGCTATATCAGCCAAAGTGTATATATTGTAGTAGTGCTTAGCAACAGCTAAAATACAAGGAACTAGATCAACCAAAGTGTAAGAGCCAGCACCATCTAGTGAACACCTACTCTGTATCCAGCACTACAAAAGGACATTTGATCCACAGTAGCTGTTTTCTAGGTGGCGCTGGCGCTTACTTACATAAAGCAGCTTTGTTGATATTGCCTTGGCTTCATATTTCTATGACTGATAACTAGAACTGAAGAGCAGCTTGTGAACTCCCAGGATTACCAGCAATGGCAACACAATGGATTTGGATATAACAGTGCTGCTGATCCGGTATCTGCAGGTACTGATATGGTAGCATGGTAGTGCAATGGATTACCAGGTGTATTGGTTCATACCATTGTATGTCAAAAAAGGACAATGCCACACATGTAGTACCATTTTGTCAGCCGGAAGCTGGCAGTGCGTTGAGCGTTGAGCACACGCATCTGTAATTTACATATTTAAATAGCAGGGCGTTGGTTACTGCAGTCTGTGGGCTAAAAAAAAACCTGAAAGGTCTGAATATATTATTTTACATAATACTCTTCTAGCAATAAATTGCCTGAAGGCTAATAAGAAGGTTTCAGTTTGGCCAGATCTGAAACGATTTCTAGATGTACAGCTCTGGTAACAGCACATGTAAATAAAGCGATGTGTATGCTTTCTTATTTTGTGATTTTGCTTTTACATACAATGGTCCTGAGAAAAGGTAAAGGTGCAGTTATCTGTTTTCCTGGTTTAGCTCTTCCCTTAATAATCCATAATCTTTCTCTCACCTGAGCCAGTGTCTTGGAGACCGGAGTGCATCACCTGTTCATGTTGGTGTTGTATCTACAATTCAGAAAATGCGCGTTTCACTGGCAATATCCAGGGGTGTTGTTGTTTATAGCTCAGACTTGCCCTTTGTAGTCTCCCCCCCATGCACAACAGTCCATATTCATCCAGAAATGGGTTGAGGTCTTTAATTTTAGGATGACGTTCGTCGTTCAAACGTTATAAGTTTCTCATACGTTTCTCTTCGAAACGACTTCAGAGTGAGTCTCTGTTCATATTGTTTCAAGTAGTGTCTGATTGCTACAGCTAACAGGAACGGACTCGATGATGCTCTGAATAGAACTCTGGTCATTCTCAGATTGGCTTCTTCGTTCGGTTGGGGAACTTCATTCATCCAGATAAATCTCACTGCATCTCTGTCTCTCTCTGCAAGTGAAATTTGCAGGAATGCCTTTGTAATGTCCGCCATAAATGAAACCTTGTGCTGTCGGAATTTAATTAGGATACTTAGCCGAGCGGAGTTAAGTTGGGACTGGTCAGTAAGCAATAATTCAGCGGGGGACTCCTTTCTTCATGTGATGATGCATCAAAGACTACCCACAATTTAGTGGTCGTTTTGTCTTGTCTTATGACTACATGGTGCAGTAAATAATAAATTATGTTATGTGCGCTCTTGCTTACATTATTTGTTGTCGCTCCTGGATGACTTCATTATATTGGTGGTACAGCATTATATCTGGTTTTAATCTTTTCATCAACTGATCGAATCGCTTATTTGCTATTCTATAATTGGATGGTAGCTCCAGCTGTTCAATCAGCACTCAGTTTGTTATGATTGCAGACCGTCTTATAGTGTCTTTTCCCACATACTTCACACACTACTCCTTTCGTTCCACAGAATTTCGCAATGTGTCTTGATCCCAAACCCACAAAGCATCTCCCTTGCCTTCTCAATTCTTCCTGTCTAGTTTCTATTGTGAGCTGTGGTTTGGTTTGTCACAGAAGATGCAGTTTGTGCTGTCCTTCAGGCTAGCTGTATGTAGTGCTGCTGCTAACGCCCCATTGGATCTTTTTTCCCTTTGTTCATAATACTTCGGAACAGGTTTGTAACTTGATTTAGTCAGGGTTACAGCCCTTTCCCTGCATTCAACCGCTCAACCTCTCTCTGAAGGAATCTCATCAGCTCGTTCCGGGATGATTTTCAGTAATATTGGGCACAACATACTGCTATATGTGTCTGATACAACTCCCATGGCATCTAAGCTGTGCACTTGCATCTCACATTCGTCGTACAGCTGGCGTAAAGCTGCTACTTCGCTGGATCTCTTTACTGGAGTCAGGTTTAACAATTTGTTCATATGGGCATTAATTACTAAGTCCTTCCGGCCAAACCTATTTGAAAGTATTTTTATTGCAGTGTCTTAATTATCATTGGACAATGTTAATCCCACAACCACACTTGCTGCTGCTCCACTTAAAAAAAAGATTTGAGATAATTAAATTTGTCTTTTTTGCATAAGCTATTATTATTGTGAATTGAAACTTCATACTGGCTCCAGAAGTTTTGCCAAAGGATTAATTCTGCTGAGAATGTTTCAATGACTAGTTTTGAGAGTTTAATTATTTGTTTAGATGGTTCTTGTCTTGCCCTGGAGACAATTGAACTGGTAGAGCTGCCTCTATCCTCTCACTCTTTCTGTACTTCTCTCCCAGTGTGGGTTTGCCTCAAGATCAATCGCTCCTGATACTCCTGGGTGCTTTCCACCTCTTTGTTCAATCTCTTCAGATCGGTTCCTGCTTCAATGTCTCGGTCCAGCTCGCTTAATTTTCTTTCTTTCATCGATAATTGGTTCAAGAGTTCCTCAAGCCTGTCTGTGTCTGGGTTTTCCCCCTTTAGTTCTCTTTCTTTCTTCTGTAGTATCTTCATAGTAGAAGTACAAATCATGGCCCGTTTTCTTCTCAATCATTCTAACGGTTTCGCCATGTTCTCTTTATTCCGCTGTTTTCTTTCCCGGGTTTCGGCACCAAATTGTTCTGTACTATTTTGTTTCCCACAGACAGAAACATGCTGGATAGCCTCGACATTTAAGTTATACAGTACCAAGTGACTGGCTTTATGGGATCTGGCAGTCAATAAATACTGCTACACAGTACTGCAGCATTAAAGCATTTTTTTCTCAGATGAACCTTGTAAAAACAGACGTAAGTAATCAACTGTCCACAGATATTTTGAATGGCATTCTGCAAGACTATTAAAAACAGCACCAGCTTCAGACCAATGAAGCAAATGATCCAGTCTGCAAATGTGTCCATGTATGAAAGTCTGATGTGACCATAATAAGTAAATAAGACCTAAAGACCTACTAACTGGAGATCATTTCGTAGTGAGTATAGAGGACAGGGCTAACAATAGTCTGCAAGATAGTACCAACTGCAATGAACTAACCCTCTGCAGATAGTCTGCAGGTGGGTGTTAAGATTATCTCAATTGCAATGAACACAATGTAACAGCAGTCTGCCCCCTTGAGGTGTGTAATATTGATACAAAGTTAGCAAATTCTAGCAATTCTTCAAACTAAGTTTAGAACTGTCATATGAGCAGCAAAGCTAAATATATTTCCCAACTAGCAGTAATTCAATTAAATGTAATGGATATAATTGTCTATGTATTACTAAAACCTTTATTAATGTATATGAAGCATTCCATTCCACATGAACATTTTGATACTAAACTGTGACAAATTTTACTTGCAATACTGTCTCCAATTACAAAGGCGTTTTTTATTAATAAAACAGGAATCATTTTGAGGCTTTTTTCTCAGGTTGCAAACAGTTTGGCTCAAAGCTGGCTAATAATAAACTGAAGGTGTGATGATGAGCATGATCCAATTTCTGCCACTGTAATTTTTCATTAGCACAATTATGCAAAGCAATTTCCAATTTATGCAGCATTTGATAAACCTTGTGAAACTAGGGCATGCACTACTGAAAAAGATTTATATGCTTAGGGTTTTTTAAAGTATCAAGTAAACCTTCTGCAGTTTTAATTTAATTAATCCATGAGACAAGTGACCTAATCCTATTTGCAAGGAAATGTTGCAGTAACTGCATTTACTGTGCTTTCTGGTTACAGTCGGTGACTTACATTGCTTTCGCATTGCTTTCACTGATGTTGCACTAAATACTTTTTTTCCTTTTACTAAGCGCAATTGTATTGACTGTGGTCGGTGACTGGGCTAGAATCCTGTCCGTCAGTGGCGGGGGTGTGGGGGATTATGGCAGAGTGGGTAGAACTAGTGAGAGCTTAGTTACTGATTTGGTGAGGTGGCACCTGGCAAGACCAACAATGTGGTTAGCGAGACAAGGCAGCTCTTGCCTAGCTCTAAATTTTATTGCAAGTAAAGGCAACTTCACCCAGCCCGCTTTTTATAGGGCCACAATCTGTGTCCTGGTCTTGTCCTTCCTCTGCACGAGAGAGCTGCCCTGACAGACCCCTACAACTGCAGCAATACAAAAAGGAGCCAGATTTACATCTTTTTTTACATTTTGTCTTTTCTTTACATGATTGTGAATTTACTTCTCATTAAATATGAGGGACAATGGCACTGGCTCCAAACAGGCACAGTACCAGCAGACACAAGATTACTTCTATTCAAACCTTAACAAATTATCAGAATTTCAGAACATTATGGCATAACAAGCTTTACCTGAACTATCAGGTAATTCCCTCTCTGCCTGGTCTTACTTCTGAGGAATAAGGCTCTTCAGTCTGGCAACAAAATGTCTGCTAACAGTGACTGGCCCTTTGTTTTTATTCATTTGGGAATCCATTTACTGAATGTGTAAAGCTTGGCAGCTACCCTGCCCAGGACTCTGCAGAAGTATAATACAATATAATTAACTTACATTTTCCATTTAATGATGAGGAAAGTCTGCTGCCATGATTACGCTATAATACTTAAACAACCTGATCCAGCACCAGTAGTATTTTGCCAAATAGATGTGATTAATACAGATTTGAATTCGATTCTCTAAATTGCAGCTGATTTCTCAATATACTGAATGCAGTTTATTATTGAGTAAAGACAAGTATTTATCTACCTACTATAAGATATCCCAACAGCGTTTGTAAGCACCAAGTGATTGCTGTGTAACTGGATCTCTTGCTCATCTAATCCTACATATACACCGAAAAGCCTATCGAGTAAAATAGAATTTGCTACATTTAACTGACCTGAATATACATTTTAAATATTGTACATCTTACCTACACACACACACACACACACACCCACACACATACACACACACACACACACACACACACACACACACACACACACACACACACACACACACACACGCACACACACACGCACGCACGCACACGCACAAGCACACACGCACACACACACACATACACGCACACACACACACACACACACAATGGTAGCTAATATCCACTTTGATTTTCCAAAAGGAGCCTCATTATTGGCCTAAGAGAAGGCTTGAGAGCACAAGGCATCCAGCAAGTTTGACCAAGATATCATTGCACATACAGAACGGAAAAAGGACACAACGTATTCCCTGGGAGTGTTGTACAGTGGATCAGTTAGCGTTTATGTCTGTCATCTCAGGTAATTGGTAAAAGTCAGCAGTATATAAAGCTAGAAAGTCAAGCACACACGGATTGCTAGTTAGGGCAATCCTCATTCATCCTGACTCTGACTAAATCAGAAGGAGGGAAGTGTCTGGAGCAGTATTGTTATTGATTTCCTGTTTGTCAGCTAGCCTAGAAATCCCCCTAAGACAGATACATGCACCATGTTTTAGCACATAACATTGTTGTCATCAGGGTGCGATTTGTAAAATTTCCAGTGGCATAGACAAACAACAAAACATCCTGGCAAGCCTTGATACATCTGTAGTACACAATGTAAACAGTTAAGAGAATCACTGAGTTACTTATTTATACCAAATCAACTGCTAAATAATCTTTAGTATTCATACATTTGCCAAATCTGCCATCATGCAGGATAAATGCTGTTATTTTTTATGGATACGGTCAAACTTGCCAACATTTGGAAACTGTTCAGCGGGACGCTGATCATATATAATAATATAATATAATATAATATAATATAATATAATAGATCATATCATATAATAGACGTATCCCCCCCAACTCAACACCACACGACCATCAAGACAGTACAAATAGACATAATGAAGCGTTCTTACCTTTGTATAAGTTAGTGATCAGCAGATGTGTCAGCCGCACGAAGAGCAAAGCGTGTGGTTTTCACTAACTCTACTGTGCAGAATAAATGAATTTTTTTCTTTGGGTAAATATCGGGACTTACTTCCGCTGCTTCTGGACTTGCATTGTTGTACATAACCTCATTGATAACTGCACAGTGTAACAATAATAAATGGAACATAATACAACATACATATTTTAACAGCTTAATCTGCAGGACTTAATTGTTGTTATTTTTATATATATATATATATATATATATATATATATATATATATATATATATATATATATATATATATATATATATATATGTAATTTAGTAGTCACCAATTGATTTTTACCCGTTTTTCTCCCAATTTGAAATAGCCAATTGTATTATTTTAGGTACCAGTGAAACTAAACTCCATTCCTTTTTTCATTTTTTAAAAAAAATCATGTTAATACAATGTGCTACTGATCTTACGGTCTGAAGTGCTAAGACGAAATTTTTTTGAAGCCAGCATACGTTTATCATTTTAAATATGTTTAAAATTTCCCAAGGAAATCATTGTTAATCCAAAATCTTTTACTGGGGATAAATTTATCGCCCCCTGGGATGACAAATGAAGTGCAGAGCCAGGCATAAAAAAAAGCAGAGCCAGGGAAATCCCCCCCACCCACTCCCATCAAATAGCTCCCTGGTCGTCATGGTGATGCAGACTCTCAGCTTGGATTTGAAGCAGTGACTGATATCCTTTCAGGTTTCCTTTATTGATCTGAGCATTGATTGTGCATTTCATGTTATAGCACCGTGCTATTTCTGTACCAGTACTATTCTTAAACTCTGAGCTGTCTGGGTATAACCCTTCAGCTGTGTAATTTATGATATGAGGGTATTCTGTCTTGATGACTGAAGTATCCCCTCTTTCTTAACAACCAATGACTCAAATGACTGGGTTTGCCTAGGGCAGGGGTAGGCAACCTTGGCTCTTCCAATCAATTCCACTGCAGGACTTTGTTCCAACCTGACCCTTCATTGTTTAATTGACCCTGTTGGAGGTCAACTAAATAATTCAAGGTCTGGTTGGAACAAAGTCCTGCAGTGGAATGGATTTGAAGGTTGCCTACCCCTGGCCTAGGGGAATTGAAAATGTATTGCAAATGCAAGTTGAAAGGGGGTTTAAATAGAAATTTCTGGAAAGTATGTAAAAGATCCAAAGCCAAAAAAGTGTGTTTTTTTTACCGCCCCCTTTAGCAAAATAAATTGTTTCAATCTATCCTGATGTTTGGTCTTCTTACAAACACAAACATTTACATTGTGTCTTGGACTTGTATAATTGTGTTGTTATCAGATCTCAAAGATCGATCAGGTCAAGTGTGCAAGTGAAAAGATAAGTTCATTATTTTACGCAGACTCATGAGACGAGACACAGATGTGTCCTATCTCATGACCCTGCATAAAATAACAAACTTGAGTCGACAAACTGAACTTATATCTTGGACCCATAAAGTCTGGAAAGTAGACAATATCAGCAGCTCCCTGTAACCCACGTGTCCATGGGAGCTGAATGAGTGCTAACTATACACAATAAAAATGAAAAACCATAAAATAACTGCTTAGAGTTGGGCCAAAGGATTCGTACATCAACTGGCCGTGATTCAATTATCTGTGTTCCAAACCTGAAATTTAGCATGCAGGGCCAGACAAATAAGGAAAAACTGTGTGTCTTCCAATGACGGTGCCAATTGTCATGGTTCCTTGTTTACAGCATTGTATGCACTATAGCAGCTACCAATTATTCAGCTCTTCTAGCCATTGCCATTTCACATTCCAGTCAGGGTTACTTTATAAATAGATGATAATATATCTGAATTATTACAGCAGCTTCCAATTAGTGATTCTTACCAGCACCCCTGGACCATGTATGAAAGTATTTTGGAACTTAGGGTCCAGCTTGGTTTGAGGGTCTGAGTATTGCATAGTGGGCAATGTGACTGCTTGTGATCCAATGGGGTTGTGAGTTACCTGGATCATTATATAGTGTAGTAAAATAAAATAAAATAAAATGCTGAGCCTGGGCACACTAAAGCCACAAAGTGTAAAACCCTTCATTTTGTCAGGTATGGTTACTGGAGCTCTAGGGTGCTGATCCAATTCCAAAATGAGCCTATCTTGTAGGGAAGATGTTCTTACTGTGAAACTGACTGGCTGTCATCTGCAATCTCCTCCTGTTATGTATATAACTGTACCTAAAGTAATATGTGGTAATTAATTATATTGTGGAAAAATACACTAACCTCTAACAATCACTCTGTTTCCCAATACTTGTTGAAGCCCTTATACAGGAATACCCAGGCAAAAGCAATGCACGAAGTGGAGAATAATACCAAAAAATAGTAAAAGCATGGTAAAGCAAAGGCATGCAATGGCAAATCATTGAAAACTATTTTCGTTGATGGCTCGTAGCAATTCACTTGTGAGGAACAATAGGTCAGGCAGCAGACAAATCCTGAATGTATTAAAGGTTAATTTGCATTCAGTCCATATTAATAGTGGCAACAATCAAACATTCTACTGAGCAAGTGTCAAAGGTGTGTCGTCATAGCAACAAATCAGAGCCCTGAGACAAGCTATTTGCATTAGGAAGAATAGAGTACTTATTTTATATGTAGGGAGAGAGACATAACATAAGAATTTGGACTTTTGCACATATTTGGTTGACAACGAGCTGACCTCGCTTATGATTCTGGTTCTGACTTAGTCCAAACCTCTAGTAGACTCAGCTTGTAAATGGTATTTTAGCAGACCCAGTTTATGTAAATATTAACATTGTAAATTGTAGTTTAGGGGGTCCATGTTGTATTTAAATATATGAGGATGTAAGATTTTGTCAAGGTAGTTTGTGATCGTGCCTTGATAGTCACATAAATACTGCAATCACAAATAATTTAGGTCCTCTGATCTACAGTGTCAAAAAGGTCACTTGTCGCCACTGACTCTGACTATGTTTACCACTATCGGCACCCAGAATAGAACGTTTTTCTAGAATTGTGACGTCTTCATACTGTCATCATACTATACTTTTCTAGATTTTATAAATGCGCGTTCCAAGAGTGGAACGCCTGTCGGGGGTAGGTCAGTGCCACTTTGGTACAATTAACATCCCATGGGTCAAAATGCATCAAATTCAAGAGACAAATTGAAGAATCATCCTCTTACAGAGACAGAAATGCACTTCCTTATGTCCTGTAATATAATTGCAAATCTTGTGTTAAGAAATGCTAATTGATCAACTTCAGAACAAATAACACAAGGGCCAATGAAACTCAATATACAGTTATAGCCTTATAGTGAAGCTATTGATACTGATGGTTGCATTGTGGAGATATGTCATCCCAAAAACCTAGCGCAGTATTTTTCCTTTCTGACTGGGTGCAGAGGAAAATGTAGTCGTGAGTCTGAAACCAGGGGTCAAACTACATTTACCAGCATTCACTGCGCTGTGCGAGTGAGACTGGCAACACCTGTGCTGATTGAGTTAACTGGGTGTAAATTGTACATAGCTGTATATAGACAGTAAAAACTGTTCAAATTAAAAGAAAGTATTGTGTGTGGGAGGAAAGATTGGCTTTTGGATCAGCAAGCAGATTAGCAGCCCAATCTTCTTAGCGAGATAACCAGAAAAAAAGTTTAGGAAGCACTGATGGAGTTAGGCTTTTGTTTTGTTTTTGCAACAAATAAATATACAGACACTGGCCTGTTTTGGTAAATATCTGTGGTCTACTCTTCTTTTTCACAAGAAGACAGTGTTATGGTCCCAAAAAGTGGCAAACCCCATAAACACATATTTAGTACATAGTTCAACAAATAAACTTCAATGGAATTAGTAGTTTTTGCGGCAGAAATGTTTGCAAAGCACATTAAAAAACCTCTTTTGTGCAACGAGGGAATCTTCAGGGAAACATTTAACACATAATGACAGTAATTACATTTAACCCTCCTCAGAGATAGAAAAAAGTAAGGATGACAAGTAGAACAATCCAGTAAATCATTTGAAAACCCGGGCGGGCCATGATTAGGTAAATAAAATAATGTGAACAATCTTTTTTTTTGCAATGCATGTTTAATTAATTAGAACAGTTCTTCTGATGTGTGCCATCCATACAATGACACCCACTGGCTCTGCACTGCAAATCTGCTGTAAACCCCTGTCAAAATAAAAAGAGGACAGGTTCAAAGGATTTTTTTCATGATAGTATGATACCTCTATTTTTGTTGAAAACGTAGCCATGTTTGCAATAATGTAACACATCAGCAAGGTGTATATCCGTGCCGTTTAATGAACACACTGAGTATACTCAGGTGTTGAGAGTTCTCATGTTGAGTCTAATAAAACAGCAATCTGGTAGGTGTACAAAATGAGTATACAACAAGCGTTATATAATGTGGAATATTGGCTTTGTTTACACCCTGTTGGTGTATCATCGTAAAATGATATTCATAAAGTATCCACGTGATGCAGTCCCCAATATTTGTGAATACTAAAAAACATTTTTTCTACGTTAAAATAGCCCTATAAATAGAGAGACAGCATATTCATATAATGACAGTAATAGGGTTGTACAGTATATACTTCTTGTGATATTATAGCCTTGACCAGGGTCATCCTGGAAGTGTAACAGACATTGCTGGCCCGTGTTTTTGTTGCATACCGACAATTCCTTGACACCCCTCATCAACCAGATCGTTGAATCTCTCTTCTCTCCTATTTCTCTGCTGGCATGTCGCTGGGTCAACCCACAACTCCTTTTTCATACAGTGGCTGCGCCATGGATAGGCACAGCAAGCATCCAGTTGTATCCTGTGACCATTTTGTTTCCTGCATTCCTGCTGCTAGTCCAAAACGAATTTTATAACATGATCTTATGAAAAGCTTCTGGCACTAAAATCTTATTTTTAACATACCTGGGTAGCAATGCATTTTCACAGTATATGATTTTCAATTTCACAGAAACTGCAGGTGAATGGTATTGCCAGTAGGAATCAGCTTTTGGGGTGGGTATTAAATATCAGACTTATCTTAACCCCTGTGGCCTCAACATTGCTCTCAGAATCTAACCTGTATGTAAAAGTACATCGGGTACACCAAAGTGTATCCATTAACCTGTCAACCAGAAATTAACTAGTCAAAAAATGTCTTAAAATGCACAAGAGTGCAGTTACAGTCTTGTGCACCAGATATACTTGGAAGTCAGTCATGATACTGAGCATTACATTGAGACCCTAGGGAGGCTTTTTAAAAGTTACCAGAAAGAAGAAGATACAAAGTGAATCCAAGCAACAAGAATTCAGTCGGTAGGATAACTGATATGTCATGCCCATGTGAAGTTGCTCTTTAACCATTTTGACATTATTACTAGTTTAGAAACTGTTATTTTTTCAAGTTTCAATGATTTATTTGTAGAAAATGTGTTTTTTAAGAAAATGATAGTCAGTTATACTCTTTTAACTGTTACTTATCCTTTATTGCAATGATCCATTCAATGATTTCCTGGAGTAATATCACCTGTCCTTTAGAGGTTATTAATGTGTGTTTCCCCGTGTAAAATCTGGATGCCTGGTTCTCAAGATAATACATTTTAAATGAATTCCAATCAGATACTCTTTCTTGAACAATGACTTGACTTTTAAAATGCAGCCACGAAGTTGGCCTTTGGCGCCATCCATTTCATTATAGAACTCTCTGCCAAATGTCACTGTAGCATCATACAAAGCTATATTAAAAGACAATAATTGGCTACTAACAGCTGATCACTGACACAGCAGTTAATTATCAACCTACAGTACTGTGTGCATAATAATATTAATGCTGACATTTATATGGTGAGATTACTCAAAAGTCCAGCAATACCTTGCCAAATGTTTCTTATTATTTATAACCGGATGTATCGCTGAACAAGAGCTTGTTCAAATGCAGGATTGTATGCATATGAGTATGGCATCCTGTTGTTGGGATTTGCGGCATTTCCCAAAACACATCATACTTTATGTGTTTATGTTTGACCTAGCAATACTTTTCTGGTATTCTTTAACCATTGTAATAAATATTATAAAGTTCTGTAAATAACATTATATATATATATATATATATATATATATATATATATATATATATATATATAGATCCTGCATCTCGACTTCAGAATCTGTGGGTGTACACTTTTCATTAATTTACTCAATATTGCTTTTTTTAATTTTCCTTACTGTTTTAAGATGTTGCCAATCAATTCGAGTGGTAACCTTGATGTTAACCTGGAAAATGTTAGTGTACACCTGCATGCTGTTGATACCATTATTTATGTATTCTTGATATGATGAAACAAACCACACACAGTGCAAACTAAGCAATGACAAGTTAACCCTTTGGATCCTACAGCATGTAGATTCTTAAAATACTATATTATGAACCTCACAGATCATCTCAGTCAATTGTTAGTCCACCAGTAAAGGCCCTCTAAAGCTAACGATGCATTAGAACCTTGAAACTCACTTAAGTTTCACTTAAATGTCGGCAGCCTAAAGGTCCATAAGTCAATGTCTTAGAAGGTGATTCCTGTACTCCCTGGTCATGCAGCTGTCAGGTGATTCAAGGGATCTTGGTGGTCGCAAGTGTGAAGTATGAACCAAGCTATCCTTTTTGAAATATACCTTAAAAAAAACATCTTAAAAATGTATTCATAGGGGCTCCCGAGTGGTGCATCCGATAAAGGCGCACTGTGTGGAGTGCAGGATGCGCTCTATAGCCTGGACGTCGCCGGTTCGAGTCTAGGCTATTCCACAGCTGACCATGGACGGGAGCTCCCAGGGGCGGCGCTTAATTGGCGGCGTCGCCTGGGGAGGGAGGGTTAGGTCGGCCAGGATGTTGTCGGCTCCCGCGCATCAGCGACCCCTGTAGTCTGGCCGGGCACCTGCGGGCTTGCCTGTAAGCTGTCCGAGAGCTGCATTGTCCTCCGACGCTGTAGCTCTTGGGTGGCTGCATGGTGAGTCCACAGTGTGAAAAAAAGCGGTCGGCTGACGGCACACGCTTCGGAGGACAGTGTGTGTTTGTCTTCGCCCTCCCGAGTCAGCGCAGGGGTGGTAGCGGTGAGCTGAGCTTAAAAAATAATTGGCCATTCTAAATTGGGAGAAAATAATAAAAATAATTGGCAATGACTAAATTAAAAAAATAATAATAATGTATTCATACTCAGAAACAATATATCAACATTTATTTTGATTTCCAAAGATTTTTACTCCATGGTGTAAAAGATTATTTTTTGAAAATTGGGAAGGGGGAGTATTTCCTGTTGAAGATATCACCACATTTACTGCTGTCTGACTTGGCAATCATCTCACATTTAATTTGCACACTGGAAATTTTGGTAACGCTTTATATTGCGTGGCATAACTTAATATTAAATAGATATGCAATTGCATATTAAATTAATGTTAAATTAATAGTTAATAGACATGCAATAGATATTAAATGTACGTTCAATTATTCCTTGTTACTTTCCATTGACATTTAAGTCAGATTAACTGTATTTTCAATTAAACATATGTAAACAATGGGAAATTATAACATATTTTCAAGGGTTACAAAACGTAATATAAATGGATGTGATATGCAATTACATTTTCAGTCGACAATTTGTTAACATTTAGCAAGAAACTAGCTATTGCATATTAATTTAACATTAATTTAATATGCAATTGCATATCTATTTAATATTAATTTATGCCACGCCATATAAAGCGTTACTGAAATTTTGCCTCTGCTTGTTGTATGATTGTTTTGGGTGTTTATCTTTTGGGCACAGAAGGCTTTACTGATGGCATAGCTTTGTATGTATAATTATAGAAGGCTTTATTCCATTTTACTAGAGCTCTGTTTTATAATCCAAATAGTACAGTCTGTATTCCCAATCTCAGCCAAACTGTTTTAAAGAAATACATATCCTTCATGCTTGAGATTTCTTTTAAATCCCTTAAAATGTGTTTTATTAAGGATGTGTTACCAGGGATGTGAGCAATTCCCCATAAGAGCCCAGGGAACTACAGCAAAGACAAGTGGGTGTCCTCCACTTACACCACAAGCCAAGGAAACAGCAGAGGCACGAACCAACACTCTATTGACTGTATGACTCACCCTGTACGACTTTCCCAGGTGAGCCACTCCGGGAACCTAGATTCACAATTTTATATTTCAAGAATATTGTAATTAGACCTCTAATGTGTCAATTACCCAAAGAAGTATATATTAAAATATTGTCAATCACAAAAACATTTTTTCAGTGAATAGAGTCCATTGTTACGCATGACTCAGGCTTGAAGTACAAATTCATGATGGCAATGCATGTGAAAGCTCAGCTACAGATAACATCACTTATGTGACTTCAAGTATTCTACCCCAAATTGAAGCAGCTCTTATTAAATAGTTCTTTTTTCACAACGGTTACTGGTTTCTCAGACATGCAAAGTTTGCAGCACTGACCCTGACCAGTATTTGAAAAAAAGTGCAATTAAGAAATTGATCGTTTTCTATGGGTATTTATATTAATTTTATGCCAACAATGTAAATAAAAATCTGAACATCAAACTTTTCCAAGCTGTAATATGCATTTACCTTGCCTTAATAATCAAGTTGTTTTATTAACAATGCTTTACCATACTTATCTGTGTTCAACCTTGCTTGTGCTTAACCTGGTTTATTTTGCTTTTAATCCACACTGTTGTACTGTTTACCTTTGCACACTGAGGTGTACAGTGTATATAAAGGTTAGAAAGGTACCGTATAAATCTAAATACAGGTTAAATAAATAGGGTGAAATGAGGTACATACTGTATCAAAAACGAACAAGATTCGACTTCATGTCATGCCATGTCAAAGCCGTCCAGTAAGATCAATCATTTGCAGAGCATGCTGACAATGAAACAAAGGCTATAGTAATGAAAACCTTTTTACCATATTGACCCAGTCCCAGCAGTAATCCCAGCATGGGTCAAGGGAGTAGATCTCAATAACACCGCCAAAGAAACAATGAAGGTAACCAGGGACGACCCCTGTGATACACGAGTATATACAGACTAGATGTGCCAATAAATGTGGCTTCCTTTAATCATGTATCATAGGTAATATAATGTAATTTGCAGTGTTTTTATTTATGGAATGTATTTAATATGATGGGTCTCATTTTACATGCATACATTCATATCATAATTACGTAAATTCTGTTCTCTTTGCTTAAAGACATTTCACACCTGAAAGAAATGGAGCGACACAACATTAACAAGTATGCCTAATGATGCCTGACTCATGGCACACCTTGTATTGTATTATTGTATTATTACTACTGCTACTACTACTACTACTACTACTACTACTACTACTACTACTACTACTAATAATAATAATAATAATCATGTTTTTAATGTTCTTTTTTAAAATAATCTAATAAGAGCATTCGGCTGATCGATTATTCATATCATAAAAAGTGAAATTTGATTAAGTCCCAAATGATCCAAAGCATTCCGTAAAATAATAACTTTTAGATAGAAATAGAAATACAGTTTTACATTTAGTAGATGTATTCATATTTAGACATACTTATGGTGTTTATTGAATTTAATTTAGCCCAGGAATATCCCAGTTAGATGATAGAAAAATAATTAAAGCTAATTTGTGTTAAATTTAAACACCCAGTGTTTTAATTTAAGAAATCATAGCAGCAACATCTTTTCTTTTAATGTTGATTTTGGATTCTGTATACCTTTTCCCTGCCCTTGCTCTGAAACAGGCAGGATCCAGGACTAATACGAATAGGTAATAAACTGCCTAATCTCATTTCCTGTGCACATATTTAATCATAAGAGGCTGTGTGTTAAGAGTGAGGGTGTTGTATCCAACCATAATCCCTCATAGTACTTTTCCATTGTCTATGCAAATCCCTATTTCATATCATCCAACTCCTAATAACAGGGACAGGATATCTAGCAAAATGTTGCACCTTAGAGGATCTGTTCTATGTTAAAAAGACAAATAAAAAACTACAACATACCGCTGAATTCGACACTCTTGGGCACGGGTATACTGACAGGAAGGATCAGGGACTGGGAAACGGTGTGGTTAAGCTGCCCTGTCCCACATTCTGGTCCATTTGTTAAACCTTAGGTAAACCAGGAAGACTACTGAGGTAGAAAAAAGGGTGCCCTGGTCAAGGAGGAGGGAACACAAATGACATAATTACAGTTAAGTAATAACAAACACATTTTTGTCAAATTATGCTAAATAGAAGGCATTTTTTTGTCTCAACTACTTCAGAGTTTTGAAGGCACTGAGTTTCAAGTCATTTTGAAGTGTATTCCAAGGTCACGGTCCAATACAGCTGAATGCTCTTTTGACAAAATGTGTGTTTTATTTTTGTAGGGCCCATAAATTATTGAACAGCCTTAGATCTAAGGTTCTGTGCTTCTAGAAGTAAATCATAATTTACTGACATAAGTACTAATTTTCATGCTAAAATATGATTCCTGGTTTGGTTGCTTGATTTCCAGGTTGTTTATGTTCTATAAAGGCAGTTTAACTATAAAGGCACATTAACTTCCTCTCTTCTAGAAGCATTCTCGTGCCCCACCCCTCACCATTTACACCCAGTAATGTGCTGCTACAACCTGCAGAAGCTAGAATTCATGACTGTCATATTTAACCTCTGCTTTATCTCTGAAGGAAGCAACACAAATATATAAACAAAGGTGAAACAAGGGATTTCCGTTTTGTTTAGTTCGGCTTTTGTTATATTGATAATATTTTATGGGGAAATTTTTTAGAGATGGTATCTCAAACAGGGGTAACAACCTTCTTTAAAAAGTGCGAAATAATACAGAGAAAATATATATACAATACAGAACTATGGAAATAAATAATTGTAATATACTTGTAATATGATATATGCCACTATATGTTTAATAACTATATTTTCTAATGCTAAAATTTACATATAATTTCTGTTTTATACGATTAGAAAATAAGTTTACCACATCAATGATATGGTGCATTGATGTGGTAAACTTACTTTCTAATTACCCTGTATATTTAAAATATACGCCTGCTATATATATCGCTAAGCCATACAGCTATGGCCAAAATCTTTGCATCATTTAGAATTTTAGGATTTATTAATAATAAAAAAACTGTATGAACATAATTTAGATATTTTATTTAACACCATGTAATCAAAGAAGCTACAAAATGATATTGTGAAAGTCTACCGGAAGCCATAATAGTAATACAGTATTTCATGTTAGATTTAAAAATGTCACATTTTTCTAATTTTGTCAGTTTTTCATTAAGTATATGGAAAACCACAAAGCGGTATGTAATTCAGTATGTTAATGTAACATTATTCAGCAGGTTTCATTTGACTTTATGAAGCAAAATGCTGAGCAACACAGGGCTCAAGTCACAAATACGGAGAATTTCTACAAGAATGGCAGGGATATTCACCCTCCGCCACATTATTAAGTGTGACATAAAGAGAGGCAGACGCAGTCCTCATACACTCCTCCACTCAATAACTTCAGCTGAGGGTTCAGTCCTCACAATTTGACAAGCGGTTCTCTAGATAGAGTATATGTTAAAATACAATTGTGTCAGTCAGACAGAGAGCCCCCACACACCCTCCACACTCAGCAACCTGTGCTGAAGAAGGTCCTTAGCTAGTCTCAAGTTATTATTATTATTGAGAAATAAATAATAATAATTATTTAGCAGAGACTTTTATCCAATGCGACTTACAGAGACTAGGGAGGACGGAGCACAAGGAAGTTAAGTAACTTGCTCAGGATCACACACAGTGAGTCAGTGGCTGAGCTGGGAACCTCCTGGTAACAAGCCCCTTTCTTTAACCACTGGACCACCAAGTCTCCTCACTACCGATGCAGAGACTAAACCCAATTCTAACTGACGTGTTCGTGTGGCACCCTGATGCCTGCAGTAGGCCTCTGAGAAATAACCAGATGTTTTATACAATCTAAAAAAAAGTTTCACAATCGGACAAGTGGTTCCTCAGATACACGCACACAAAACTCTAAATTGTGACATACGCCTGCACTATGTAATCTGGAGACATGTTTCCCTGACAGGGTTAACATTTTGAAAACATCCAGAACCCTGAAGTGAACCGCTTTCCTTGTCTCTAAAAATGCCAATACATACAGTGAAAGTTGGCCTATTCCATTATTAAGCAGCTGTTGACAGGTGATAATGTCCTGGCCCTCACACAGAATCAAATGCTGTGCACTCTGTTGATTTCATAAGACTACTCACTTGTAACCTATTGAACTAGGTTTGCATAGCTTTCTGATCTGATAGTGTCCAAATACTATACCTGAAGGAATGTACTAGTGTGACTTAAACATGATTTCAACTCTGCTATGTAAAATTCGGTTAGGATAACCTGACACTCTACCAAGCTGGTGTTTCTCTGGGACTATGGAAATGGGACAGTAAAGTCAGCAAACTGTGGGTTAAATATTTGCTAATGTTGTTGTTGCTTACCATGGGGGTCTATTTTAATGCTCTAAATACCACCACCCTTTAACTCTGTATCAGTCCTACTGCTGTTATCCCAGAGAGATTTCTTGACCCCATTATTAATCATTAATCATTATTAATCATTAGTAATTAATTGTCGTTGTTGGCAGATGTTTTTTCTTTTTGTTTATTGTGTATGATTTGTACGTTATCAAATATATGATCTGTGATGTAGTATTTGTGAAAACTGAGATCGTACACACACACACACACACACATATTCTATTATATATATATATATATATATATATATATATATATATATATATATATATATATATATATATATATATATATATATAATTGAAAATCAAAGCACTTGCCATAGAAACTTGTTCAGCGTGGGCATATCCATTCGTTTACACATCTCCCGAGGCAATTATACCTCACTGAATCCATATTAAACTGAAGGGCAAATTAATTATACTTAAAAGTTTCATAACTCTCTTAGAATTCTTTCTGATCATAAAATGCAGGGAGAGACAGTATTAGAAAATATAAAGTCATTATTGCTAAGTATCATGCTGCTCCTCACAGCACTGAATGTAATAAACATCCATTTGTTTCAGCAAGTGATTGTAGTGAGCAAAATAATTTCATAAATCTTACCTACACTTTCATTCGCTATATTGGTCTCAAAGGTGCAAGTGTACTGTACAAAGGCAAACTTGCTGACATGAATTAAAAAAACAGCAACAAAGACCATAGTTATAGAAATGAGCAGTTCAATTATTACCATGTTACTTGCTATATTTATCCTATTATACATTTTACATTTTTCCTTGAACTTTCTTTAATATAAATTGCCTTCTCGTGGAAAGTTGTGCAGACTGCATGTGAAAGGGGATGCTGTGATACAAGTAAATTCACTGTTTTCTGTGTGTGGAGGGTAAAATAATTGACATAATTTATAAATATTCCTTTGATTGTATATTAATACGCGGACTAATTTGAGACTGTTTGCTTCACATTGTCTGCAAGAAGTTGATAGCCAGAGAGACTGGCCTTCACAAGACCAACACACAGAGCAATTGAGTCTGGCTGAAACAAAGACATGGGTCAGGAAATTAAATTGGAATGACAGGAGAGAAAATGTCCACATCAAGGGACAGCCAGGCACAAAGTCAACACGCAAATTCTAAACTGCAGAAGTTTTAACAAATGCAGAGAGCCAACCCTCATAACATGAGGTTTAAAAAAACTAGCAATTCAATGATTACGTTTCCAGGCCTCAATATCATTAAAGTAGTATCACTGGTAAAAATATCTAGCTTATATGCAAATTTCTTGTAAGCATGCTAGTTTATTATAGCCTGTTTCTATCATTTACTGTGTGTATGCATAATGCAATAAAGTAATCAAACAAATTAAACTCATTTTATTTCTTCAGTACATGCACAGTAAATTAAACTTATTTGCTTAATAATAACAATAAACTGACCTGCTCACAGAAGCATCTAATTGAAAGCATCTTCCATATATTTGACTCCATGCTTATTTTACTAACTCCCGAAGCAGGTAGTAGGCACGGTCTTCCTGAGATTACTATCAAGTTGTTTTCGGAAGAGGTTCCCCGTGTCTGTAGCATCCTTTTTGCTTGTTTTGCAGGTTCACCCTTGTTCAGCACCTCAACTAACATTTTATTTTCTTTCAATATTTTTGCATTTGTCAGTTTTAGTGAGTTTAGAATCAGTTTAATTTTTAATATGTATATACTGTTCACATTTAAATTAAGTCTGCACACATCTAACAGATGTGACTGACTCCATTTTTTTTTTTAATAAAAATACTTCCAGCTTCAGCTTTTCACTTCACATGATGCGTTTTTTAGCAAAGGTTTAGGGTACGCATGAGCTTACGTGGTTTGCATGCCTAGAGGCGGGCCTGTAGGATGGCAAAGGGAAAATGTGTTAAATATCAATGGTCTTAGCATATCGTTTGTTTCTTGTTTTAATGCAGCAGGGTTTCTCAGCCAAAAGCAAACTTTACAAGTTTCTTGACCAAATTGACATTGAGCTAGATTCTCTAATCATGTCTCAATGGAAAAACTAAATTGTATAAATGGAAAATAAATCACCCAGTACGTTCATTTATAGACCTGCTATCAGACCATTTTGCTATGTTGCTCGTCTTCAAAAAACGTGCAGTGGTCACTCATTATAAGGCAGCCCTTAATAAGGTGGGATGGATATAGCTTCCATTTTCTGTGTAAAGCCACTAAAATAGCACTAAATAACACTTTAAGGCAGAACACAAATTACATTTCTTTTTTAGTACTATTGAATATGCAGTGTTATGACTGACAGGCTAAGCAATGTGGCAATGTGACAGATAATGTTTACAGATGTATTGTACACTGCCAGAACTTTGCAAGCCCAGACCTGCCAGCAAAGTGCAATTTTAACAGTACAGTAATCAGTTGTTTGTGTGGGAAATAAATATAAAGCCTGTTGGTAGATGAGAATTAATACAAAACATATACAGCTATGGCCAAAAGTTTTGCATCACCTCGAATTTTAGGATTGAGATGTAATAAATAATATATATATATATATATATATATATATATATATATATATATATATATATATATATATATATATATATACGTACTGTGCAAAGTTTTAGGCAGGTGTGTGAAAAATGCTGTAAAGTAAGAATGCTTTCAAAAATAGACATGCTAATAGATTATATTTATCAATTAACTAAATGCAAAGTGAGTGAACAGAAGAAAAATCTAAATCAAATCCATATTTGGTGTGACCACCCTTTGCCTTCAAAACAGCATCAAGCATCAATTCTTCTAGGTACACTTGCACACAGTTTTGAAAGAACTCTGCAGGTAGGTTGGCCCAAACATCTTGGAGAACTAACCACAGTTCTTCTGTGGATTTAGGCAGCCTCAGTTGCTTCTCTCTCTTCATGTAATCCCAGACAGACTCGATGATGTTGAGATCAGGGCTCTGTGGGGCCATATCATCACTTCCAGGACTCCTTGTTCTTCTTTACGCTGAAGATA
The DNA here is from genome assembly GCA_030684275.1 of Acipenser oxyrinchus oxyrinchus. Classification (NCBI taxonomy): domain Eukaryota; kingdom Metazoa; phylum Chordata; class Actinopteri; order Acipenseriformes; family Acipenseridae; genus Acipenser; species Acipenser oxyrinchus. The sequence continues at coordinate 32,113,045 of CM060253.1, read as the reverse complement.
GTTCTTAATGACTTTCGCTGTATGTTTGGGGTCGTTGTCATGCTGCAGAATAAATTTGGGGCCAATCAGATGCCTCCTGATGGTATTGCATGATGGATAAGTATCTGCCTGTACTTCTCAGCATTGAGGAGACCATTAATTCTGACCAAATCCCCAACTCCATTTGCAGAAATGCAGCCCCAAACTTGCAAGGAACCTCCACCATGCTTCACTGTTGCCTGCAGACACTCATTCGTGTCGCTCCAGCCCTTCGCAACAAACTGCCTTCTGCTACAGCCAAATATTTCAAATTTTGACTCATCAGTCCAGAGCACCTGCTGCCATTTTTCTGCACCCCAGTTCCTGTGTTTTCGCGCATAATTGAGTCGCTTGGCCTTGTTTCCACGTCAGAGGTATGGCTTTTGGCCGCTAAGTCTTCCGTGAAGGCCACTTCTGACCAGACTTCTCCGACAGTAATTGGGTGTACCAGGGTCCCACTGTTTTCTGCCAATTCTGAGCTGATGGCACTGCTGGACATCTTCCGATTGGCGAAGGGAAGTAAGCATGATGTGTCTTTCATCTGCTGCAGTAAGTTTCCTTGGCCGACCACTGCGCTTCACGGTCCTCAACGCTGTCCCGCTTTGTGCTTCTTCAAAAGAGCTTGGACAGCACATCTGGAAACCCCTGTCTGCCTTGAAATTTCTGCCTGGGAGAGACCTTGCTGATGCAGTATAACTACCTTGTGTCTTGTTGCTGTGCTCAGTCTTGCCATGGTGTATGACTTTTGACAGTAAACTGTCTTCAGCAACCTCACCTTTGTTAGCTGAGTTTGGCTGTTCCTCACCCAGTTTTATTCCTCCTACACAGCTGTTTCTGTTTCAGTTAATGATTGTGTTTCAACCTACATATTGAATTGATGATCATTAGCACCTGTTTGGTATAATTGTTTAATCATACACCTGACTATATGCCTACAAAATCCCTGACTTTGTGCAAGTGTACCTAGAAGAATTGATGCTGTTTTGAAGGCAAAGGGTTGTCACACCAAATATGGATTTGATTTAGATTTTCTTCTGTTCACTCACTTTGCATTTAGTTAATTTATAAATATAATCTATTAACATGTCTATTTTTGAAAGCATTCTTACTTTACAGCATTTTTCACACCTGCCTAAAACTTTTGCACAGTACTGTATATATATATATATATATATATATATATATATATATATATATATATAGTAATGAAAGTAACTACCAATTGATATTGCAAAAGTCTAGTAGTACAGTATTTAAAGTTAGATTTAAAAAATGTCACATTTTTCAATTTTTGTCAGTTTTCTGTTAAGTATATGGAAAACTACAAAGCGGTATATAATTTAATATGTTAACGTAACGTAACTATTCAGCAGGTTTCATTCGACTTTATGAAGCAAAATTAGTTAATTCTATAGGGTGATGCCAAACTTTTGGCCATAGCTATGGCCAAAAGTTTGGCATCACCCTGGCATTGGGCCACTATATGATATCCCGCTCTGTGGAGTTGTTGCCCTTTGCTGTTGCCCTTTGCTTATTATGTCTTTCCCTCTGAGTTCCATGCCAACATCACCATATATATAGTGGTAAAGTGGTGTGCGGTCAAGGTGTTTATTGTACATGATACTACAGTTTTCCAGCCTGAAATGCTGGCAGACAAGAGTGATTTTATCTGATTTTAACTGTCCTTCATTAATCCATTTTTTTGTCCACTACCTGTATATATATATATATATATATATATATATATATATATATATATATATATATATGTATATATGGTAAAGTGGTGTGCGGTCAAGGGCAGTAACATCAGTTTAGCACTCTCGCACACTTTTTTTTACAACAAAACTAAATAAAACATAGGAACAAAATAAATGGTTTAAACAAAACACTACAAACAGAAACACCTGAGTCAAGATGGCCGCCAGCCACCAAACACACACACACACACACTTTCAGAGCCTCTGCTCTGCCACATGTCCTTTGCCTCATGTGTGCGACACATACTGACTATTCCAAGGCCATCTCCTCCGCCTCCCAGTGGATTAGTGAATTTTATCAATAATTATCCTCTTGCAAAGAAGAATCCCTATTGAACATTATCAGCATCCTAATCATTTTACAGTTCTAGAGAATCTTATATTGAAAACTGGAAACTGGAAAGTAGATGCGTGCCACTCAGTATGAAACACGCTACATGTTTTATCCAAGGCTGCAGCTGTACAGTATTACTCAGTCTAATGCTGTCTTTTGTCTATGTTTGAATTTCAAGCTGGGTTTTTTCCTAATATCGGCTTTGCAGTTGTAAATAGCTGAGGTGCATCAGTTATGTTTTAATAGAACAGCTGGTTGCCGCATGATTCTACAGACTGCAAGTGCAGATGGGCCCTTTGTCATGTGTTTCCAAGAGCAATATCTTTAATTAGCGTATACTGGAGAACACAGACCAGACCAAAAACACGCGTTTGGCCAACCTCAAATCTAAGCATGCATCATAAACATAACCAGGTTCACAGTGTAACATAACCATAATCATCAAGGGTATCCACTGTTCCTAAAGTTTTTATATCAAAATATGCTTCTTATACAGCATGAATGCATTACATAATTGAATACCTAGTGGAGTTTCCCGATTCCCTCATATACCTGGATCTCCATGTTCTTATTATGGTACTTGTCCCAGTATATTGAGAACCGCTTTTCCAATTGTAATGACAGTTAGCATGGACATCCCTTAGCACAAGTCCATCCCTTAGCACACGTCCAATCCATGGAAACAGTTACAGTATACTAAGCAATGCTGTCATGTCAACCTTCTTCCCAGTACTGACACAGGATTGATATGTTAGAGTATGTTGCTATTTCCTTAGGTATGACACCCAAGGATGTGTCTAGGCTTGCACAACCTCCCACCATGTCAGTTTATCCTTCTGCTTGAATTAATAATACAAGGTTTGGCATTCATGAAGCCTGACTATTTTTAAAGAGCTTTAAATGTGTTCTCCTGCAGGGACTGTAAACCTTTGCAAGTCCTAAAATATAAAATTGAGTGCAAGTTTTAATGAACAGGCCTTTCTCTTTCACAGTTTAATCAACTATCATCGGCTATTAAAAAAAACCCCTGAAAATAACTGTTCACACAATTTAATGCGTTGCATTTTGCATTGGTAGAGGTATACAATATATTAACCAATTTTCTCTTCTTGTTTCCGAAGGAATATTTGTTCTATGTGGTCTTTCTTATGCATTTCTAACATCTACAATGGTCAGGGCATTGTTGCAGGGAGACAGGTTAAACTCTGAACTTAGATAGAAAATGATACCCAAGGTGAATCTAAACAAGAGGAATGCAATAGTTAAGATAACTATGATATGCCATAACTCTGCCAAGTTGCTTGTTAATATATTCAATAGACAAGATTGCATGGGGTGCATATACATTGTTTATTTGCACAATCTAATCAAATCCAAGCTACCTGTTCAAGGAACAAATTCCTAAATCCTTTATATAATTTGCATGTAAACCAGGTTTGTTCTCGTATTCAATTAAAAAGGATTGATTCCTTGTGAATGTAAGTGTAGCAACCGTCTAATATGTAGCTCTCCTGTACTTCAGAGTTTCACCAGCTCTTATTAAAACTCAGAAAATGAGTCAGAACTGATAGCATGTAAAAAGGGGAATGCACATCTGTCTTTAATACAACAAAAAATATTTTTTAAGTCAGGCTTATTTTTAATCAGTTTAAACAAAAACAACCAAATGGACTAATCTGAACAGAACAAGATATAGCTGTGTTTTTGGCACTATAATATTACTCTTTATGAAAAACTTTCACTGTTTTGTATAAAATGTTTTGCATATGGAAAAACAAAGGAAACATGATGAAACCAAATGAGGGGAGGTGCGGGGGAGTCCAGAAAACAGTGTGCCTTTTTTCCAGTTTTCTGAAAAAAGGCACTCGTTTGGAAAAGTGGGCCCTAAAACATAAAATTATAAATTTGTAGAACGGTCAAATCAATTCATGGTATAAATAAGCATTTAATTTGTATGCTATTACTAGGGGTGTGCTGATTGATGATAATGGGGGCTCGGCCTCAGGCCGGTTGCTAGGCAACCTCTGGGATCTGAAAACACAGAATAGGCACCGTTGGGCTAGGAAGCTGGTTCTTGGTATGATTAAGAACCTGAAAGGAAATGACAGGAAAGAGTTCCCTGACTGGTCTGGAGCTCAGATGGGGTGAGGTACTGGCCTCCGAAGCCGGGCACGGAGAGGCACCCACAGGGAACCTAGAACAAGTAGGAAAGAGATGAGTTAGTATAGGACTCGAGCTCTGGAAGCGTATTCACATCCTGAATATAGGCTGATATGACAGATCCTCTTGATTGAGGTGAGATAACTAACATGAGCTGCAAAAGAACAGAGTGTGGCCGGTGGTCCCCTTTGACTCACGCAGAAGTCTGACCCCAGGTTGGGAAAGTGTGATCACTAACCCCCAGACCGATGAAGAGGCACGTACGGGGAAAAAAATCAAATAAAAAAGGGTGGAGGGAGGAGGAGGAGAGAGGGTAAACTGGTGCTTTAAATAGGAAATGGATAGTGGTTGATGGGGTAAAGAGGGTATGTAGAGCCCTAGCTTGCGTCCCCAGAACCATGCCTCAAGGCTAACATTTAATGAATACCTAACTGTGATATCTTGAAAAAGAGGCTGACACAATGACGAAACAATGGCATAAGCCACTGCTTTAGCCAAGTGTGAAGCTTTGGTGAAGTGTACCAACCTGTAAAAGTTATCATGAATGTCTTTGATGCACTTTATTGCATTCTAGTGGATCCATGGGAGAGCAGGTAATAACTGTTAATACATAAAGTGGTCTTCAAAAACATCAATTTAACCCTAGAGCACCTTTGACAATACACAGACACTTTCTAGGAATCTTTTAGACAGGTGAAAATATTCTTGGATCTAAATCGTTAGACTGTTCATCCTCCAGTATACTGTGAACAATATACTGTGAAGTAGTAAAATATTGAACAATTAATAGAACTCATAGTATTACAGTAGACTATACTGTACAATATATTTGGAACGTATATTCTGTTGTGTACTACAATAATATATTAGTCCTCTAAACAAAATAAAATTACTTAAAAGATTGATGAGAAGTCTTTGTCAGTGTCTTTCTAAAAAGAAATCCCAGGGCCACACTTGGCTTTGTGTTTAGTGATTTCTTGTCCTAGTTACATAAATCTAAAATAAATAAAGCTGTTAATATTGTAAAATATATTTTACATCCTGTCAATTTATTGTCAATTAACCTTGAGTGAAAATAGGACCTAGTGCCAAAATGCTTACTGCAAATGCTTGTAAATGAGTCTGTTAGGGCTCTATTGAGGCCTTAATACCAGGCAACACCGGAAATGAGTGCTTTTCATTAACTTTCCATGTCAGTCACATTCACCAGCTGTTCTCACCCACTGTCTTTCATGCTTAGTATCCAATCTGTCTGCACTTCAATGAGGCAGTACATTTAAATGTTGGCAGCTCTGGTCAAAGCCTTGCAAAGTGATCTACAATATCAGGGTATCAGTCTGCACTGTATCATACCTATGGAAGACATGGACCACTGAGTGTATGGCACATACCAGACCTGTATTTAGTAATACATCTGTGTAGTACTTTATCAGAAGCCACTTCAAGAATCCTTCAAAATGTGTATTATTCCATTCTGATCTCACTATATGCACTGATTAACAATCAGATGAGTAATTATGCTATTTTATGCAACTTGCATTTGAGCATTTGTGTAACTACACTCTTGTTTTTCTATGCTTGCATGACAGCTTATTCAAATTGGTTCAACTTTCATGCCTTCATTTTTAACTGAGCTAACACAATTTTAACGCTTAGTTTGAAATAGATTAATAAATTGCAAAAGAAGGTTTGGTGGTTCATTTTATTTTTGAACAACAAATTCCTTCAGATAAAGGTAAAGCATAAGAAATGCAAATCTATTTCTGTATGCATTTGCCATTATAGCTCAGAATGGTTTGCACAATGGTTTGCATTAATTAACAATAATAAATCAATTTAAATAAACAGATTATGAAAGCCATGCATTCCGTGTCTCATTTTTATGGTTATTTGAGCATTACAACAGTGCCAGAACTAGCATATTTTAACTAAGGATATTTGTATAACTTTTTTAACAATAAACATTTGACTTTTTACAAGCTGCTACTGTAAATAAGTAGCAAGGAAGGGTGCATGTTAAATGAATCTCCTGAACTATTCATTCAAAGGTTGTTTTTTTTTTAATAAGTAAATGCTTTGTGAACTTACTTCGTTTTTAAAGGCAAGTCTAACTGTGCAGTGTGGAGTAGTGGTTAGGGCTCTGGACTCTTGACGGGAGAGTCGTGGGTTCACTCCCGGGTGGGGGGCACTGCTGCTGTACCCTTGAGCAAGGTACTTTACCCAGATTGCTCCAGTAAAAATCCTACTGTTTAAATGGGTAATTGTAAGTTGCCCTGGATAAGGGTGTCTGCTAAGAAATAAATAATAATAATGTTGCATAAAATGATTTGTCATATAAAATTGTAATGAATTGTTGTTTAATTATATAGGGTACTTGTTATGTATCATAATAAACTGTTCTATATATCATACAGTGCACTGTCCGTGTAAAACTTTACCATGGTAAATTTGTAGTTTTTCCATGGTTTTACTAGCATTTACCATATTTTACCAAGTTTTGACATATATATATATATATATATATATATATATATATATATATATATATATATATATATATATATATACCGTACATCTCTTGGCTTTCGTATGCTTTATTATTCTTTGTTATTTGTTTACTATGTCTTATATAGAAGTATTGTTTGGAATTAGGGTGTTGTATTCTACAAATATAATTAAAATTAATGATTTTTTCTGTTTTTTACATGAACAAAAGCCTACGCAATATACAGTGATCTTTATTTTACATTAAAAACAGCATGACTGAAAAACAGATGTGCTTCTTGCATTCAATACTTTCTCTTCGGCCTGTGAGTAATTCTCATCTCAGACTGGATGTCCCTCACAGTGTGCAGTGAGCTGGAGACAGCCGGTCTTCAGTTTATGTGCATTTACAAACAAAGGGTTTCAAGCTTCTTGACAGGAATTCAATGGTAATGTGATTTGTAAGTCTCAAGGTTGGTAGTTATCTTTTGTAAACCGCAGTCTGTATATTTAAACCTGATTACCGGTAATTAAAAAATGACAAACAGTTATGTCACGATCAAAAATGAATTTTCATCAAACCCTTTGAATTGATCCTTGATTTTCTTATTGTTTTACCGTTTGTAACAGAATATATTAAACACAGTACATATTAATGTGCGTACTCCTGTTAACCAGCTGGGCCAATCAAGCTAAATTAATTTAACCCTGCTACATTGCTGCCACTGCATAACTGCACTAAATATATCAATCCAGCCCATATAAGTTAGAACATTTCAATTATTAAAATATTAACAGACTCTGAACATTTTTCCTGAAATCCATATTATGGCAGCAAGAAATTTTCTTTTGTATATAAATGTACAATATAGTGTTATTATTATTAGAGATACAACATTATAACAACTGTTGCTTTGCATAGAGTATGTGTAGACTAGACATTTTATGTTGCCTTATTCTTGACTGTGGTCAGGAGCATGTCTCTTGAAAACGCAGCTCTTAATAAATATTTGATTCTTGCAGTCTTTAAAAAAAAAAAAAAAAAAAAAGTCAATGTTGTTTCAAGTTGCACTTTGATGTCTAGAATTTTTTTTCCCCCCAGAATGTAAATAATAAATGCACAAAGGATTCGCTCAGGTAACCCAACAAGGAGGCGGGTCTCTCCATACATCCCCTGAGCCATGAAAAGAGCAGCTGCACTCCGATTGACAGGAGGATTCAGTTCCCGACAGCTATATAGCTGCTGAGTCTGTAAAGCACTGCTAATAAGTTCAGTGTGGATTTACCTACGGTTAATACCATTAAAGCTGTTCTTTAAGGCAAAGACTTAATGCTTCATAATGCATGTAACAGATTAGCTTAGGATGGTGTTATTATAGATGGGACATGACAGGATATTTATTAGTATCTGTGACACCTTCATTAACTCAGTGCTGCACATAATTCCAGTTATCATGTTTTCTGTTACAGTGTTGCTGTTCCAATTGTTAAAAATATGAAAATGATCACCTTGCCTTCTGTTGATTTATTGTTAATCTTTTATATATTTGTCAAAATGTAATATGTTTGGGATTCAATGTCATTTGATTAGACTCAAATATTTCACTTCAAGCATTACAATTCATTATAATATGTTACCATATTTCTCATCATAATTAAGAAACTCTGCATGAAGAGGAACATATAGGCTATTCAAAAACTTTTCAGAAATTCAACATATTATGAATTTCAGTCATTATTTTTTAATGTTATCTAATTCTATTGCTCAATGTTTCTTTCATAGTAGTTCAGTAAATTAGTTGAAGCATTAACAAATGGCATTGCACACATGCTTATTTCCCGCCAAGTAGGCATGTTACGCTGTCTTTTTTTTTTTTTTTTGTCAGTGCACTTGTAAATAGTGTACTGGCTTCTGGTTATGATTTTATATGAATCCCTTTCACTGACTTGCAGATATATTCCTTGTTTATTTAATTGCTTATCTGAAAAACAGTAAATGCTAAATTGTAAAATATTACGTTTTTTATGTCGCTCTTTTAAAGACATTCTAGTTTCACCATCAGTGAATTATCAAGCAAAATAAAAAGACACGTGAAATGTCCCCTTCTTGTACTGGACAGTGTCTTTTTCATTGAAGACGATTAAAAAAAATTGCACAGCTCTGTGCAGTGTGTTCAATCATTTACCTGAATCAAACTAAGCTGCACCAAGAAGACAAACATTTGCTGTATTTATTTTAAGTGATAAAAACATATATTTACACTACCTATTACAATGCAATGGGTACATTTCACAGAAATCACAAAATCCATGATAATTGTGCAAAAAAAATTCAGCCTGAAACATGGTTATAATGGGCAGTTTGTTTTCTAATCTGCAATGGAATCCATTCTGTCCTGCTAAGAGCTAAATTTAGTGTTTTAGACCCAATAATAAAATGTTCATTGAACAGTTGCCATCTGTACAACACCAGATGTCCATTGGTTAATAGAGGGTATCGTATCTTACAGGATTAGGTATGATACTGTAGGTTCTATTGTACTTCTACTCATTGTCCATCCATCAACAGTCCAAAGCACCTTTGACCATTGTTCCATAGCCCAATTTCTGTGTTCTTGTGCATATTTTAGCCTTTTAGTCTTGTTCCCCTTTCTTAACAGAGGTATTCTTACTGCAACACATCCTTAGTCCTGATTTGATGGACAACGACACCTGTGCCTTCTGCCACTTCTGTTGTCAATTCAATGCTTGTCTTCTTTCTATTCTTTAAGGATATTATCTTCAAGTATTGCTCATCCTTGTTAGACAGCTTTTTGGGTCTTCCAGTCCTGGGTTTGTCAATTACAGATGATGTTTCTCTGTACTTGTTCATTATGCTTCGGATACAACACCTTGAAAATCGAGTTACGTGAGCTATTTCACACAATGTTTTTCCTTCTTTATGCAAGTCAAGGTTGTTATAATAGTATAAAACACTAGTGGAGGCTTTGAGTAAATTGTTGATGCTCATAATGCAACAGAATAGAAAAATGCAACATGTCTAAGACTTTTGCACAGCAGTGTATATATTGAGAGGGCATGGGCAGAGTTGAAAGGTCATGTAATCATGTGGAATCAGAATGCTTGTTCAGTGCAGATAGTTAGGATCTCCAGCCTACTGTAGCTCCCAGCAAGCTCCATGCCAAGATAAGGGAGATTTAGAGAAAATTGATAGTAAGGGAAATGTAAAAAAAAAAAAAAATCTATTAAAATGGCATTTGAAACTACTCACAAAAAAAACTACTTAAAGAAAAAAAGTCTGCCTAGCTTTTGTTAGCATTATTAATGATTTCATAACTGAGTGTTTAAATTGGATAAGTAAAAACTTTTAAAACAGATATTATATTTTTTAAACATCTTTTTTTATAGGCTGTATCGGACGGCAGTACTGGGTTTAGGCAACAGCATTTAAAAAATGTAGAATTTAAAGATTATATCAAACATTTCCAATTAAATAAAATTGAATTTAAAGATGGATCATACTCTGCTATTTTCAGATTATCCCAGAACTTCCTATTGATTTAAAAAAAAAAAAAAAAAACACGAATCATTATGCCAGCCATGCAGGTTGTAATGCGATATTAGGCAGAGACGAGGAAAGGAAATAAAATGAAATCTGCATGACATGCCTTGTTGTTCACCTTCAGTTTAATAATATTGATTAATGACCCAGACACTGGAAGCAACATTTTTTTTGCAGTGAAAATATGAGAAGGTTTTCACTGATTTTAACATTACAGCAAAAAAAAGTCTCTGAAAAAAATACCCTACCAAAAAATTCTACCTATTTACAGTCCAGTAAAAAGTAGGACGCTTTGGTAGCTGTGTTTGATTGAGTCACAGGTGACCGGTAACATGATTCAAAGAGGCCTTGCAGACAGTGAACTAATGCACAAGCCACCACCTGTATTGATTAACCTTCACTGCAGAGGTCTCTGTTAACAGACGGGTTTGAGGAAGGAGACAACAGAGGGTTTAGAGGGTAAAGCTGAATCAGCAAGGGATGCCAGGCAGAGCCGGAGGTGCATTAGTGCTGCTCAAGCACGAAGTCCTGCCTACCTCTGACCTTTAAACCACTCCTTTCACAGCTACGCCAGCAGCACAAGCATTCGCAGTGTTTCACCTTCTCACAATACCGCTTCAGGGACAACTCATCCCTAGCCAACAGAGCAGAGTTTCACCTGCCTATATGGGTAGAATTCTTTACCAGTTTAAATGTCCAGAACATTGTCAACGTGTTCAGAGCTCCCGGAGTGTTAGTAAAGACACAAACAACAGGACTTTGTCCATCTGTGTTTAGGTCTTCCCTCGCACATTCATTATTTTGATGTTACCCACTTAGAACCATTGAGTGTCTGTTCTTTATTTTCATTAAGTGGATTCAAGGCTCAACATGATCCTCTGCTGACACACAGTGCATTGGAATCTGAGAGTTTCTGTTCTGTTGATCACAATCCAGGAAGCGTCCAAGTCTGTAGGATAGACAAGCTTCAGCCAATCACATGCAGACAGAACACAAAGATTGAAAAGATATAAAGACCTGCTTTAAAAAAAAAAAAAAAAAAAAATCAGACCATGTCAACTTGAAGCTCTGGAAAGTTTTACCAGAGGGTTGCTGTCAATAGCCTGCTGGAAGATCCAGATTTAAAAGTGAATTCCTTTGAGACCCAGCATTTACTCTGACACTCAGCAATTGTGATGACGCAAGCTGTACTGCGATGCTATTTCCTGCTAGATTTGATAAGCTCGGTTATAGACTCTACTTGTGCAACACACTTTCTTTAACAACATCCTGCTGTCTTACCTCAAACATATTTAAGAGCCTGACTATTTCAAAAAATATATTGTTCGGATTTATATTAGCATCCCATTATAACCTTATTTTAGGATTAACTTTCTGTAGCCATGTTAGTGTAGTACAGAAACATTGGTTGCTCCAAGCCTTAACAAATCTTTTTATTTATTTACCTCTTGTTAGAATAAAGACCTACTACAAAGTTTTGACTTTATTTTCACTCTCATTTACCTTGCCACCACATTATAAAATGTGCACCAGATATTAAAACCCCACCTAACCATACACAGTCATTAACTGTGTGAGTGAGGGTCAGAGGGGTCCAAATAGATACTACACAGGACTTTCATTTATAGTGTGGTAATAGGAGTCAAAGTTAGAAAAAGCTATGGATAAAATGATAAGGGATTGTTTTTATGCCATTCAATGTTCTTTAAGCCTTATTTCTTTGCGACCCTTGCTAGTGATTTACTGTACAAATACTTCTAATAGTGTTACACACATAACTTCCCCACCTCCACCTGAAAGCTTTATTTTTAATCCAACTCCTGAATTCCACATGCTTCCATTGAGAAAGGCAAAATTCGTTACTAACCCAAATCCAGACTTGTTAAATGTGTAGAAAATAAGAACAGAATTAATTTACAATATTAAACAGATTGCTCTTTAACTGCTCCTGCTAAAAAGTTAATTGACTGCTGGGCTGTGGCAGACTTTGCCTTTGAGATTATGGCCGGAAACGTCGTTTCAATTAAATCTTGTTAAAACAACCTTGAGGAGATAAAAAGGCATGTGTCCCAAAGGAAGGAAAAATACTTTGAGTCGTGATTGTTTAATCTGTTAATGCTTTATTTTGCCACGAACCTGCCTTCTCCTTGACAACGTTGACATAAACAGTTACTGTGCTGCTAGCCTGTGGTACTTTTCCACCATTTGCAATCACAGAGAGAGCCCCATATCCTTGAAGAGCTCAAAATGCAAGCACTGGAGTACAAACCCTAACACACACTACTGTCTAACGTATTGTTTCTATTTATAAACTGTCTCTGCTTGTCCAAGGAAGAATCTGCTCACAATCCAGTATCCAATGTCATCAAATGTATATATAGAACATACTGACTCGCTTCTCTTCCTGCACGGGGTGGGGGTTGTGTCAATAAAATTAATGACAGCTTATGTGACCTTTTTTTGCTGTGCGGTCACTGAAAGAAAGAAAGAAAAAAAAAACCTTGGTCTGCAGCTTCCTTTTTGAAATTGAATTCAGGACACACAGTACAGGGGGCAGGATCTGCAACTGCATAAAGCAGGCTGCAGTAACAATCCTGCACAGCCCTGCTGAAGAGGGCGGTGCATCTGAAGGTTACAATATGACAGAGCCAGCATTGTGTCAGCAGCTCTTACGGGCAGCGCTCACGCATTGCTCATTAACAGTACATGTGAGATAGAAGTGGGGGAAGGGCACTTGCAATAAAGGGAAGCTGCACCTTGTTAATGCTGGACATTTTAAACATGATTTTAACTTCTGATATGAGTTTGCTTCGTTGATTCTCATTTCAAATTCCAATACGTTTTTAATGTGAAAGAAAAATAAAATTGTCCTAAAAAATAAACTAATACCAAGCCACTCAGAATTTTAATTTAAATACTCATTTTAATCATATCATTTAACTCAGCTCTTTTAGCACAGCGGGCAGCACCTGTAGACTGGCATTCGATCCTCAATCGCTACCACTGACATTATGTATATTATGTAGATCAAACAATGCTAATTATGAATGTGCTACGCTCTATGTGCAAGATTGTTGTTATTTTGGTTTATTGACTATGATCACCAGCGATTGAAAATCTAAAGTCACCTGTTGAGTTGTTGAACAGAAAACTTGTATAGTCTAGCATTGTATGGGGGTGTTTACTAGAGAACCCAGTGACTCTTAACTGGTTTATTTAAATCAGATCTGTACACACAACTGTACAACAGCAACAGTTACCATTTTGTTTACAATAGCTTAAATCAGTGAAATTATATTGAAAATAATAAAACAGCAGACAATACACACACAATTAATTTTAGGTGATATTGGGTGGTACATAAAAAACCCAAAGAACAGAAATGTAACTTTAACCAACTGCATAAAGAATATAATAGGGCAGCAGTGTGGAGTAGCAGTTAGGGCTCTGGACTATTAACCAGAGGGTCGTGGGTTCAGTTCCAGGTGAGGACACTGCTGCTGTACCCTTGAGCAAGGTACTTCACCTAGATTGCTCCAGTAAAAACCCAACTGTATAAATGGGTAATTGTATGTAAAAAAATAATGTGATACCTTGTAACAAGTGTAAGTCGCACCTGGATAAGGGCGTCTGCTAAGAAATAAATAAAATAATTATTATGTCACAGAAAAGTAAACTTATCTTACCAAACTCTTTAAATTTGCAATGGAATAAATAAATGTGGATGTTTTTTGTTTTTTTTCTTCATTCATTTAAAAGGGTTTTGGTTTCAGGACAATTTCTTGATTACATGATGTAGTGTGGTAGCCTCCTAGCCCAGATGGTAATGCAAGGAAGAGAAACTAGCTGCACAGTTAAATGTGATAATGTGTTCTTTAACAAGTAAACAAATAAACAAATCAAACAAATAAACAAAAATAACACGGAACATTTACAAAAACACTCAAAACAAAATGGCTCAAGGGCCCAAACAAAACTCACGAAACGTAAACAAACAGACAGGATAGGAGCTCCCGAGTGGCGCATTCAGTAAAGGCACTCCGTGTTGAGTGCAGGATGCACCCTATAGCCTGGAGATTGTAGGTTCGAAGGTCTTCTTCAGAATGGAACTGAGAATTGTTTACGTCTTTTGACTCTGGAGTGGTGCTCTCCAACACTACTTCAATACCAGGTCTAATCAAACTCATAACACAAAGGATGTGCCCATGTATACAAAAGATCCTGGATCAAGAGGGCTGTCAATCTTAGAATAGAGTCAAAATAACATCATTAACCAGAAAAAAATATCATTGAATTACAAGTGTGTTTGTTGAGAAAGTACATGGGAAATCGTTTTTTTTTTTTTAATTTAGACAACTGGTCTTTTCGATCTACTCACCTGTAGCTGCACTTAAATCCTGTGGTCATTTTTAGTTGCTTATTTATATAGCATGTTTATTTCTGCATGCGCTCAAGTCTGCTCTAAATTTTAGACGTGGCTAACCAAAATTCAATAGAATTTGTTAAACAAGGGTATTAAGTCTTGTTTTAAGTGCTTTCAGTCATATTTAATTTAACAAATTATCATTATTTTAACATTACTACTTATTTAATCACTTAAAATGTACTATTATAAAAAATTACATTACATTTTTTTGGACAAAAATTTGATTGATCATTAATGAACCCAGCCGCATTCACAATAAAGGCCGCTACACACCATACACAATGCTACAAGCGAAAATGGGCAGCGATGCGACAAAATGAATAGAACCTATACATTTGAGAAGTATCTTTCACATGACAAGTGACACGGAGGCTGTGTGGTCCAGTGGTTAAAGAAAAGGGCTTGTAACCAGTAGTTCCCCGGTTCAAATCCCACCTCAGCCACTGACTCATTTTGTGTGACCCTGAGCAAGTCACTTAACCTCCTTGTGCTCCGTCTTTCAGGTGAGATGTAATTGTAAGTGACTCTGCAGCTGAGGCATAGTTCACACACCCAAGTCTCTGTAAGTTGCCTTGGATAAAGGCGTCTGCTAAATAAAAAAAATAATTTTGACGTGCGACAACTAGAGAATTGAGCAATCAGTGAACAGCTTCAATGCACATAGTCCACCAGGATGAAGCAGTATCCAAAATTATGGAGGAAAAAATAATGCTTGCCATGGTGAAATACACAGAGCTTTTAGGACAGATCATCACAATTATAAAGATACAGAGATGAAAGATAATATATGGGAGTCCATTTTGGAGGAGCTGAATAAGCCTGATATGTATGTTTTATTGCCATATGTTGAAATACTGTCAGAGAAGATACTCATAATGTTTACATCATGTTGATGAAATTGATCATAGTTTTGTCAATAGCAATTTGTAATAGTTTTATAAATCTGGCAGTTTTCAAATCTGTCGCATCGTGTCTGTGTCGCTTCAGGTGTCACTGCGAAAATGTCCCCAAATAAAAAAATGGCATTGCGTCTGTTGTGTCACGGCCTTTAGGCATGTGTGCACAGTGATATCATTGTGGAAATTTTAATTGTTTAAAGTACATTCATAAATACTGTACATAAATGCATGCAATTAACCCATCACAGGAAAGTTTATCGTGACCCTGTTCTGAAATCTTAAGTTACTTCAGTGTTCTTTTTGCAGAAACTGAGAACTGTTTCCAAATCTTCAAATATAGTTACCTGGTTTAAACAAAAGTAAAAGCTAATAATTATCCTTTGTGTTGTCCTGTAAATGATTAACTGTGCAACTGTGTTCAAACCAGGTCAAAGGAGGTTATTGATCCCCACTGGAGAATAAATCTGAAGGGGATGTAGTGGAGGCAATTGTACGTACATATGCCACACTGCACGTTTTCTCATATATCTGGAGAACCACGTATCCAATTGTCATGAAACTTGGTATTGTAGTAACATTATTTAGAATATCCGATTCTGGGGATATATGGGGGTGACTCTGTCTGTATGTCCATATGTATGTCAGACTGGAGAACTGTTTATCCTATTGTCATGCAACCTGGGATAACATTGTTTATTAATTATATTCTGTACATAAGGTTGACATATGTCATGGTTATCAACTTTTTCATCATACTGATTATGATATCATTTGGGATTTACAGCAGTGGTGGGGATGTATGTTGCTGACTTACTTTTCATTGTAAGTTTTGGTATTGGTTTTGCAGTGTAGACAACTTCCCTCCACACATTGCACCTCCCATTGCAAACTCATTACACAGTACATCATCACCCTTTCCTTTAGGTCTCTGAACTACACCAGGCTGGATCATGCAGAGCTGTAGTTATTCCACAAATGAGGATGGCCGACTAACATATAAGCGAGTGGGTCGTTGACGGCCTTCCTAATGAGCGAATGGAAAAACATGAGCAGTTCCATGATACACGTGGAAAACATTTTAGTGCTAGTTCTTGGTTCACCATGTGTTGTTGTGTAGTGACCTTTTCCCTCTACAGATATACTCCTGAGTTGAGTCTGCTCCCTGGAATTGCCAGCTGTTCAAATCCCCAGGCTGACGGCACAGCGTCTTAGAAGGTCGTAAAATAAACCCAAGTCATTCTGTGATGTTCTCGTGCCTTTATGTGCCTTTGCAGGAGGGTCCCTCGCCCTGAATGGTGCAACCTGGTATTTTCTCAGCTGTTTATTGCGATGACACGTGGATTATGTAGAGTACATTTTGTCTTCTTCTAGCCGATATCATCTCACTTGGAACAGAGCCAAACACTAATATATTTGTGAGTGCTGTAGATTTGTGTAAAAAATAATTCAAAAGAACCTGGAGCTAAAAAATCACAACTCTTTTTTTTTGTACTTTCCTTGGTAAAGCTACACATTAGATATTTAAATAGTTGTTTTTTAAATACCTTGCTACGTTTTCTAATGTTGTTTGCAATCATTCTGAATGGTTATGAGTTCTACTGTGACTTTTTTTTTAACTCTGGCTCCATCTGCTTCTATGCTAAGCCGATGGAGCCAGCAGAATTGATATGTCAAAACAGAACTCAACCATGATTACAATAAAACCTTGATTATCCAAACCCTGGTTATCTGAACAGCTCTGTTATCCAAACAGCCCCGTGGTAACCTGTCTGGTTGTGTCCTGTACTCTTCTGCTCTGTTTTAATAGAAAATGTACTTTTCAGCCCTCAATCTCTGGCATTTCCAGAACTGTTCAATACTGTATGTTATATTTTTACAGATAAAGTGGTTAAATAATCTTTCTGGAGATTTCTTGATTCTGAAAGTCAAATAAACAATTTCTCATTTGTAATTTGATTAGCCAAACAATATATGTTGTGCTGTGTTTTCAGTGGCTTTCATTTCCCCAGAATGTAATAACGTTTTATTTGAGATCGTATTTCTAACTAATTAAATAAAAACTAAAATAATACCTGTCTGCTCTTCTATTCTGAAAATGTAGGCATCTCAACCTGGATAATTTGGCAATAAAAATAAGAATTAGCAATTTGATATGAGTAGCTCTAAAAATTTAATCTCTTCAGATTTTTACATTTTCTTTTAATTGATTCATGCTCACGCAAATTCCAAACTGACAGTGATCCAGTGAGAACTAAATCAAACAAGAAAAGGGAACATAACCTTTTAGATAACATAACCTTTCTATTCTTTTATTTTCATCCCACATTACTATCTTGTTGGGCAAGCTTGAAGTGATCTTCAAAATTCAGGCAGTAGTCTTCTACAGTAGTCTGGCTATGCATACTTACCATAGCACTACAAACATCCGGGGGGGGGGCGGGGGTAATTATTTCAGCTATTTGAAGTTATTTTCTTGTAAAAGCACCGTGAACATACTGAACATTAATATGTACAGAATTTGGAATACAGACTTACAACACCTTCCAGTGAGATACTGGACACGCATGAATGGAGGTCTGGGTTTAAATCTGGTTTAAGGGGAAGCTGGCACGACAAAGGCAGGATTCTTGCCTGACTTTAGACAGTGTTAGTGTTGCTCAATTTTGATGAGCACTACATTCATAGGTAAAAAAAAAAAATCCTGAGCCAGTTCTTTTATATTGTCTATTTCTTTACTTAATAAAAATACAATAAAAAAAATTATAACCCATTAGTCCCACATCCAATAAATCCACTCAATAAATTCATAGAAATTGGATTTTTTGTTTTGCTTTGCAATAGTCCTGGTACAAAATGTACAAGGTGGCAAAAAGGTAGTACATGTAACTGCTCCTCATAAGCAGCCTTCAAGCTAAATCAATCTTGGAGAAATGCTTGCCCCCTGCCAAAGAGGCAAAAAAAAAAAAAAAAAAAAATCCTCAATGCGTGGCAGTAGATACCGAGCAGCACATAGTACAAGGCACACAGTCACTTTAAAATCACCACAAATGCATATGTTGGGATTCTTCTTCATTACAGGAACTATTGGTGTCGCCCATTCACACCAGTCCCCCTTTGTCAAGATGTCAGACTCTTCTAGGCGTTTCAATTCACCCATAATGTACAGCACAGGTCGTGCTTTGTGAGGAATTCTGGAAAGACATCATCACCAAGCACAATGCTTCAGGTATTTTAAAATGCCTAGTCTTCCTGAAAAAAGTCTGCTGACTGGTTTAGCATTGGACATAGGTTTTTAAACAGCTTGTCAGACAGCTTTTCATTTTGGGGTCTGTTGATACACTATGAAGACATTTATGGCCAAACAATGCTGGTCCACCACTCTTGATAATTTGTACCTGGTATTGTTTATGTAACATTAATAGGGGTCATACCTTTAGGGGAAATCTTTTCACCTGTATATGTTCTGAGTAGTACTGGCATTGGTGGCAATTTAAAAGTCGGAAACAATTCCATGTATTCTCTATGGGAGATGAGTGACACAGCAGACCCAGTATCCAGCTCCATTTTAAGTGAAACCCCTTCTACTTGTGGTGTAATCCAGATGTTGTTGACAATCACTAGTGGCTTTGGAGAAAAAAAAGTTCTGTAAAACTTCCACAATGTTCATGTAGGCATTGTCAGCCACTTTAACTGAGCCCATCAGACTGCGCAGGAGGTTATACGTCTTTGCACCCTGTACACTCAAAATGACTGCTACTTTCTTTTCAGCCTTTAAATGTTGCTCCAGTCTTTCTACATATGTGTGCCAATCCTCCAGAGTAATTTTGAAAAATGTCCATTTTACCAACACATCCAGCCATCTTTGTTTACTTTGGGTAGCCGGTACCAGTACTAGGGTTGCCAACTGTCCAGTTTTGGACCGGACATCCGGTTTCAAGGGAATTTGTACCGTGTACGGTCAGAACAACAAAAGTCTAGTTATTATTATTATCGGTCTGTTAAGTTTGAGAACTACACTGAAATGTATTCTGTGTTGTTTTGCCATTCACTCCTTAGCGGGATCCGATTACTGAACATCTATTATTAAATAAAAAAATCACACACAGCACTGGTTTTGGAAAAATTGAAAGTTGGCAACCCTAACCAGTACTGATTATAATTTTGCAAAGCAAGTTATAAAAGGCCTTCACTTTTCAACTATAATGTACTCACAGGTACTGGCCCTTGCTTCATTCACGTAGCTGTCTGCAGGATTCTTTTATTCCTTTTTTCTTTGGGGGGCGGGGTTGGGGGGTTGTTGGCACCGCGTTCACAAGGATCCCATCCTTGTTGCCAATTTGTCATGTATGTGAATTATCTATGACACTAAACACAACACTGATTGTATAATTTAGATTATTAGGTAACATTTATCAGGCATACAACTGATTTCAGTAATGCTTTATATTATGTAACATAAATTAATATTAAATAGATATGCAATTGCATATTAAATTAATGTTAAATTAATATAGTATGCAATAGATATTAAACATACGTTCAATTATTCCTTGTTACTTTCCATTAACATTTAAGTCAGATTAACTGTATTTTCAATTAAAAACATGTAAACAATTGGAAATTCTTACATATTTTCAAGTGTAACAAAACGTAATATATATGGATGTGATATGCAATTTACATTTGGTTAACATTTAGCAAGAAACCAGCTATTGCATATTTATTAAATATTAATTTAACATGTAATATGCAATTGCATATCTATTTAATATTAAAATTATGCCACGCAATATAAAGCGTTACCCTGATTTCCAACCAACCTAATATCACTTTGGGAAATTAAATCTAATTTTAGAAGGTTTACGTGCAATTAAGTTGATGTCCAGTATTAAATGTTCTGACATACAGTATAGCATACAAAACACTGCAACGTACATGTTTACAGCTTTCTTACGATTTGAATTACTAACATGTGCAGCACAGTGGATAGCATATATGTTTATTGAAAACAAGCGTTATTTGTTTTAAGACTTCTTTTGTACGTTTATAAGTGTTCGGTAGCTATCTCTAATCAAGGTGAGAGTGTATTTCTCACACACTCTTTGCTATGTCAGGGTGTCACGTGACAAAGACGGCTGGAGTGGGCGTCAGACCAGAAGCAGGAACTGGAAAAGGATACCGCAGGTAGAGTGAAATGGCGTTTGCGCCGTCTTTATTGTAAATACCACAAAAATAAATAAAAGGTTTAAACAAAAACACTTTGCTCACAGAGCTTAAAATAAAAGATTTAAACAAAACAAATCTCAAACACAAAACAATCCTTAAGGACCGGCTGGGCAGTAGCCTTCACGGAACCTATAGCTATTTCGCTTCGTTTCGTTTCGTTTCGTTTAGATTTCTCTCTCTCGCTCTCCCGCACTCTCCTCTGTACACCCACCACCCCGAGCTGCAGAGCTGCAGGCTTTTTATATTCAGGTGACCATCTCCCGATTAGCAACCAAATTAATCACTTAATTAATTCGGAGATGGCCACCTTCTGCACGAAGTTTAATTATGTTGTGGATGGGGCTACCCATCCACGCTAAACAAAACAAACAATCGGCCATGCCGTCCTAATATAAAACAATAACATACGGCGCGCCATACATTTAAATACTAAATCATAATAAACCAATACAAAATAACACAGGGCGGAGGGGACCCGCGTTCTAAACTAAAATAAACAAAACAATGTACAGGGCTGCTCGCCCTGTTACATATCCCCCTTGTGCAACGCACACATGGCCCTCGGCCACCTCCCCCTCAGTCTTAAAGTCCCGGAAGAGGGAGAAGCAAGGTGTTTCTGGGGTGGCCATGGTGGAATGTCCTCCACCCCACTTCTTGGTGGCTAACAGCTCCCTCTTCCGGGCTTCAGCCACACCATATCCTGCCCTGAAAGTGCGGCTGGGGAACTGGTCTCCTGACCTCCCCTCCTCTTCATGGCCGGCAGCTCCCCTCCGTGGGGCTCCGACCACGATCTCCGCCGCAAAAGTGCGGCTGGGGAGCTGGTCTCCTGACCTCCCCCTTCTTCATGGCGGCAGCTCCCTCTTCCGGGCTTCAGCCACACTATCTCCGGCAGTGAACTGCTGCGGGGAAGCTGGTCTCCTGACCTCCCCTTCTTTGTGGCCGCCAGCTCCCCTCCGTGGGGCTCCGGCCACCTTGTTTCCTGCCACGGAAATGCGGCTGGGGAGCTGGTCTCCTGACCTCCCCCCTTTCTTCATGGCCGGCAGCTCCCTTCATGGAGCTCCGGCCACAGTGTAGCGACCGAGGCAAAGCAGGACCCTCGGCGACCCCAGGCGGCAGGATCCCTGGCGACCCCAGGCGACGGCAGCAGCAGCGGACCCTCGGGAGGCGGCGGCAGCAGCAGCGGACCCTCAGGAGGCGGCGGCAGCAGCAGCGGACCCTCGGGAGGCGGCGGCAGCAGCAGCGGACCCTCGGGAGGCGAACTCGGGAGGGGAGCCCCTGGCCATAGAGGCGGCAGCGGGAGCTCCACTTCTCCCTCGTACCCTGTACTCTGTGTGGAGCAAAGGCAGCCCCAGGCGTGCGGAGCGACAGGCAGCCCCAGGCGATGCGGAGCGACAGGCAGCCCCAGGCGTCGCGGAGCGACAGGCAGCCCCAGGCGTCGCGGAGCGGCTGGCAGCCCCAGGCGTCGCGGGCGGCTGGCAGCCCCAGGCGTGCGGAGCGGCTGGCAGCCCCAGGCGATGCGGAGCGGCTGGCAGCCCCAGGCGATGCGGAGCGGCTGGCAGCCCCAGGCGATGCAAGGCAAGCATCCTTGGGCGAAGCGAGGCAGGCATCCTGGGCGGCGAGGCAGGCATCCTGGGCGGCGAGGCAGGCATCCTTGGGCGAAGCGAGGCAGGCATCCCTGGGCGGCGAGGCAGGCATCCTGGGCTAGGCGAGGCAGGCATCCTTGGGCGGCGAGGCAGGCATCCTTGGGCGGCGAGGCAGGCATCCTTGGGTGCAGCGAGGCAGGAGTCAGGACAAGCTGGGGTGCGGGTTTTGGCCCTCTTCTCGGCCACTGCGGCGGGCGGTTCTTCCCATGCTTTCCTCAGCAGCCTATGCAAGGGCTGCTGAGGACCGCCAGCATCTAGTCCTGGTTTCTCTGGTGAAGGGAGAGGCAGCTCCTGCTCCTCTCCTCGTGACGGTGGGGAAGTGATACCAGCAGGCATTCATCCTCTGCTGGTTGGGGAAGTGTTACCAGCAGGCATTCATCCTCTGCTGGTGGGGAAAGTGATACCAGCAGGCATTCCTCCTCTGCTGGTGGGGTTGGCGGAGGCAGAGGCAGCTCCTGCTGCTCTTCTCCTGCCAGTGAAGGTGGCGGAGGCAGAGGCAGCTCCTGCTGCTCTGCTCCTGCCAGTGGAGGTGGGAGCGGCGTGTAGTCTCCTGGCGGTGGAGGTGGGAGCGCGTGTAGTCTACCCTTGTTTCAGGGGACTGGTGCGCCCTCCCTCTCTTGCAGGGGACTGGTGCGGCTCCGCCGAAGGGAGACCAGCAGGCATTCATCCTCTGCTGGTGGACAGGGACCCAGCAGGCATTCACCCTCTGCTGGTGGACAGGGACCCAGCAGGCATTCACCCTCTGCTGGTGGACAGGGACCCAGCAGGCATTCACCCTCTGCTGGTGGACAGGGACCCAGCAGGCATTCACCCTCTGCTGGTGGACAGGGACCCAGCAGGCATTCACCCTCTGCTGGTGGACAGGGACCCAGCAGGCATTCACGCTCTGCTGGTGGACAGGGACCCAGCAGGCATTCACGCTCTGCTGGTGGACAGGGACCAGCAGGCATTCACCCTCTGCTGGTGGACAGGGACCCAGCAGGCATTCACCCTCTGCTGGTGGACAGGGACCCAGCAGGCATTCACCATCTGCTGGTGGAGGAGGCAGAGGCAGCTCCTGCTGCTCTGCTCCTGGCGGTGGAGGTGGCGGAGGCAGAGACAGCTCCTGCTGCTCTGCTCCTGCTGATGGAGGTGGCGAAGGCGGGTCCAGCAGGAATTCACCCTCTGCTGGTGGAGGTGGGAGCTGCAAGCAGTCCTCCCATGGCAATGGAGGTGGAACCAGCAGGAATTCACCCTCTGCTGGTGGAGGTGGGAGCTGCAAGCAGTCCTCCCATGGCAATGGAGGTGGAACCAGCAGGAATTCACCCTCTGCTAGTGGAGACTGGGGCTGTGGACGCTCTACCTTCCCCTTTTTGGGCTGTGGACGCACCGACTCCTCCCTTTTGGGCTGTGGACGCACCGACTCCTCCCTCTTGGGCTGTGGACACACCGACTCCTCCCTCTTGGGCTGTGGACGCACCGACTCCTCCCATTCAGGCGTAGGACGTTCAGGCTCCTCCCATTCAGGCGTAGGACGTTCGGGCTCCTCCCACTCAGGCATAGGACGTGGCAGCAAGGGCTCCTCCTCTTCATCCTGCATGGGGCATAGGGCCAACGTGTGCCCATATGCCCCACAGCCAGGGCACCACTCCCCCCATCCCAGTCTTTGGGCCATTTCCTGAAGGGTCCTGTGGACGGAGCAGGGTATGGTGGTGTGGCTAGGTTGGCCACAGTTGAAACACCACAGCCCTGCTTCCGCCTTTCTCCCTTTGCCCTCCTGTGCTCCTCTCCAGCCTCTTCTCCCCATTTCTTTTCCTTTTTAAAAAAAAACAAAACCTGCGGTTCCCGCTCTGTCCTGAGTCCTGGAGGCGCTGTTATCCCGGTTCTGACACCACGTGTCACAAAGACGGCCGGAGTGGGCGGCGTCAGACCAGAAGCAGGAACTGGAAAAGGATACCGCAGGTAGAGTGAAATGGCGCTATGCCGCCTTTATTGTAAATACCACAAAATAAATAAAAGGTTTAAACAAAACACTTTGCTCACAGAGCTTAAAATAAAAGATTTAAACAAAACAAATCTCAAACACAAAACAATCCTTAAGGACCGGCTGGGCAGTAGCCTTCACGGAACCTATAGCTATTTCGTTTGCTTCGTTTCGCTTTCGTTTCGCTTCGTTTTAGATTTCTCTTCTCGCCTCCCGCATCTCTGTACACCCACCACCCCCGAGCTGCAGAGCTGCAGGCTTTTTATATTCAGGTGACCATCTCCCGATTAGCAACCAAATTAATCACTTAATTAATTCGGAGATGGCCACCTTCTGCACGAAGTTTATTATGTTGTGGATGGGGCTACCCATCCACGCTAAACAAAACAAACAATCGGCCATGCCGCCCTAATATAAAACAATAACATACGGCGCCGCCATACATTTAAATACTAAATCATAATAAACCAATACAAAATAACACAGGGCGGAGGGGACCCGCGTTCTAAACTAAAATAAACAAAACAATGTACAGGGCTGCTCGCCCTGTTACACAGGGTCAGTCATACAAAGAGTGCAAGAGAAAGTCCACTCTCAAGTTGATTAGAGGTAGCCACCGAATACTTATAAGTCATTCGATCTAAATAAAAAACAGATGAAAACCTGATATTAACACACTGTTTTTATAAAACCTGTTGTGGTTTAAACATTTAAAATGCTTTGTCATGGACCTTCTGAGTGTGAGAGCTACACTCTCAGTGAAATTGTAAGTGTAGATGCTGCTAATAGGTTCCATTAGAACATGACTTATAATGTATTTTATTTCTTATTTTGCCAGGTTACTGGAGAACTCCTGATAAAATCAGTTTTACTTATTGTTTCCATTTCTGCTCAGTCCCTTTGAAGTTAAAATTGAAAAGGTTGGACAAACGTAATTGTCTACCTTTAATTGGTTTTCCTGTAAAGTAATTCATTTTGTCAGTCTTTCTAGTAGGGCAGGGGTTCTCCTTTGAAGTGATTTCAGTCAGACGTGACCCCCCTGATTGGCTTGCAACTACTCTGTGACCCTTAATGGGGTCATCCCCACACTTTGAGAACCTGAGGATAAGGATCAATTTGAGTGTGTGTGCTGGTGTATACTTAAGAAATGCATTAATCAATAATTTCTATGCGTAGGGCTCGAAATTACTTCCAGCTTCTGGTGATGAGCTCTCAGGCAGGTTTTAGAGGATTATAGACCCCATTTTTTAAGCCAATCAGCTTTTACAAAATCTGTGCTTTTTATCCATTGACATAAAACCTACATCCATGTCTTGACATGTCATGTCCCCACCACAATGTATTAGTAGTAACTACACTTATAACTTTGCAGTGTATATCTTGCACTTAGAATATCAATGACAATGACAGAACATTCTTAATGTTTAAACCACAAATGTTTTTTATTTAGATTTAATGAATATATTAATTAGTATTCGGTGGCTACCTGGCTAACCATGTCAAGAGTGTATTCCTCTTGCACTCTCTGAATGATAGGATCTGACACTGTCAACATGAGGTAGCCACCGAACACTTATAAACATACATGACAGTAACTATTATAAGTTGTATTGTAGGCTGTTCGCCCCGGCTTGTGTATATGTGGTGTTCCATATGCATTTTCTACAGTTACTGTATTTTAAACTGTTTTAAATACAAGACAGGAATCCCATTTGACAAAGGGTCTGGTGAAGCTTGCTTCAGTGTGTAAATGACTGAGTAGTTTGTGGTCATTCACCCACACAGTAGTCTATAATTGAAGTTTAGGGGAATCATCTCCTAAAGGGGCCCCTGGGGCTTTGCAGTTTAATTCTGCCAAGATTGAGTTGGCAGGATGTAGAATTTCAACTGAAATATATTCCTAAGAAATCCATACAGAGACTTTAATCACTGCTCTGTCTTCCTCAAATACACTGTGAACAAGTTTCAGTGTGAATGTTTCCTTTGCTGTTTGAACTCCCACTCAGATGGAACACTAATGCTGCTGACAGGATTTTGGATGTGCAGGTATGTAAAGTTTGAAAGCACTGTTTAAAATACTTCCACTAGTGAAGCCTTTGATCACATTAACAAGCTTTAACTAATACATTTGTTTCACAAGCTGCAAATCCACAAACTCTGTTATGTAAACCTGCCTTATAAAAATAACAGCACTGTGCTTTTGTGACCGTACTTGGTGCCAGTCAAGATTTTATAATTGGAGCTTTTTAAATAATAAATGAGAAGCTGTTATAGTTATCTGTTTGTTTTTTAACCAAATAGACAACCAAACACCTTACTTGGTTCTTCCCAACATAGATGGCAGTCTTGTCTGAGCTATACATGTAAATGGTTAATACAAATAACTTCATACTTTCTAACAAGTAAATCACTTTAAATTTCATGTAATTGTTTTATTAACTTGTTCTTAAAGTTAATACAGAACAAATTCCAATACACCCATAAAAATATCAAGTTAATCGGTATGACAGTCTTATAGAACTGTGAATAGACTTTGGGATAACTTGAAAAGGAAAAGTTTTTAACTCCTGATCCCCAGGAGCACTGGAACGATCCAAAGGTGAGGGGTCGTCTGGAACTGTCTGGTGGACCAAAGGATGGACTGTCTGGGGGACTGACCTACACTACCCCCTCGGGATAACTTCGACAGGGAGGTGATGGGCTATTGAAATCAATGACAGCTTTCAGGGAAGCTCAGTGTGTATACTGTATATACAAGGTAAGGGAGGTCTGGTGTCTTTAAAACAGCAGCATCAAAGTGAAAGTGAAATCTCATAGTTGAATGCTACTAAAGTACTACAAGTACTAGGAATGTGTGTTCTTTTACATGCATAAGTTTTAGTAATATAGAGATGGCTGATGAGACCTAAAAAAACAAGGTCAGTGTAACAAAGTATGATGGCTAATCACTTAATGTCTTCATAATGAGGAATTTAAGCAGGGGCAACATAACCATTTTTTTCCAGACACAGTCTAATCCCTAATTAGTGTTCGGTATATCCTGATTTTTCCATTCACAAATCAACTTATATTTCCCTTTTCCATTATTATTTTTAATAGGACATGTTGTTTCTTTGCTGCCATAATCCTTCAAAAGCTCACATAAGATGAATTCAAAAAGGTCACGATTTAACAAGGCAGCACATAAATATGTCTCAAAGTGCCAGTCTTAAGACTGCAATGTGCTGCACATTATTCCCTCCTGTTTGGTTGAAAGCACAAAGCTCATGTTCTATTCCTATAGTCATTGCCATTGGAGGTGTGCTGATGCTTTTGGGTCAAGGCAATAGAGTCATTAAAAGCTTATAGATTTATTATCTTAGACATACTGTTACACAGATTACACCCTCCTTATTAAATCGGTAACTAAAGTCACAGATAGTCAGGTACAGTATCAAGCTGTGTGGATGTCCTCATAGAATCTATGTATTGTTTCTGCTACTTGGCTATAACAGTTTTCACACCTCTGTTTAAACTCCCTAAATTAAGAGCAAATGTTCCCTGCAATCTCCAACCTCTTAAACTGGAAAAAGTCCAGCTGTGAATGGTTACTTTTTAGTTATAACAGTTTCTGAGGCTGAATGGGTTTTAAAGATGGTTGTGCCATTATTTTGGATGGCCTTCAGTGTTGGATTAAAGATCTGGTAAGGCCAACAATCATTTCTGTCCATATTTCCCTTTTTAACAATCCCTAAATATAACAAGAAACATAAAAAATGAACTACAATATGCATGGCACCATGATGATAATGTTTCTGTAGCAGATTTTTATAATATCAAATTTAAGTGATAGTTGAATTAGATATTTATATAACTGTCTATAATTTGTTTTCCGCATTTGTTTTCTGTTACTCAACCTCTTTAACAAAATCAAACATAAAAGATTAGAGACATACAATTAGAAACGTATTCAACACAAACATTGTTTTCCTATGCCAGTCTACGCTATGGATCCAAGGTTCAGTAAGTATTGTATGGCTTTATAGAATTTTCTGGCTCATTTTGGATTTAGAACTGAGATTTTCCCCACTGGAATGACACGAGATCCAAACCAATGCTTATACTCTTTAGAACACATGCGTTTGGAATACTAGTACCCAATCTGGAATTTGAACTTTTCCAAATCATTTTATAAAAAAACGTTTTTCTGACACAGTGTGCATTGGAGTTTAAAGGTTCTTTTCATCCCTCTGACAATCCAAGAACCTTCCTGGTCCACATGTTAAGCATCACCCACCCACCGTGTAAAGGCCCACTCACAGCAAATGAGATAATTTACGCAAGCAGCAGCAGCAAAGGAAATCGGTCTACAGTACATTTAACATGCTTTCAAAATAATAATAAAAAAACCTCAAGCCATTAATTTATCAGAATAATAATGTATCTGTTTTGCTTATACATTGAAGCCAGTAGAAGGCATTAGTACAGTAATGTCATTTAGAGCAGATTAGTGGCCAGAGAGAGTTATAGTAAATCAAAGTGTAAGAGTTAGGTACACTTACCTTTGACATATATGCTTTGGAGTACACAGTGATGGGCAAAAAGGTCCTTGCAGTGGCTTACAAATTCAAAATATTGCTAAAATCCCATGTTTTATGAATATGGACTGTGTTATAGTTGATACATTCTTACTAATTAGAAACATGTTGTTTCTGTGGTGCATATGTTTGTAAATGCAATTAATGCATGTAATTCAACTGAGCAATAATTTGCTAATGTAATGCATGCTCCTGATTGATTGCAGTGATTTTTACCCGCGGTAGGCAGAGGTTATAAATAGGGCAGCATGTTCTTTTAGCACCAGAATACTCCAGAACACAGAAATGTGGTGAACCTTCCGTTTGGAGAGCTATTATTAAGTCCTGAAATAAATGTGGATTGCTGATTTTCTATTTACCTTGCTGAATCCTTTCTTATATACTACTCACAAACTGTTGGTAAATGCATACATTTGTGCAATACTCATCAGGTCTGTGCATATTAAGTACAATACATTCCTACAGTGTTAATCCACCATCTGCAGTCCCAAACCTCTGTACTAAAACCAACATGACTTTGTTTTTTAAATAAACTCTCTGATAACGGATGCAAAAAGATGTAACATTTTATTAAACTGAAAACTGGTCCCTTGACTGGGCTTCATGGCGAGGTTTCACTGTGTTTATATTTGAGATAAACATGTATTTCTTATCTAACAATGATGATGTATACTGACATTTACAACTAGTGCCGTACTTATAAAACATGAGGTAAGAGAATGTTTTCTCGACACGTACAAACGATTTTTTTTACAACAGTACCATTTATTGAATATACATAAATATATTCTAAAGATGGTGCAATACACAATCATGTTTTTGAATGGCTGTAACACAAAATGTTAAAAGAAGATGTAATATTGAACTATTTAACCATGCTACCATGTACAATAAGTATTTAAGGACAATGGGAGTATAGGCTGTTCATCTTATTCTGATGTCAGAAAAATCTGGAAATCCTTAAGATAAAATATCAGCATGCTTCAGTTTTTTCCTGTTCTTACATCTTATGCCATAATTATTTTCAGAGCAGTGTCTACAGTTTTTCTCAATGTCTAAAGTGTTAATTACGTAAATCTCACCTGCTGTGCACTTCCATTCACCTTGTAAGTCTCAAATTTTGAAAGCTACACATTATAGAAAAAATGTTAATATGATATATGGTACTATACTAGTTTAAATACATTTATTTTCAAGCCTTATTTTCATGCCGTCTTGCACTTCCTTGGTTACGTGGAGAATTAATTCATTCCCAATCCCTCCAATACTTATTTCCTGTCATTAACCATCTGGCTGCCTTCCATATTGGATGACACACTTTGTAGCCATTGTCATGCTTTAATCCTAAGACATTGCTAAGGTTTATAACTTAGCAAATGAAAGAGTAACAGACCTCCAGAAAGTAAGGCAAGCTAAAAAAAAAATTAACCTAGTGTGACCCCGGATATTATGCTTAAAACTAAAAATGCATGTTTGCTATAAAATTGTTTTCTTTCAAACCTGAACATTTGAGGCCTTTACAGCGCATGGTAACCAAGGTCATTTCATGGAATTGTTTTTTTTTTTTTGCTACTCTCATTATATATGTGTGTTTTGATAATTGTGTTTGGAGTATCTGTAATTGTGCTTTAGCAATTAAGAAAAAGGATAGAGTTCAGTTTCCTTAGTAGTCGATCCGAAACAAAAAATAATAATATCTCGGCCTGAACTTGAAACATTCGAATAGGATGGGAAGAAGTTGGAGAAGAGAGTTTTGCATGAAGCTACAAATCAATGGTCATCCACTGTAAAGACAATCTCCTGACTTTCCAGTAACTGAACATGAATAAAACAAGAAAAAAATAAACTATGGTTTACACATCCTGAGAGTAGAGGAATATTTTATTGTATTTTATTTTATACAAGTTAACTACTCAAGTTAGAAGATTAAACCAAATGAATTTATACAAGAAATAAATGAATAATACATTGCAAAAAAAAGACAAATTATTGAAATAAATCCATTAAAAAGCTGTAATACAACAAGTAGGAAATTAGAATGCTAATTATTATTAGTAGGATATGGCATTCCTATTGAAATATGTTTTTGTTGCACAAGTACTGTATTAAATAACTGCTATGGGCAATCTCAACAGGGACAGTTGGAATCTGAGAGATTGATAGGTAAAGATCTTCAGATTCTCTGTTATCGATCCTTTGATAACACACAATGGGATGGGATTATGGCTTCCTTCTAAAAGTTTTTAAAATCGCAGTCAAAGTCTGTCATTCTGCACACAACGTACTTCCACTGGCGATCTCTGAATGGACAAATAAATAACACATTAAAAATGAAAAGATACTGTTCATGTTTATTTTTTTAATACCTTTTTAAAAGGAAAAAAAAACAATTCATAAAGCAGAACCGTATAAAAGCAGTAACTGTATACCATGCAAAATGTCAAATACCATCGTTGGGGAAGCAGAGGGGGGTAACAGGTCAGGGGTGCTCAATCATGGGCCGAAGATCCAATGTTTCAACAGCCAAATCCAAAACACTTAAATTGACATAGCTTTCTAATGGAGCCTCTCTAACTCTGGGTAGTTTGTGGGATGTAATCTGCTGTATGGAACTGCTAGGAATGTATGTCAGTGAGTGAGGATTGAACCATCTCCAATTAGAATAATGTGATGCCTTATGTGCTGAAAGAGCCAGGCTTAATCAGCAGGTAAGATTGTACTGTTAATTAAATGTACTCTACTCTGTAATACACTTGCCCCTTTTAAGTGACCTGGAACCCCTAAGGTTTCTGGGACCACCATGTATCATGCAGACAGATCCATAGGTCTATATAGTTACTTCTCTTCCCAGGCATACAAGGTAACAACTGAAAAGACTACATCAGCAGAACAGTTGGTACTTTCTTGATCAAGAGCTGTTACATGTGCACAACAGCAATTATTTCTGTATTTCTTTCTTGCTTTATCCTAATGGAATAACACTGTAAATCTCACTGTATTTTGAATGTAAATTTCCCCAGATTAGCGTTGTAAAGCATTGAATCATAGAACATTATGCTCTAAACTTCCTGAAAACAAAACAATAAGAAATATAAAATGCAGGAAGAAAGCTGCCACTCTTTCCCAGAAGTTATACATTATATAGTTATTTCATGTTTCTGGGATATCATCATAATAGCATAAATGACGGTTAAATGCATTAATCCAATGTAACTTTCTAGAGTCTGAAACCTCTTTCGATCAAAGCTAATTTAGTTAATTATTCAAATAAATCTGGTCTTATACGGAGCATTGCTATGCATAATTTTTAATATAATTAGTGCATTTTTCAGCCACCTGCAAGAATACATTTAAACTTCACCAATGTGTAAAATGATATATAAACTGGACTGGCCACAAAACGTTTTTATGAGCAGCAGCATCTGCAAGCAAAAAGCAATAACCTTTTGGGTCAAATGATTACAGTGAAGATGCCCAAACGATTTCTGTCCATAAAAACATGTATAACCCACGAGGAACATGAATAGCAGACACCCACCTGTGCACCGCACTGAAAGTAGTGCTTGCTCCTCTGATGAAATAGCCATAGTTTTCAATAACTATATCATGTTCTTCTTTATAGTACTCTGGTACATCTTCTGTGAACCTTTATTAAAGACAAACAGCATGTTGGGAAAAGGGAAACTCGTTTAACCTTATTCATGTGGTGCTATTACTTTTATTCTTGTATGTTTTTGTTGGCACATTTGTTGTACAGTTTAAACAACAGACTGACTGATGGAAATCTCTCCGCTGACATTTGATGCGCTTGCACCAGCCTTACGCCTGACTTCAAAAAGCTGGTGGAAACTAGGGTCTCCCAAAAGTGGTAGAAACTGCACATTTATTACTATTAATTATATTGTTATTCAATTGAAATGGTAACATTGCTTATATTTTCGTCAGTGAATGTCTTTCTGATTATTTCTTTACCTGTGTATTTTTAATTGGCGGTTTCTGGCATTTGGATGTGTTGTTGGGTCTGGTGGCTCTCAGGGTTGTTTAGGGCCACCCATGCGGCCCTTTCATTCATTTCAGTTGCCCACCACTGATTTAGATACTATCATTGTCACAGTCCAATCAAGTCAAGTTACATGTAACAAAACAGCCAAGACTGAACAATATGTTCAAATAATGATTACAGTCCTATATAATTCTGTATGTGGTACATCAAACTCATTGTGCTTTCTTATATGCTGCCTTTGTCCTTGTTAATGGCACAACCAATAGCATTACAAACAGGACTGCACATCCTGCAGAATAGCTCATCCTAAATACAAAAGATGTAAAAAGATGCTGCAGTTATGCTTCCTGTTCTTAACATATAAAATTCCAAGTCCAATCTATTAGACTTTTAAAAAAACAGTCAAATTCTCTTTCAGGTGCATTACCTCCTACTGTTAATAATTTTACTGTACGCTAAAGCAAAATGTTATCTTTAAAAAAAACAGGATTTCTGTTGCAAGTGCAATGCATTTTTTCCATGCAAATATCCACCTTAACCTTCAGAGGACTCGCAGGAAATCATTGCTGACACACTCAGGTGCATGAATAAGGGCATCTTCAGCTGTACCCACAGCAGTAAAACTGCCATTCTCGATCCAGGACTGCTGGGAAATACTGGCTTTGGACACCAGCTACCAACCTGTTGTTGGAGCAAAGTTGATACCTTGAAAGAAAAACCCATGTATTATTTCATATTCTCTTTCTACACACAAATGTGCTGTTTCACACTATCTGACTGCTGTAGCAATGGACTGAAATTATTGTTTAGTCATTACTGTGATTAATGAAGGACAGTTAAAATCAGATAAAATCACTCTTGTCTGCCAGCATTTCAGGCTGGAAAACTGTAGTATCATGTACAATAAACACATTTTAATGTATTGAGAAGTACAGTACATCCAACAGTGAAGACACCAGCCTTAAAAATGAATGCAAAATCTTTGTTTTGGCAAGCACACAAGTTACTACACTGCACACTGTACTGAGCGTAAACTGGTCGATTCCTGGCAGTTAATGACCTCCTCTCAGCCAACCTGCCAAGCGTTTATTCCTCACGATTTGTAATGCCCCTACCATGAATGGCAGCTGTAAGGTATTTTGCACTTCAGCCACGCAAACAGGTAGTGGACAAAAAAATGGAAACACCTGGATAAATGAGGGACACCAAGTCTATTGAAAGCAAGGGCTTCTACACAGGTGTGGCTCATGCGTTACTTAAGCAAATAACATCCCAGCATGCTTAGGGTCATGTATAAAAATGCTGGACAGGCCTGGTTGCCTATAATTATGGCTAGCATGGTTACAAGAGGAGACCTCAGTGACTTTGAAAGAGGGGTGATTGTTGGGTTGCATTTGGCAGGAGCTTCAGTGACCAAGGCAGCTCAACTTGCTGATGTTTCACGAGCAATGGTGTCTAAGGTGATGTCGGCATGGAACTCCGAGGGAAAGACATCATCAGCAAAGGGCAACAGTGGGCGGAAGCGCATACTCCAGGATCATGATATCCATGCATTAATTCGAAGTGCAAGGCAAAACAGGCGAGCAACTGCAGATCAACCTGGGGCTCGAGCAGCCAGTTTCATCAAAAACGGTCTGCTGAGAACACAGAGCGGGATACCATAGTGGCCCAACGCCCTATTAAGTGACTATTACATTGGTGTTTCCATTTTTTTGTCCACTACCTGTACAATAGGGATATAACATGGTAAATGTCTAAGTTTATCATACCTCACCATATCTATTGTATGTTCTGCCTTGACTTCACAATGCTCCACTACACTGGAGTTTGCTTTGGGCTTTTGTTTTTAACTTCTATAATGAGCTGACAGCAGCACTTGAGGTTACAGTAGCTGTAGAAATTGCTTTGTAATATGTTTATTTTTTAACAACGCATAGAGCAACCACAAAACGAGCCAATTGTGTTTTGAATGTGAAAAGTGATCCATTTCTTTGAAAACGTCTAGACTTGGCACATGGTTAATCCCTTGAGGGAAATTGTTTTCATAAACTGGAAGCATGTGAGTGGATTTTCATCTCAGTGGGATGACCTCATGCTGAGAACAATTAGCTTAGTCAAAGAACACCCGCTGGAGTCTATTAGCTTAGTAAATTGTCGCAGTGTAGGTGCAGCTGATGATATGGATATATATATATATATATATATATATATATATATATATATATATATATATATATATATATATATATATATATATATATATATATATATATATATATATATATATATATATATATATATATATATATATATATATATATATATATATATATATATATATAGATATATATAAAGATGCTGTTGAGTGTGTGCTAAAACAACGAGACACAACATCAAAGCTAAGATATTTGTTTTTGAAGTATGTCATTAATTTTGACAAAACAGAATAAAATGTACAGTTCAGTACCAAAAAGGTATTTTAAGATATTAAGGTTTTATTTTCAGTAAACCATTTGTAAGTCATTGTACTCATTTGAGTGTATAGTACTGTATTACAATGTTCAATACTTATTAGTATGCCCATGGTTTATGAATAAAGGCCTGTCTGTCTGACTGATGTTTTTTTAAGGTCCCTGTGTGTAATGAATGAGCAGTGTTGTGTGACTCTCTGCTGTTTTGGTTTCTGACCCCTGTCTGTGAGATGAGATGAGGTTAAAAGCTCTAAAACCATGAATGCCTGGCTCTCTTGTATAGTTGTTAAGACACAGGATTGTGGTGTGAGCAGTCCACCCCTGTTACATATGGGCATCAAGAAACAAGAAACTATTCTTATTGCTATAGAAAGGACTGCAATTTCAAAAATTCAAATGAAGACAATATCTCATATCATCATCTTACAAAACAAGTTTGCTTATCTTTTAGGCTGACTGATCTGGAAACCAGTGAAGTCATGGAAATTGCTAAATGCTTGAGAAATGCTCTTTGAAGCATAAGGACACCTCATCCTGTGCTTTAGCTTTATCAAAGCCCATACGACACATTCCAACCAAAGGAGTTCACAGTGAGTAAATGAAGACCTTTGTTCGTGTAATTTATACAGTTCACTGTAAGTTCTGTTATGGCCTATTGAATGCAAAAGCTTTCCCTCTTTAAAGGGCACATAAGAGCCTTTTTATTTTATTGTGTTCCCATGTGTTGCTACAACTGTTTACGTAAGGTGTGTATATTGCTTTATTTATT
Organism: Acipenser oxyrinchus oxyrinchus; assembly: GCA_030684275.1. NCBI lineage: Eukaryota > Metazoa > Chordata > Actinopteri > Acipenseriformes > Acipenseridae > Acipenser > Acipenser oxyrinchus. The sequence continues at coordinate 32,076,750 of CM060253.1, read as the reverse complement.
TATTAATTTTTTTTACATATTTACCACTTTTTTAAACTTTTAAATTGCATTCCCTGCCTCAAGATGTACCTGCATGGACCTCTCAGAACTACATTTCCCATCATCCTCCTGCTCACATATGTAACTGAAATGGATTTACCAGTGAGCAAGAGGATGATGGGAAATGTAGTTCTGAGAGATCCATGTGGGTACATGGGAAGCCATCTTAAGGCAGGGAATGTAATTAAAAAGTTTAAAAAAGTGGTCAAAATGTAAAACAAAATAAATAAATAAACAATACACACACCTTAACATAAACAATTGTAGCAACACATGGAACATGTAACACAATAAAATAAAAAGGTCTTTATGTGCCCTTTCAGTAAATGGATGAAGTTATGTGATTGCTCATTGCAGAAACATATCAGAGTTATAAAGAAGGAACAAACCACAGAAACAATAACCCCCTGTTGTATAATGTACACAATCACCCATCATTTACAACTACAATGTTAAATGTTACAGTCCTTATTAATACACAAGGAATAGGCAAATCAGTGTATGCAATTAAGGGTTAACATTTGTGCATGTTGTTTTAATAGACATTAAATGCACAAATAAACTGGCACCACTATCCAGCAGATAAAAAAAAATGCAGGAGGAATGTAAATATCAGCAAATGCCAATCATGGAAAGTCAGTAGTCTGTTTGTTATCTTGCAGGTGCTTTCCGAATGATTTGTTATGTGCTGAAATAATCAGAAAAGAAAGCTGGTATAGGACCTGCTTTCTCGATGGGCAGCACAAATACATCACCTACTAGTCCTTACTGCAACATACAGTATATTCTCATTTTCATGCTGTGGATCTAAAATCCACCACAATGTGATTATTCAATAGGGTCTTTGAGTATCAAAACTATGAAAACCGTCATCTCTAAAAGTGCATGAAAGTATTATAAATGTACTTTAAAATGTAAGTAAGTGTGTAGAATAATAATACTAAAATCATAATTAAGCCAATTAAACTCATTTTTAAGAAGTTTGTAAGAATATTTTTTTTGCAATATTGTAGAGTTCATCCCTAACCAGTTACCTTATGTATGTTCCGAATGAATTAATTTAGATGTTGTTTCCATAGTGGGAGTGAAAACAGAGGAGGCTTGTGATTCACAAGACAAGGGGGACAATAAGTGATGCAAACCAGAGGGCTGAGGCAGCCTGGATCCAAATTGGAACCCTGGATCAAACACAAATTATTGGCACGCATATGACCAGGGTTCATGTTCATACACTGAAGTACAAATATGTTACACAGAGACAGTTTCAAGTTGTTAGAACCATCCCTATATTTAAAAGGATTTTGATTAACTCACATAGTTTTGCTAATAAGAGTCACGGCCACCCAATCTGTATCAACGTAGTACCGACTATGCCAGCATGGGAGTTACCCGTACAGAGAACTAGAAATAAAATAATGTAAAATACCTCTTAACCGTGCCTTGCACCTTAGCAGGGCACACTCACTAAAAAGAAAAGGCTTGCACAGGTTTGATAATACTTCCACAGGGGAGCCACACCACCTAAAGTTCACCACCTGCCAGAATTGAGAACACAGACCACAGCACATACATTTAAAATACTTTATTCAGTTGACCACCTATTTCAGCCATTTAATCAATTAATATCAAATGCAACTTATGGTACACATATATGCCTCCAGTACCACCGTCTGGGACATACAGGCGACCAGCATGTGCAGCTGCTCGCTTCCCACAATTTATTAGAATCCATATAATTAACACTGGATCCAGTATTCACCAATTTATTTCCCTTCCCCCATGAGTGCCACTCACCCAGCCAAACCCTGTATCACCTCATCTCTAATTACCATACAAAGGGCTTTTCCAGATTTATGTTTCTCTCTCACCACTCAACATTTGTGGTCAAAGTTATTAAAGTTCAATCCAACTGTCTTGGTTAATTTATCTGTGCGCTCAGTGAATCTTGCGAGAAGAGGAAATGGGCAGTAGATTCTTATCCCACTGTGCACTGGTATTTGAGATAGCGTGAAATTAATTGTGTGGAACATGCCTGTCCAGTCACTGCCGCACCCAGTCACCAGCAGTCTGTATTAAACCATGTGCTTCCTGGTTCTCTGTGTCCACTCTACTCGAGTTCTCTCTCTTGTCTGCGGCTTCTCCTTTCCTCTATTTCTGCTTGACTGCTGTTTGGCTGATTCAACCTCTTACTTCCTTCTCTTCATGGCTCTGTCTGTCATTGCCCTCCTTTCTCTCTTTCCGTGCTCTGCGCCTCTCTCGTTTCTTCTTCAGTGTTGCTTTCCTCTGCTTGCTCTCTCTCTCTTTTGCTCTGCGTCTTTCTCATTCTTTTTCGGCATTGCTTTCCACTGCTTGCTCTCTCTCCCCTGCTCTGCCCTGAGTCTCTCTCTGGGTCTTTCTCGGGCCCTCCACTGCTCTATGTGTCTATTACTTACAGGCAGAGCAGGTGGGTCACTTGTCTGATGCATAGTTCCCTAGTTTCTGTAAGTCACCTTGGATAAAAGTGTCTGCTAAATAAACAAATAATAATATTATAAATAACTATATTGACATGATGATATGTTTTGAAATGCCCTAACCCTAGTCTTTGTTAGACAGTTCAGCCAAAATCAGTATGTACTTTTTGCATCTTTGGTATTTCTAAAAGCTGATTTAGTTTAATAAGGAAAATGTAATATTTGTATTTGTATCCCTATTCTGTACTGTGTTTGTATAACTATTTTGTCTGCAAAACAAGTGCATGTGTACCAGGAAAACTCCCTATTTTACAAAATCAATGCAATTAGTATATCTGATTTTGCTTTTGCCAACTGAATCCAGTGTTTTCTGAAGTAACACAATTATTTTGTATGCCTTTTTCTTTTGTTGTGCGCCTCATGTTGGTCCTTTCAAACATTGTTGGTCTTCAATAAGAACATGCAGGACAAGCAATAAAAATGGTAAAGTCCATCAAAACTAAAGCATGCACGGTAGAAAATCCCCATAATGTATGCACATTTATAGAGTCATGTGACATATCATGTGATCCACTGGACCTATATAATCAGTGTAAGACTTGTGTGCAAATATAAAGTCACGGTAATAGAAAGGCAGGTACATCTCAGTGACTTCACAAGGTACATGATAGTGTGTGCCTGTGCAACCAGAACATCTTTCAACAGAAAACAAAATTCCAGTCTCAAGTAAGGCACAATGGATGGAGCCTGCCGACCATTGCAATGATCTGTGAAAAAAGACTGACTTACCTAAATAACATAATGCTTCAACACACTTGTTTGAACTCAAACCAGGAGCTACATGGTCCTTCCCGCTAGTGAGACCATTCTTTTTGTTTCTGTTGACACTTGAATCACAGAAGGAATAAAAGGGTTTCCACAACACTACTGTTCAGTTATTTATTTGTATCAGCTGCACTGCTCACATAATATAATTTAAATAAAATTTCACCAATAAATGCCATCCTTAATATAAAGAAAAAAATAATAGCAATAGTTTTGACATTATAGTTTTCATTATTTTATTAAGTTCAGTTGCCCTGGGGCTGTGCATTATGCAGAAGTAAACAATTTAGGAATCTGAACCATGTAATCTGGAAGCCTCTGGAGCTTGTGATTTTAGTGCTCAGTCATTAAAGGTGCAGGGCACTGGTATTGAATTCATGATGTTGACAGCGGCTTGCTCTCTTTATAAAAGTTGTGTTGCAGTTTTGTAATGCTTAGCTGTATTCAAACCAAACCTTTGTTTTTATGTTTGACAAGCAAGTCTAAGTTTGTAGAGAAAGAGCAATGCTAGTACTGCATGTTCCTCTGGCTGTGTTGCATTGATTTGTGAAGTGACCCGTCTTGCCTTGACGTCCCTGGGTTTGAACAATGGCATCCATTTGCAGCTGAATGGAGAGAGAGCATTTCTGGTTAGTGCCCAAGTTGTGGATCCTACTTAACACGTATCAACAACATTATTTAAAGAGATTATAAAAGGCAATGATAAACATCTGAATTATGTTTTTTATATATCAAAATAAAATAAAAGGTATTTTGAGTTTTCTTTAACAAAATTCAGATCCAGTAGCTTTCAGGTTCCGATTTGAACCTTCACATTCAGGTCTTCAACAATAGTTTTCATTTTGCCTGGCCTTGTGCTCAATGCATTGTGACCTGTCTGAAGCTGGCTGTGTATCTAGCCTTGCACTCAAAGCAGCAATAGCTAAAATGCTATTTTTCATTCTGCCACAAGGCTCAAGGTCAGTGTGCACAAGTCTGAAATTACAGCAGAGCAGCGAAAGAGATTGCAAAAATTTCCATTTTCATCAGGTTTCAAAATCACACGTTCGTGCTACAATTGGACAGGAGATGTACCACAGGACTGAGAATAAGCATGCCTCTGATTATAGGTTAAAAAAAGAAGAAATACCTGGATACATTACTTATGGGTTCAGTCCTTCAATAGCAGACAGCAGCTGGACTCCCAGAATAGTAAATAGCTTGTGAAAACATAGGGTCTGGATTAGAGAAAATAGTCAAAGGTAAAACATTCTCCACAGAGCTGCCTGGAACAGGGGAGCCTAAGCTTTCTTGACTCAAGACCCTCCATGACATGAGGCATCCTGACTGAGGGTCACCCAGTGAATATATAGAAATTGTGATTTAATTGTATAATGATGCATATTGTTCCCACATTGCTAAATGATAAATGTATGATTGAACTGACATTAAGTTAGTAAGTGTTACATACAAAATACTGCACCTATCTACTTGTATGTAAATCAGTTGATACCCGGCCTGGGGAACATGATTTTTTAGGTGTCACAGTGTCATTAGGGAGAGAACGTTTCTCTGTGTGCAGCTCCCTCCATTAAACCAACTACCAAGCTTTCTTACAGGATAACCAAGGTTTTTAAATCCCTTTTCTTTACCTCATTTTTTTTACCTCATTGTAGATAAACCAAGGAAAATGTGTTTCTTCTTAGTATCTAATCACTTGCTTTGCAGTAGGTCACATGACCTGATTGCAGAAAGACAATTGGAGTGTAACTGATTTTGTACAAGGAATAGAGCAACTTTTACATCTATCTTTGAAATATCTGCTTATTCTAAATTAAAGGATAAAATTCAAGCAAAGAACTGAAATATATTTTGGGACCTGATAATATTTCTATTGCTAAAGAGAGATACATGTAAGAAAATGTATTTTAATTTGTGGTTTATTAAAAATGCAACCATTTTTGTTTTTGTCTAAAGAAAAATCCAGGTGGTTGTAAACAGGTGTGATTGCAATATGGGTTTAATGGCTGAAAACATTCACTGCAATACATGTTTATATTGTTCTTGAACTACATACAATATTTCAGGTTTATACAGCATACTAGAAATGTAACCCTTTAGATGTTGCACACAGCTTAGTTTATAAAAACCAATTGAAAGGGGCTGTAATTGATTTACTGATTGATCCCAAAGAAGATAACGAAAGGCATTAGATTAAATCAGGCCCCTGCTAGTATGTCTGTAGACTGTGCCAGTAGTGTAGGTCATTCTGTGCTGTACTTTGAAACAGTGGTGGGTGGAAGTAACTTAAATAGTAAATAGTTTAGAAACCAGAACAGACCAGCATTAGCAGCTCAGTTTTAAAGCTCTCCTTCTGTGGGATACAGTCTATGGGCACCGCCAACACATACTTGTTAAACCATGGCTCACAGCCCAGAGCTGGATCTATAAGTGAATTCCTCCACTGCTGATTTAAAACTAAATGATTGATAATAGGTTAAACAGCTTATAAAGCTTTACTGTGTGTTTACCCTGTATCATCTTAACTGCAAAAAGTTCAACCAACCCTTTTACATCCTTTTTCTTTTTAGCTTTGTACTTGAAAAAGTTGGAAAGCCACAATCAAAAGAAAAGAAAAACAATCTAGAAAATAATCTAAAGGTTTTCAACAGAATGAACAGTTGCTCACACTAATAAAAATTATTACTCCTTCGGGGTCTATACAACTGATCTTAAAGCTGGTGACTCTTATTCCAGCTCTTGTTTAAATCATGAAAGCAGTATTCTCCCTGGTGTTTTAAATATGTACAGACAGCACTCAAGAGACTAAGATGTTATGGTGTTGGCATTGTTTAGATCCAATACAGTTTATCTATTGAACAAACACCCTTTAGTTATAAGGTAGCAGTAAAAGCATTTCAACATAATTAGTATTTTATACTCCATTTAAATCTCAATAAGCTTTCTATGTTTATGTGACATAAACAAGCATTTGCCTCATTAGAAATGAGTGTCTCAGGGTCATATGTGTAGGGTAGCAAAAGAGAGCACTGCAGTTCAGTCTGGTGTCTTGTTGCTTCCTCTGTTTTGATTGGGTGGAAAGAAGTCTACTGATTCACCATAGCAACAAGTGTGTTTAAAGCATAAGTGAGTTGGCTGCAAAATAATGTAGTGGTGCTTGTTGTGGAGATGAGTAGAGCATTCTAGTACTAACATTGTACAGAGACCCACTTTAACAAATTCCAAAAACACATTGTTTCCTTCCTTTTTATATATGTTTTTGCAAACTTTGATGTTGCCAGCTATTCACTTAGGTTCAATAAAAATTCCCCAAAAATGAAGAAACGTCCGAAACGCTAAATGTTCATAACTCAAAATTGTCATGCTCTCAGCCAGTTAATTATTCTGGACACTAAGGACTCTAGCCTGGAGATTAAATTCAATATAGTGTAATTCTATAGAGACTTTTTACAAAAGTACCAAATAACAAAACAAAAACAAGTGTTAAAGATTACTGGTGGTTTTTCAGCATTTTATACACTGTTAGAATTTATTAATTGCATGAAGTTCTCATATTTTTAGTTATTTGGTACTTTTAGAAAGATGTCTTATCAGTCTACTTGGCAAAACAAGTTGTTTGGATTATAATGGAAATAGATGCAGTGACATTGCATTGCATCTCCATGAAATCAGTTCAGTTGTGGCAAACATAACAACAACAAAATAGTGATACATAAAAATGGGAAATTATTGTATTCTTTTACACAAATATGAGAGTGTGTTACTGTTTTCTGTGGTATCATTATAAAATCTTAGCAAAGTATACTAAGGCACAGTAAATAAACAATTAACTCAGCCATGTTAAAGCATAGCAAGTCCATAGTATTTAACAAGCACGGTAAACTGCAAAATGCACAGGGAAATCTACCTGGTTGAATTTATTATATAAGGGATAGATCACTTCAGAGTGGTAAAGCTGCTCTCTTAATCACCTCTTAAGAGCACAAGTCAAGACTGTGCACATACACATTCACACCACGCTTGCAGTCTAGCTGAAAGGCATCTCAGAACATGCTCTGTGTGTAGACTGCATCTTATTGTACAGAGATGTCCTCGCATGGAAGCTGTGAAAAATTATGTATCTTATATTAAGAGACACTCCACACACAACATACTAACTTATTATAAATCACAAAAACTGGTATTGTAACCAGGACATCTGTACACAGGATAAGATGTAGTGGCGTTTTGATCAATCTTAGCAGTGGTTTACAGCTCATAAGTCTCATTGTGTGTACAATGTGTGCATTCGCTTTCTTGTTGAACTTGAAGTCAAAAGCCTTCTCACTGCATAAATTGGTATATACTGCAGTGAATGTGCAGTGTATACCAATACAATATTTCATAAATCCCTCCAATTTTTTTCACTTTTCTTCATTTATTCAGGCCTAAATCACTGTTACAGGTTTATTTTTTATGCAATTTGGTAAAAAAAAATAAAGTATTGTATAATATTGGTACTATTCTACCAGTGACAAGTTTACTGTTGTTCTCATGTTGCCATTGAAAATCATTGCATGTACCTGCAATAACAGAAGTTGCACTTTTGCGCAAATCAAAAAATGCAAACTTTGGATTCTGATGAGGGTACTCCATCATCAAAATGTAGCTCTTCTGCTCTTGCCAAAAAAAAAAAAACTCCAGTCCATGGATAACTTTTTTAATCACTGTCCCTATAGCAGATTAAAAGGAATACTCTACCTGATAAAACAAACTGATAGGATGATAGTAATTATATTACATTAAAAATCCTAAAATTGTCCTTGTTGTTTTGTTCTACTTCTTTAAAGCCACTGAAAGTATTCTGGCACCATAATTATAATTTACTCCCAGCAACAACAAAAAAAATGGTTACAACCTCAAATGGGCCCCCAGTTGTTTATCAAGTAAAGGCACTACTAAATGGAGAGCAGGGTGAGTCATATGAACATAAGCTTGTTGGTCATTGGTGCCCATGGGGAGCAGTGCATTGGCCTTTGAATACCCCGTTCAACTCACTACCCTGACTAGCCAGGTGCCTTACAATTCCAGATGAAAAATGTCCAGACTGGAACCTCACCTCCAGGGTTAGGTAGCTTGACAACATCCATTCAGCAGGTGACAAAAGGCAATTGGCTTGACAGCAGGAACAGAGGTTGCCTATTGATCTTTAGTAGGTGTGTTGCAACGGCGAAATAATATGGATTTAAGTATTTAAAGTATTCGTTCATTAAGATCTGATCAGAAGCAGCTGATCAGTGTGACTTGTTTGCTGCGCCCAAGCAATTCCGCCACAGCAGGATTAATCTCAGCAAAGGTGGAGCTCATTTCAGTACTTTCAGTTTAGGGGGAATTTTGAAATCCCGGTCTGTCTCAAAGCGTCCGGTTAATCTGGAGCCATATGATAACCCTAATTTAACAAACAGCAACTCTCTCTGTACCAATTCATTTTTTAGCATTTACTTGTATATATACATACTGTATAACTTCATTTATATTTAGTCTGCATATTTTAAACTGTCACCAAGTAAAGAATAAAGATGTTCATCTCCAGCAAAGTCAGTGGTTTTGAAGAGTAGTTTCTACAACTTCTGTAATTTCTATAATATTCCAAGCACAGATTAAACATGCAAGCAATTTATCCAGAATAATTACAGAATTGAAGGATCACAACTCAGTTTTGGACATCACACTTAATCTAACCTAATATGTATTGTCATCCCTACCCTGGAGGAACGCAGTTGACACAGAAGCTTCACTCATCGCCTTTCCAGTATCGATCACTGCTTTTCCTATGAATACCATGTTTTCAGTGTCGATTGCGTTAATTCATGCAACCTCCGTTTTAGCAATCAAAACATGTTCTTCACTAAAAGCCTGAAGCAAAATACCATTCAAAAATCAAATCCCTCTTTACCATAATGTGTGTGTGTGTGTTTCATATTGTGAGACAAAATGATGGCAATACATATTAGGAGGGATTAATTTGAATTATTTTGTCTTTGTATTTTAAATTGTTATTAAAGACATTTAAAATTAAATGTTACCAAGACAATGAACTGTTTCACAGCTTGTCCAACTGATTCTAAATCCATTTTCATTGATACATTTTGTGTACAGAATACAGGACAAAAAAATTGATTTATTGAAAGATAAATGACTATGAGGTATGATGATAAAATGAAATGTATTCCTGCACTTATTATTTTTAATATTTATACACACTTTTACTGATTACAAATATGCTTTCTGCACCACCTAAAATAATAGTGTACTGGATCTATTGCAACAAAGGGTTGATTTTCCATCTAGCATAGCTTCCTTCTTTAGTTTAGCACTGTTTACCCTGAGAAAAGGTTTAAAAACGCAGCAAAATGTCTTTAAATCATTCATTAAAACAGTCTTCTCTCCTGATGCCCTGCAGATATCTGTTATCCTTTTAAAATACGTTTATATCTAACAGTGTTTCCACGGTAATCAAATATTTTATATCCATGATCCAGCCAGTTACACTATTTGTTTGCTCTCCTAAGCAACGGATTTGGATGGCAGCTTCCTACCATTTGTTTTCTTTTTTTACAGGACTTTTCTTCAGCAGCCAAAACAATAATCTACGTTTTTAATGACCTTTCCCTACACTTCTCATGAATTGTTTGATTTTGTATTTCTTTTTAAACTGTAGCCTCAGCTGCACAGAAGTTTGCTGGTAAATGTGGTACATGTGCAGTATCTTTAATTAAAGTAGAAATAGCAAAGGGGATTCAATCATATCAGTGCTTACTAAAATGAGGCACGAGACAACAGCATCCAGCATAAAATGGAGTTATATTTGAATACCTACTTAGCCTGGGAATTAGTTGAATTATTTTGTAACATTCTGTTTTAATAATCCTTAGAGTATTTTTGGTTTGAGAAATATAGACATTTCAAGACAATTCAATAATAATTAACCATTTACTTCATAGCTGAACCCTGTAAACAAAAATCTTATAGACATAAAGAAAGGTGTTAAATATGGTAACATAACTTCTAGTTCAAAGAGACTAATAGCTCAGTACATCTAACCAATTTAATTACATGTTTTAGAAAACAGGATAGAAGCAATTAAATAATAAAGTTGTAAATATAAAAAACAGTGTGTTAACATGCAGTACCATTTATAGCAGTGTTGCAAATACCATTTTAATTTGGTCTATACAAAAGGTTGACTTACCAAGAGACACATCAAAGAACTGCAATTCATGAATACCTAAAAGAGGTTCCCTCTAATTTTATTTTTACTGTAATCGGTACCACACATATAGCAAAAAGCTGTTTAAGCTTAACCCTTTTAGAGTTTACAATATTAAGCTGTGCACGTCTCGCATCTTCAGTTATGCAGTAGCACTGCCTGCAGACCCACCAAAGTTATGACAAAAGGAATGCCATACCACTCCTGCCCTCCACGGTTGATGTCGTCCCACCAGCACTCTGTTGATTCCCCCATGGTAGATGGCGTGGGCTGGCTCTCGAAGGTCCACAGCCTGTCTGAGCCCACCTTCTCACTGAAGTAGCTCCTGATGGCCATAATGACTTCCCCATGAGGGCACTGGAAGTTGAAGCCCTGTCTGTACATGCTGACCCAGGGCTCGTCTGGGATAAAGTTGGGCTGACCAGTAACCACTGCCAGGAAAGGTAAAGCACACAGCAGGAATAACAGAGCCATGGTGCAGGCTCTGCTCTGGACTGTATGACTGGCCTCTATGATTATGTTGGCTCTGTTTTAAGGGCCTTGGACATTTGTTTCACAGATGTTTAATAACAGCATCCAGAGGCAATATGTCATTAACCAATAATATGTTTATTGTTATAAATTAGCTCTGGTCCATCTTTTAAGGTGGATTATTTGCCAGCACTGGGCTGATGGAGGCAGGGATTTGTTACTGTAGTTTAAAGGCACACTACTACCTCTATTCATTCTACATACAAGGTTGCAGCTCCTGGGTCTTTTGCTTCTCCTCTGCAATACACAAAAAACAGTAACAAACATAACACTCTGGCGCATTATTATTATTTGCTTATTTAGCAGACGCCTTTATCCAAGGCGACTTACAGAGACTAGGGTGTGTGAGCTATGCATCAGCTGCAGAGTCACTTACAATTACGTCTCACCCGAAAGATGGAGCACAAGGAGGTTAAGTGACTTGTCAGGGTCACATAATGAGGCAGTGGCTGAGGTGGGATTTGAACCGGGGACCTCCTGGTTGCAAGCCCTTTTCTTTAACCACTGGACCACACAGCATCCCCGTAAGGGACCGTACTCACGTAACTGAATCCCCTTTGCATCACCAAACTCCTCCCTGCAATCAGCCTGTTGCCATGGTGTAACCAATCGTTGCCTGACCCGTATCTGATCGCCATGGAGTTGTTTGAAGTACTTGCAGCTACGCATCTTCCCCACCAACGAGTCCACCGTCGAGTCCACCAGTCGAGGGGAAAACCTACAGCCAACCTTACACAGCGCCTTTTCTGGTCGGGAAGGAGATTTACAGCTCAGATACCTTCACTCTCTGTCACAAGGTCAAAATCATGTTTTTCTTTATTTCTACTTATTGTTTTGTATTGCTGCCATTTGCCCAAGGACCACCTTGGAAATTAAACTTGTAGTCTCAGAGAGTATTTATCCTGGTTAAACTTAATTGAAATAAGGCTACTATTCCACTGCCCAATGTTGTCATGCCAAGATGCATAATTGTTGACTGGTCAGCTTAAATTTGATTTGTGTCAACCTCTAGAAAAAGCATTATAACATATACTAGCATTGTCATATATTGTATCTTACTGACCCTCAGTAGCGATGAGAATTCTTTACATACTAACATGCTTGCAGAGGCAGTGGAGGTCAATCATTGAAACAATGGGATGCACATTGAGACTGATGTCTAGAATGGGGTTTGTGGCAGCAGAAACACACTTTATTAGTACAGTTACTGGGAAAAATATATATGTACCGCAGAAGAAGAAAAAAGCTTCTTTAAGCTCTAAATGCTGAAGCAACGCTGCTATTCATTTAAAATGACTATAATACAAACTTCATTATGAAGGATATCTGTATTTGGCTTTCATACTGTACATGTTCTTCTTCAAGGTTAGTGCCACCATTTTTTAAATACAAAAAATAATGTTTCTGTGTGAATTTACAATTGTATATATATATATATATATATATATATATATATATATATATATATATATATATATATATATATACTTCAATGTCTATTAAAACAATTTCAAAATATATATCTCTTGACGTTATTCTCAGATATACTTCAGTGTAAGACATTGCAAATGTAAACATGTGTACATGCTTTAAAATATAAATATCTATTAAGCTACTTCACAAATCAGTCCTTGGCTCATTAGCATTTAATTTATTCCACCCATGATAACTGTTGTAGTAGTTAGCATGTTAAGCTCTGGAAATATCACAATTAGCATGTGCCTAATCTAAGTGCACAGTTGTGGGTACTTATATGATCAGGTGCTATGTGCAAATCATTTAAAGGTCCACTCTCCAATTATGGACTACACCATAGGGCTTTGCCTTTAATTATTCTTAATATATTTGTGAGTGAGCCATTGTATTTCTTATATGTGCCACTGCAACACAGTTTGTATATTTGTACTAAGTCACTTTATTTATTGTTTATTCTGACAACATAGCAAACTGCTCATCCATCAGTATTATTTATAAAGAACTGCTACACAACAAATCTATGGGTAATGTCTACAGGTTGCAGTGGTGTATACTCTGCAAAACCAGACATTTTAGCTATTCATTAATGTAGCAAATACAGGGTCTGAACCATAAAGAAATATTTTAGCAATGTGCTTGTTTTCGGCGTGTTACCCCTGGTTTATGCAAAATAACTATCAATCTTAACATAGCACAGCAAACATAAAACGGGACAACGATGATACACAAATCTTTAAGTGGAGACTGGAAAAATACATTTATAGCCCAGGCGGTTTGACAAGTGTGGAGGCTGCGGCATAAACATTTACTAATAGTTATACCCCCCCTTTTTATATGTGCACTCTACAGTGATTGTTTGGTATGTTCCACAGTATTATTATTATTTATTTCTTAGCAGACGTCCTAATCCAGGGCGACTTACAATTGTTACAAGATATTGCTTTTTTCCCCACATCCATTTATATAGTTGGTTTTTACTGGAGCAATCTAGGTAAAGTACCTTGCTCAAGGGTACAACAGCAGTGTCCTCACCCGGGATTGAACCCACAACCCTCCAGTCAAGAGTCCAAAGCCCTAACCACTACTCCACACTGCTGCCACACTCACTTATATTGTGATTATTTGTAATTGCATGGTTTATGGAACTCATTTTTTTGTTTGTTATAGGAACAAAACAGTAAAGAACAGAATAGTGCCAGGGTACACTATTATTACCATGCTGCACTATCTAAATGGGCCTTCAATAATCCAACAATACTGCAACCCATTTGTTTCCTGTCTTTTTAAAACATGATTACAGGATTTCCTTACTGAAATATAAATGAAATACCACCAGTTTTAGGGGAGTAACATCTATGTTGTTAGATGGTACCTGCTTCAGACAACTTTATAAAGCACAGCATAGTTGGGTTTAAGCAGTAAATGGAGGGGAATATCAGGTGCTGTGGCAGGCATGTTTGGAGAACACTGTTCTATCTGAGTCAGAACCACAGCATGGTGTATGAGTGGTACAGTACAGTCAGACCCTCAGCGTGGAGATTAATCTAGGGCTCATTCCTCTCATTCAAAGCTCAATACACAGTGTTTTCCAGGAGGCCTCATTGTCTTTATACTTACTGCATTGTAAATATATGTCATTATATACCATAGTACAATGGACAGAAATAGATTTTAACAGCCTGTGAGATCAACGGTATGGCGAATTTTATATAAGGGAAGTGACACAATGTTCTTTTGTCAAGAGTTCACAGACAGAGAGGCTCTAGAGCTAGCACTTCATACTACTGTAATCAGGAAGTCTGGATCATACGACAAGCCCATTGTATCCGCTCAGGGGGTTTAAATACAGTTAAGAAGGTTTTAACAGCTACCTCAGTACACTGGTTTGACAAAAAGGATCATTTTAACTGAATAATGATTTCTGATGTTGTGCTTGGCAGCAAATGGTTCAGTTTTATATTGTTCAAGTTTTTATTAACTTGGCAACTTTCATATAACTGTCCGGAATGTCAAATTGTTTTGATTTTTTTAATGTCTTTTAATTTAATTGGGTTTTATTTAAACCCAATTAAATTGCCTAGAGATTTGGCTGGTATTCACTAAGATGCTTGGGGTGACAAATGTTATCTTTTGAAGAGCAAGCAATCAAAATAAATTATAAAAAAGCTTGGTGACACTCTTTGTTGTCATTGGCAGAGATTGCTTACAGGCTGTAAGATTTATTGGCTTCATCCAAAATGTAAAACAACCCATTTAAAAGAAAATAATACTTTTTAAGAAACGCCATTAGAGTCGTAACTGCTCTCATACTTATTTTTTTTATTTATTTCATTCACATATTAATTAATTCATTTAACAAAATAAATTAAAGAAAAAATCCCAGTGAAACCGGATCAATTTATTTTATTGTGCCTATGCCAACAGTACTCTTAGGACCTTCCAAAAAAATATATTAAAAAAAAAAATAATAATTTGGTAGTTAACATTTTAATAGTTTCTGTGAGTGTTGTGTATTTATTTATAAGTTTTGCTTACGGCTAAAGATAGTTCTCTGAATCAGTACTTGTTGTTGTACTGGAACGACAGCTGTCTGCATGTTTCACATTCTATGGCTTTCAAGGTCCTTGTGTTTGTCTGATTTGTTTGTGCTTTCCACTGGGGTATCCCGGCCTGCTGGTATGAGCAGTGACAGCACAGTGGCAAGGTGACATCAGTCAGCATTGCTAGGAAGTCATAATAAATACTACATGAAAGAACAGATCTTAGAAATAATACATAAAAAAGATATAATAAAGTTTAACCTCCATCAGCCATACAGATATCATTATAAATAAAAGCACAAAACCTACAGGGAATGTGTTTAACTACTGGTCACTTTTTATTTTCAAACTGATTATATTTCAGAATTTCTCATGCTACATATTTTGTAAAGTACTATCTGATTTTTGAATGCACTTGTAAAAGCTAATAAATTCTGTAGTAAATAAAAAATAAAAAGGCCTTTCAGTCTGCCTGTGCAGTGTAGTGTCTACAGTTTTAACTAGTTTCATGGAAAATGTTTTCTATGAACCACTCAAAAACAACAAACCTGCCCACACCTCTCTTTTTTAAAATTTAGTAGTTGCCAATTGTTTTTTTAGCAATTTAGAATGGCCAATTATTTTTATACTCAGCTCACAGCTATCACCCCCGCTGACTTGGGCGAAGACGAACACATGCTGTCCACCAAAGCATGTGCGTCAGCCGACCGCTTCTTTTCACACTGCACACCCACCTTGCAGCCACCTCAGAGCTACAGCGTCGGAGGACAACGCAGCTCTGGGCAGCTTACAGGCAAGCCCGCAGGCACCTGGGGCCGTTGGTGCGAGGTGAACTGAGGACACCCTGGCGACCTAAGCCCCAAGGTGGCGCTCAGCCAATTGTACGCCACCCCCTGGGAGTTCTCGTCCACGGTTGGCAGTGGAATAGCCTGGATTGGAACCGGCGACATCCAGGCTATAGGTCGCATCCTGCACTCCACGCAGAGCGTCTTTACTGGATGCGCCACTCAGGAGCCCTTCAGTGATCAATTCTGACATATTTTTCCAGCAACGCTAAAAAAACTAAATGGGGTGAAAAACTACCCAAAAATGTATACAATTATTTCTCCCATTCAGCGCTCCAGATAAGGTTTTTGTTATTATTTACTGTCCAATTTAGACACTATGTGAGTAAAATGTATTTTGCCAGAGTAAAATGCAACATTAACTTGACGCCATGAGTACTTTCAATACACACAGCTTATCTGGAGCACTGCTCCCATTCATAGTACCAACCAGTGGTGTAGTGGTAAATTAAAAAGTGGGTAAACTCCCCTGTTTGGTGGCGTTGAACAGGTAAACATGAACAGATACATTGTTATTGGCCCTCATCCACCCATACAGTTAATTCCCCTCTCAGGTGCTGTTCACGTGAAAGTCACAGACCCAATGGTGTGCTTCACGTGAACAGTTCTGTGAGCATCATTTCGTGGGCTAGGATGAAGGTTACTAGCACCGCCCTGCAGGACCAGCGTGCCTAACAACAGAACATCACCAATCACAGATCACTCACACACACTGTGGCTATGTGGCCACGCCCTTGTGCGTAGTTTGTGTTATATGTTGCATGTTGCATGTGTTAATGTTGGTGTATAGCGATTGGTACACGGGATATAAACGGGTGTGTGTTTCACGTGTGTTTAAGGTATAATTGTAGTTAGGCACGAGGTTGCACGTAATTAATTCACGTGCTGGGATTCAAGTGAATAATTAATTAGTAATTGAATCCCAGCACAACAGTATATATAGATGCACGATTCACTCACTCGGGGTTGTTGGGTGTTCGAGAGTGGAGAACGGGTGTGGAGAAGGAGTAAATTAAAGTAAAGTAAATTGATAGTTGTTTGTACTCACCGTGTTTGTTTGTCTCCGTGCACCGTTTTGTTTAGTGATAGTCCGTTTTGTTTGTCTGTTTATTTTGGCGAATGTGCCGTGTGCTGTTTTTGTGTTTAAACCTTTTATTTTCTGTCCTGTTAATTATTAAATGCTGAGCGCGATCACGCGCTCAGCTTCATCACAACCCAAGCTTCTGTGTATTACTTCCTGCTTCTGGTCTGACGTCACCCACTGTCAGCCGTCTTTGTGACACACACACACACAAACAGAACACCCAGTCAAGTGGCCACGCCCTGCTCACGCCACATTTCTGACTGAGAGCGCTCAGCTGTTAGTCTTGCACGAAGCAACACAACACAGGCTCTCACCATTAAAATATCTTGTCTTTAACCCAGGATTTGCAAATCACAGGAGAGTAGAAATGAGTAAACTCTGTATCCCTTATATGAGAAGTGGGTAAATGCTATATTGCCCAAATTAAAAGTGGGTAAATGCTGTTTATCTGTGTATACCCTCGACTACACTACTGGTGCCATCCATCAAAATAGGCAACCAGTTACTGTTTATCCACTAAGAGGCCAGCTACTGAGACTTCAGAGGGTGTTGTGATAACCGAATGTCAAGGGTTATCGTGCTTTGCTGTGAACAATAGATATGTTTGCTTGCAGACAGGCAGGATGACACACCCAGACATATAGTTGGACCCGTAAGCAGATTTTACAAGCATAACAGCCTTGTTTCCTCAGAAAACAAGTTCTAAGGGAACTTATTCTTTTGTTTAAGGTATGTGGTTGCTAGGGAACATTTTATCAAGTCCATTACTTTCCACCTTAAACTGGGCACATTCCCACACACTTTAAATGTTTAAAATATATATTTATTTTTATTTGGAAAACTAGACGGCACAGTCAGTTAACATGTGGGCCTTTCACCTCTAAGGATTGCGTCATATTTAGCTTAGGTTAAATTAAATGAGTAAAAATAAAACACTGCATATGTCAGCACAATATAGTGTGGTATGGACTTTGGTGGCACTATAAGGAAAGTTAATACTGGGGTGTTGCCATTACTATTTCAAAAACTACACATTTTGCAGCTGCAAACACAAATGGCAGCATCTACAAATTGCCTTTCTTTACTTACAAGTCAATGGCGATTAGTATAGGAACAAAACCTGCTCACACAAAAAAACTCAAGGATTACACATTTCACAATGGTACAATAAAAACAAATACAAAGTTAAAATGTAATGTGAGAAATAGCACTCATTTTTAAGGTCCGTAGCCCCTTTTAATGCAGACCCAGACACAAAAGTTATAACTTTTAGGTACTTGGGTGCCGATTTTATTATTTACAGAAAACAAATGACAACTGAAAACAAAACAAAACCCTAACTCACACATGGAGTACTAACTAAAACTTTTCACGATCTCTAAACTAACAAAACTGGACAGCTTAGCTGTTTACCAATCACCAAACATAAACTGTACAACACAAAAAAAAAGGTTTACACACTACCTTTTCCTGCTTATTACAGGCAGGTGGCACCAATTAATCAAGGGCAGCAGTGTAGAGTAGTGGTTAGGGCTCTGGACTCTGGACCGGAAGGTTGTGGGTTCAGTCTCAGGTGGGTGAGCCTGCTGCTGTACCCTTGAGCAAGTTACTTTACCTAGATTGCTCCAGTAAAAACCCAGCTGTATAAATGGGTAATTGTATGTAATAATAATGTAATTGTATGTAAAAATAATGTGATATCTTGCAACAATTGTAAGTTGCCTTGGATAAGGGTGTCTGCTAAGAAATAAATAATAATAAAACAGGTATCTATTAAATCAACTGAACTAATTACACCTGTGGCTGTGCAAACACAGCCACACACACATTTCTCTGGCAGCCACAGTAATATAGGAGGACTGGCTTTCCACTTGGAACCTCCTTTTTTACAAGAGCATTGTTTGATTGTTCTCAGGTTACACAGGGGCATGTGTGCATGTGTAGTATTAAAATACTTAAAGAGTAAGTAGTGGGGTTCTGATTAATATAGCATTATACGTCCCCATGTGTTGCTACATTTGTTTAAATAAAACACCTGTAATTTTTCATTGTTAACATCCTGATAACTTTTTAGACTTAAAACTTTAAATCTGTTTCAAAGCTCTTTTCAAAATGGCCGCTCTAGTGCACTGGGGTTTGACATATGTCCTCTAAATCACTGCAGGAAGAGCAATTAAAAATGTGGGCAATAATTCTTACACTATCACTGCACTAGAGCGGCCATTTTGAAAAGATCTTGTAATTTTAAAACGCCCAGGCTGACAGGGGGAACTAAACATCTTCAGTAAAATATGTTGGAGCGTTTGATAAACAGTAATGTAATCATTAATCATTTACATGGAGGGTATTCATCATGGAGGTCTCCAGAGGCCGTGTCTGACCTGACGGTACAAGGTGACAAGGTGAATCATTTACATTGTATAATATGTTTGTAATTAGCTTTATTTTTAAAATGTACCTGTTTCATTGAGGTCACTGTGGTGCTTGATGAGTTTTAAAAAGTAACCCAGATGTGATGACTGACACAAAACAATGATATACAAAGTGTATATCATAACTTTATTCTTCTAATGGAAAAAGACTGAGGTTACTAAAAAAAGAATGCCAGCAATAACACAGTACAGTGGGAAATGTTTTTTTTATAGAATCATAAATAAATAATCATAAAAGGTTCTATTTTCTTCTGCACTTACAAGTGAATCTGCAAATGCAGTGAGTCGTAATCTATTCTTAGATTAGGGCAGTTATTTATCTCTAGGGCCCTTGAGAGAGGCAGTTCCTAATGAGATCAAAGTCACTGTGATGGATTAAGGAAGACGAGTGATTCTGCAGTCTCTTAGCTATCCACGGCTCTGTACACATAAGACTTGGAAATAACTATTCTTCACACAGTCCCCTTTCACTGGGATTCTACACAATTTATTGTCATCCAGCCCCTTTTAAGGAAAGTGTCATTTAAATTTCACAATGTAAGATTTTTAGCTTACCAGACTGGGTTGTTTTGAAATAAAGGGGTATATTAAAGCTGTTCAGTCAATCAGCAATTTTGTCTTTAAACAGGTACAGTAAGACAATATGCCAAGATGACAAACTTCCAAATCATATCAAGTCAAGGAGAGTAAAAAACTATTTACCCGTTTTTTTAAACTACAAATTGAGATAATGCGTGGAATTTTGTTTGTTGGATGTTTTTGTACATAGAACTTTTTTTTTATTTCACATTCTTCAAAAAAGTCAAGGGTAAAATAAGGTTAAGCATTTAGTAGAGATACAGATATAGATACAGATCTTGTTTATGCTTAAATACCAGGACTTTTACATCTACTGTACAAAAATAATGGCTATGCCTTTGATCCACAAAGGTTGTGTTTACAAAGGCAATGCTCTTTACAATAGAATGTGTAGCTGTGGGTTAATGTGAATTGTCACTTCATCCTTGTAATGTACTGAAAGCTTTATACCATACTGTCCTCTAATTAGTGGATGGAATTGTCTGGTACAATTAAGTATAACATTCCAACAACTGATTAGATCGTTTTGATATTCACTGTGTTAAGGTGCTTTGACTTCTTGAGTTCAACTTGAGTTGCTCTTCTGTGCTAGTTGCCTGCCATGTAACGTAGGCTAGATCAGCCAAAGTGTCTTTAAAGCAGTAGGAGCAGCTCCTTCTCAGGAGCAGCTGTGTTTTGTCAGGAATACAAAAAAAAATGATCCTAAATACCTGTTCACTAGATGGCACTAGCTCTTTCTTCTATGAAGACACGGATGTATCCTGGGTTTGTGAAATGCAATTGAGTAATTGACTCCTTAAGAATATAAATGTTGGGATCCCGTGTGGCGCATCCGATAAAGGCCCGCCGTGGAATGCAGGATGCGCCCTATAGCCTGGACATCGCACCGGTTCGAGTCCAGGCTATACCACTGCCAGCCGTGGACGGGAGCTCCCATGGGGCAGCGCACAATTGGCCAAGCTCCGCCGGGAGGAGGGGGAGGGCTTAGGTCGGCCAGGGTGTCCTTGGCTCACCACACACCAGTGACCCCTTTAGTCTGACTGGGCACCTGTGGGCTTGCCTGTAAGCTGCATGGTGGGTCTGCAGTGTGAAAAGAAGCGGGCGGCTAACGGCACACACTTCAGAGGACAGCATGTGTTCGTCTTTGCCACTCCCGAGTTAGCACGGGGGTGGTAGCGGTGAGTTGAGCCTAAAAAATAATTGGCTATTCTAAATTAGGAGAAAATGATATAAAAAAAAAAATTGTTGACTACTAAATTTAAAAAAAAAAGATTATAAATGTATACTTTATTGAATTGGGCCCTGTGTTTACATGACTTTTGAAATCAGAATTACTTTTGAAAACAAGAAAATCGACTGGACATCCAAGATACTTGCTCATGCAGCCTGCAAAAGTATGACATTCCAAGTTCTAACAGTTATGTCATGAAGACCAGCAAGACTGCTATAATACAGTACCATGAAGAGACTATGGTTTAGCCAAAGACACATTTTCCCCAAAGCAGTTTTGAAAATAGGACTTCACTGATGAATTTATGAGCCGCACCAATTGGCCTGCAAAACAAACAAGGAGACATCATGAAGAAAATATATTACATTGTCATTTAAAATGACAGGGCAATTATCATGAAGTATCCCTGCATTCGAAGCCTGTATGTAATACAAAGCATTGGTAGGGATGGTGAAGTGTGCCAGAGGCATATTTAGGACCTGACCAGCAAGCACTACAATTTATGAAGAACTAGCCAGTAACCCAATTTCAAGGAAGTCCAAACATCCACTACACTCCTTCCCAGAGTCATAAATCAGAAAAAAAGAATGTTCCAAAGCTGGGCTAACGTCCCAATTTTATATTGTTGTTGAAGCTGACACCCTGGGATCCTTCAAGAAGCTGCTTGATGATATTCTGGGATCAATAAGCTATAAACAACCAAACGAGCAAGATGGGCTGAATGGCCTCCTCTCGTTTGAAAACTTTCTTATGTTCTTATGTTCTTATTACACAAAAGATGATTTATAATAAATCTACTATTGTATCTGTATTGCCATGATCTGAAATTAATTTAATTTCTTAATAAAAGACCCAGTATCACATTTATATAAGTTATAACAATAGAGATGTATTAGACTTTTCTTCCAGGCTCACTTCATATACCTTTCAGTACTATATCAGAATTGTGTGACAGCTTTGGTTAACTCCGATCTCCCCCACAGGTTGGTGGCCGTTATGCATATTGCATCATCATTTTTTTTTTTCAGTAAAGTAGTGGAGGTGTGCCTATCAATTCTCACTCGAGTGACACAGCCATAGAGCTGTTATTAAAATGTGGTGCTGTCCTAGTTTGCCCGAGCTAGAGGCACTCACGGAACAGATTAATGCGGTTAATCAGCCTTTATATTTGTTCAGCTACAGTACACAGGACTACACAGTACTGCAGGATCTGCGCAATGCAACTACTTTTACTTATATTGTTTCATTATTATTGAATATATCTGCATATTCAAAGTTGTAATAAAAAAAGAGCTAGCACTAATAATAGGCCAAATTTGATTTAAAAATGCTGGTTCATTCCATTTAAACAAAATATGCAAAAAAATGCAGTTGTCCCTTGTTATAATGTAACCACTTATATCACACACCCACTATAAGTCAGGTCGGTATTGCCATGACCTCTGTTTTCCTGCTAATCCCATTTCATTTGCAATTGCATTCAAACAGGAAACATGGAAAGCAGTCTTTTAACTGCAGTTGTAATCCAGTATCATTACCACAGAGCACTGTATATTTATTACAGGGCGGGGCAAATAGAAAGATCTTTCAGAACTTAAATCCTGGCCGTTAAATCCTGTAGGTTGTACAGGTCCCTCCAGTTGCCACAGAGATGTCCTATTTCTCTGGTGTGCTCGACATTCTGTCAAGTTATTCCAATCATTAGCAACAGGAGTAGGTTGCTCAATTCAATCTCCAAAGCATCATGACTATTTCCCCACCCTGCATCAATTTCCTCTGTGTGTGGTTTGGAATAAGTTATATCATTGACTTGACAAAATAAATAACTCCAAGATGGCCACCAGACATCCATATTAGACTGGAGTTCAAGGTCACCAAGCAGTAAATAAATTCCCTAAGGGGGCTACGTTATACCTACAATATACACCTTACCTACAAAGTTAGTGCAATCAATAGTCCCAGAGATATAAGCATTTCATTTTCAGTAACTGTCACGGACACATGAGAAATCTATATAAGCATCCAAGGTAATCTTAATGACCCTGATTGAGACACTAATATGCACCATTAAAAACCATGCAAGTTAAGATGAATGGTACAGTAACGGGTAGTTTAACGGGTTGTAACAGCAAAATATGTTTTTTAATCATAGTAACAACATGGCTTTTGCAGTCTGACAGATTTTTTCCTTCCAGGGTACTGATCTCTAGGTATTACTTGACATCATGAGATTGCTGAACTAGTCTTGAGTGCTGACGTCTGAGCGTTGCTGTGGTAATAGCGTTGGTCTTATCATAGCAGCCACTGAATAATTGTATTCCAAATATTTGTTTCCTGTATAAAATATTTAACACTCTCAGTCAGTACAAAAGAGTTAGCTTTACTTGAGCTGTATTTGTTATGCAGACAAACGGTTTAAGAGGGCATGCTGAATCAGCTTTATCAAACAAACCTGAACGTCACAAGCTCAGCGTCAGAATTCTGCTTCTAGCACAATGCGGAATGCGTGGGATGAACTCCCTGGTGTTACAAGCTCAGTGTGGAGTCTCTAGGTTTGATGTTGCAATACACTGATTAAATGGATGTCTGTATTTTTATTTATACCAAAAGAAGCTTCAGAAATTCAACTATAAAAGTTTCGAGTAGCAGTATATAGCTCAATAAATAGGTCTTCTTTTGTTTTATTGCTTGCCTAGAGATTTATCTTTGTTAGTCATGGTTGTCACCTAACAGGGAGGTTTGATATTACACACTGAAGTAAAAGAATAGTGATAAACTGGCTATTTGAGAACCTCAGGTTCAATTTAATACAATCATAGAATGCTGTTAGTGCAGCCAACCATTAACTGAATTCTTTCCAACAGATTTACCCTTCTACATTTCAAGCCTAATCCTTGTGACAAGGGGACACCTTAAGAATGTCTAATAGATGCTTGTCACTGCTCTGTTGCATTCCTAGTGGCGACCGAGGCATGGAAAATGTGAATGCACATGCCAGAAAAGAAATCAATAATTGAATGCTTTTATATATTACGGTAATTTAAGCAGCCTTGATAGTCTGTATACTTTAATATTAATCACTAGTTATTTTCATTTCGCTTTGATACATTTAATTAAATTAGCGAACCTTCTTTTTTGTTTGCCTGATCTTTAATGGAGTCTTCCTGAGATCATATGCAGTGATTAGTGAAAGCTGTGACTTGCCAAAGCCTAGTGTTAGAGTGTACAGGTGCAGGCTCAAACCCATTGAGCCCAGTAAATGTAACAGCTTTACACTTTACAATGATTTAGTGTACCATAGCTCAGTCCCATTCTAGTCCATCTAGTCCACAGTACTCTGTTCCCTTTACTCAGCAACCTCACAGGTCGGGGAAGGAGATCTAACACCAAGAATCATTCGATCTCTGTCACAGGGACCAATCTGATTCCTCTTTAAAGACATGTCCCCCTTGTGGTGCAGTACAATAGCTACCCATTATCTGTCATGTATGATCTTATTATGAGATTTTTGAGGGCAAAAACGATTGCTGCATTCACTAGAAACAAATGGCACCAGAGGAGCAACCACATTTTAAAAGCAAAAAAAGCGAATAGGATACAGTACTTTCATTTTGTTTTTTAAACAGCTGTTACTACATCATGGCAATAACAAAGGAAACAGGCACAAGAACAGCTTTAATTGTATTGTTGTTGCTTCTTACTTGACAGTTATCAGCTATTTCCTGTATAAATATGTGTTTTTTATTGTAGAGAAAATGTACAATTTATTTATTAAAAAAAATATTGAAAGAGAAAGTGTATCTTGATTTGTTTCATGATAAGAGTTTAAAATTGCATTTTAATAGCCAGATTGGCATAATAAGGTTGATAAGTTAATTATATAGGCTGCTGATCTGGAAGATTGTGGATGGAAAATTTCCACCACTGAGGGAATAAAAAGAAGCTGAGCCAAGTGACACAAGCTAAATGGTTCCCAGGAGGAGAGTAATCTCCCAACGGATCACATTGTAACTGTTTCTCTTGTTTTTTCTGGAGCAGCATCTGGAAGACGGACTACTGCCACATACAAGTGAGATGTGGCTGCCTGATACACAGACCAAAATAAACAGCAAGGAGTTATTGTTTCTGAGACCTTAAACACAGGAAGAAAGACTATCACACAGCTAATAAAAAATAAGTTATCCTGGAAGAGACAGAGTCGAAGACCTGCTGGCGTCGCTAGACAGTAGTTATATGTTCTGTTGAGTTGCTTCAGGATCGCAAATCATGTTATTCTGCAGTAATTGGATCCAGTATAGTTTTAATAAAATATTACGAGGGTCTCAAACTTACCTAGAGCAGGGCAGACTGAGTGAAATTGATAGAACACTAAAATCTAACCAGTAGGAACTTCTATATACTGTATATATATATATATATATATATATATATATATATATATACTGTATATATATATATATATATATATATATATATATATATTGGAAACATTGCATTACACTGGCAAGGTGTGCCACACTGGTGTTTGCACTCGTCCTGGAGGAAAACCAGCAATGGAACATTGACCTCATCAGCCTCTCCTTCTGGTCAGGCACACAAGTCCAGGCAGAGACTGCCCAGTCTGAGCCCTGGTCTCCAAGGTTCTGTAGCTTGAATCTGTTGCTTAATTTTCCTGTGTGAAAAGAGGCGATCAGCTTTACAGCAGGAACAGAGGTCGCCCACTGACCTTCAGTCCTCCTAATTTGTAGTGGGCTGCAATGGTGAGGCAGCATTCAAATTTGGAATTTCAAATTGGCTAGAAAAACATGGGTAAAATTGAAATATATATATATATATATATATATATATATATATATATATATATATATATATATATATATATAGCTTCAATTTCCTAAAACAGCTGCTTTCCTGTCAGAAACAAGCTGCTTCTGTAGATACAGATGTTGATTATCATATTTCTCAGTGAGTATAAGTATTAACCTGCTCCCTGTCCCGTGGGTATAACAAATATATCAGTAATAAACACCACACAGATCAAATGTGTACCAGCAACGTTTCAAAGAGCTCTGCTGAGTTCGCCTGGGTGCTTTAAACTTCAGAGATTTAAAAACTCACAAAAATGTGATGACTAAAATAGAAAATGATATACAAAATGCATCTAAACCAGCAGAAAACACAGAAATGAAGATGCCCAGCGTTCCAGATAAGCTGTGTACTGGCCGTTGTTACGAATTGAATTCTTAGACCTTCTCGGCAGCGTCTTAGTCCATCTCAATCAAACCTACCAATTTACCTGTCTGTCAACCACATTTCTGGAAGGTAAATCTTTAGACTAAATAACAATATTCAGTGTTTGGAGAGAGTCGGATGCTTTCTTGATAAGAAATACAACATTATCATTTTCTATTTACATTAGTGCAGTATCACTACAGTTTTTTATATTAGAAATAGGCTACATAGTATGTGCATGTAGGCCTTTTGTTAAGTATATTCCATCTGCATATATATATATATATATATATATATATATATATATATATATATATATATATATATATATATATATACGTTCTGTTTCTGTGTTTATTTGATTCACAGCCATATTGTTTTGTTTGTGGTCAATAAAGCAAATAAGAATAATTGTTGTTTTTGTTTTTACTGTAAGACCAAGTTTTTGTACACTAGTTCAAAGTACCATTACAGTTAAAATGTAAAGGTATAATTAATGCATACTCCATAAGTTAGCATTAAAGTATGTACATTATTTACTGAAAGTACTCATGACTTCAAGGCAATGTTGTATTTTACTCACCCAAAATACATTTTACTCACATAATGTCTAAATTGGAGAGTAAATTACTCAATGACCCAAAACCTTATCTGGAGCGCTGAATATACCTGTGATATTTCATTGCTGTACCAAATTGCTCTTTAAGCAGGTGACTGCTCGCTTATTCAGCAGTCATGTATTTGTACTGTTAATTATTAAAAGAAAAAAAAAAAACATTGTGGGGTTTACTGGCGAGTTCCACTTGAACACAGGTTTTACTGTAGTTTAGATCTGCTGCTAACTGGATTAGCCAAATTGATCCCACTGTGTTGCTTTTGTTATCACTTGACAAAAGTCTAACTCATGGCACTGGGGTTTTATAAAGACTGGATTCAGTTATTTCCTAATCTGTGTTACTTGAGTACGTGTTCCTGTTGTCTGCAAACAAATAGAGAATACGTGAGAATAACAGAGCCATCATGTTTTCTGTTTATCCTATTTAAAAGTCAATATTGTATATTAAAAAAAATGTTTTCATCTTAAACTGCCTCGCTTTCATAGTAAACTCTAGCTGTCTAGATACCATGTTTGATTTTGCACATTGTGAATGAGAGCGCTTTTAATCCTTTTGACCTTCAGGGACATTCACCTTACATGGCTAACTTTGTGTAAGGTTATATGGGAGTAACAGGAGCTCTGAACAACTCCTTGAATGCCTCCAGCTGTGTTTGCAAGTGCACGGGTGTGTTTTCAGACCAGTGTAGACGCAAAAGAGTTTTTTTTTTTTCATTCAGAATTGCCTGTTTTTTTCTGTGCTTTGCATTGAAATGTTTAAAGTTTGAAAACAAAATGGTCAGTACTTTAAATATATGAACACATTTTATGTAAAAACTAACACATGCTTTCCTATTGAATTCACCAGAACTGTCAAAAACATACATGTGAGATACAACCTTATCAGAAGCATTACCAGCAAAGCCAACAGGATTATGGAATACACAGCACACAGTAGTCCTCATACATTAGCAGACCTTGCTACTGTAGTGGATTACCAGTGTCAATTTGTTCATACCACTGCAATATAATTTATATGTCAAAATAGGAAAATGTATTGTCAAATAAGGGATTTACTAATATAAAGCCTGTTTGTACAACTGAGGGAATGTATCAATATTTGTATCAAGCACCATTAAAGACAGGGGTGGATTTAATAAAAAACACTTTTGATGCTAGTTCTATACCTCTGTTTGTTCAAAACACATCAAGTTTGGGTAAGTTCATTTTACCAATGACTAACCATTGGTTACCCTTGTGCGACCTTTCCTTTAGTACATAGTCATTGCATAACCAGTGAAGATCATTTAGCTAGGGCCTCAGCATTCACAGTGATATCAACAAATATTGCATCAGGTACTCGGTATTGGCAGTATATGAATAACATTTGGTGTGCCATTGCATTTGGATATCTATCAAATGATTACAAGATATTTAGTAAGGAAATAGACTGAGCAGTGGAGTAAAGTAAAGTAACCACTGATAAAAGGGACTGGATATTTGAGGCTACCAAAATAGGTGTATTTAAAAAAGAATATATCGGGGTCTACTTAATGTTTAGAGCAAATGACTGCTTTATTACTGTAAGGTTTCACTCTGTTGTCAAGTAAGAGATTCGGTTGTATAGCTTTATTTTGTTAGAAGAAAAAAGCTACATTTATAAATAGCATTACAGATTGGAAACATTTAATTATAATGAAATTATACAAGCCATTTTTTTTTTTTTTACTGTTGTCTCTCAAAAGTGGTACACACTCACACAGACGGTGACTTAAAATGAACATGTCCCTTATTTAGGCATACTATGCACAATCAGGTGAGGTTATTTTATGTTGAATATACTATAAACTGTATTTTATTCAGAATCCCACACCCTGTACACCAACAGGGAGGATGAAGGATGATGTCACAGTACACTAGCTCCTTCCCTCCTCCATCTCCATTTTTTAGGCCGACTAGAGTAAGGATCATTATGTGGCTTCGCATAGTAATAAGAGGTTGTGCCTAACTGGCAGACTGGCTGGTTGAAACAACTGCTTGCTCTGCTCGCAACTGCTGTGTCCTGCCCACACTGTGTTCAAATGACTCTAAATGGAAAATAATTTGACACAGGGCAGCAGAACTCATAGTAGTTATTGGTCCTCAAAGCCACGTTTGCTGATTGGATACAGGATGTTCCCCTGAGGGACTGTTGTACCCTTGTTGCCTCTTTATTTCTGTATCTATTATTTATGTGTTTGTTTGTGTGTGTGTGTGGTTATACAGTAAGCAGTGACCTCTGCAAATCACTCAGGGGTTTCCTCTGGTGAACAACCAGGCTCCAGCTGAAAGGTCATTCTACACCAGTTTTAACAGGTATCACGAAGTGGATAACTAGTTTGAGACCTGGAAGGAGGATTCATTTAATTAAACAATTAAGAATGCAGTTGGAGTAAACATCTGGTCAGGAGTTACCCTTCCCTGATCTAGGGTGCCAGTACAAGGTGACCTTGGCTGGATACAATTGGTCAGGTTTTCCTTCCAGAAACCACCAAAATATTGCAATTGGCACCAATGGCCACTTTTGTGTCAGTCAGGAGACAGAGACTGTACAGCACTCTCCATCTCCTAACGCTGAGACACATTGTAGTATGGTCATTTTTAATGTGTTTATAAATAAAGGAGTTCAATTTGCAGTACCTTTGCCTTTTATGTCCAATATATTTAGGAAATGAAGTATCATGGAAAGTATGACAAGCCAGGCAAGATCTAGGAATATCTAGTTTAAATTTCTAAATTAATATTGTTTGAGGCTTTGCCTCAGAATCCTGCAAACCACATGACAGGTTTCTGGTAATTGTGCAAACTCAGGTAAATAACTTTTTTCTTTATTTTAGACTTGATGCAGAACAGCTGTTAATATTACCAGCAGACATCAGACACCTTTCCAAATTTACAAAAATTCGCCATAGATCTTTTCCATTTAAAAAATGTTTTAAATTCTATTTTACATTTATGAGGAATACCACATAATATATTATATGTATTAGTTTATTTATGAGCATTTGGAGTGCACAATCATCTATTCTATCCCTGTTTTCTCACCAATTTGATGCGAACCTCGCACTGGAGAACTCAAGATCAGTGGGTTCACTTCGTTCCTGCTGTCTAATAAAAGGCCTCTATTCAAACCTATGCAGTAGACCTTGTCTGGCGCTTGACCAATGGGGTCACTGGGGATATTATATTTGTTACACATATCCATTATATATTGGAGCCATAGTTTATGTTTAGATTATATTTAAAATCAACATGGCTGTACAATACATTTTTAGATTTAATTGTATTTAGCCAATATTATTTGTTGGTATAAGTAATCCTGGTTGAATACCCAGTCACGAATGAGGCTGGCTTGATCGCTGTCTTCTTCACATTAGAGAGCCATCAGTCGCTCAGCAGGACTTTAATAACAAATTAGCAGGTGATTTACAAAACACTTGACTTCCAATAGAGAGATAAGAGTGGACCATTTTGAGACGACAAGATGTACATTTCCTTCCCTGTGGATTCAGCTTTGTGTTATTAAATAAATGTACTGAACACAAGTCCCTCTTATAATAATATTATGATACATGTATTTAGGGAAATCAAATGTACTGACAAGGTTTTCCTGCTGCAGAACCTCAAATGCCGAGAAAGAATGCATGTGTTAAATACAAAAGTGTGTTTAGAGTATAATAGAAAAGTTCATGTATTTTCAGTGTTTAACTTATATGACCTTTTCTGAGAAAATCCAGTCAAAGTTGGGGGAAGGGATTATACTTGTCCTGAACCCAGCGCTCTTTTCACCTAAAAGCGTGACTCAAATAGCTTCATCTTTTCCAATTTAATGCATAGAAACTTGGGAAAGAACAGGTTTGATAACTTGTTGGAAGGTAGTTCAGAAAACCAGCAGTGCGTTACTGCAAGAGCATGCAAAGCAGCAGCTTGTGCCTTTTACAAAAGCACACAGCTGCCAGTCTCCCTCTGGGTTAATGAAATAAATTATAGTTTACTTTTTTATATGTGCGCAGCTTTATGTTGTCAGAACAGTAAATAAGATGAATAGTTAATTTTTATGACTAATACCATACGTCCAAATGGAATGAAAAAAGCACAGTACTAGCATAAAGAAGTACATTGCTGGCAAGTTACTAACAGTATAAAAAAAAGAATATTGTGTTGTATATTGTGTGTGTGTGTTCTGGTGTGTCTCTGATACTGTCTATTTGAATGTTATGAATAATGGTGTATGTACATTAAAAAAAGGAATATGCAGCCAAAGTATTATGTCAAAATGTTTAGGTACATAATGCTTGGCAACAGAACTATGGACTATGAGGTAGCATGCTTTCAGATGGGGTTTTAAGTCATGCAACTTCTGACTACAGCTTCTGTAGCCGCTTTAGAACTTGCAGGACTAGGACTGGTTGCAAGACAAATGAATTCCTAGAGGTGTGCCAAGTGTGGAGTAGTGGTTAGGGCTCTGGACTCTTGACCAGAAGGTCGTGTGTTCAATCCCAGGTGGGGAACACTGCTGCTGTACTCTTGAGCAAGGTACATTACCTAGATTGCTCCAGTGAAAACCCAACTATATAAATAAGTAATTGTATGTAAAAATAATTTGGAAAAAATAATGTAATTGTATGTAAAAATAATGTGCTATCTTGTAACAATTGTAAGTCGCCCTAGATAAGGGTGTCTGCTAAGAAATAAAAGTAATAAGTATAAACAAGTATCCATAAGTATGGTGTGTAATACACAAGTACAAAGCTTATTGGTTTTAGACTAACCTACCTTCAGTGGTAACTGTCATTACTCTAAAGCACTGTGTGAATGCCAGAAATGCATTCATCTTTAGTCCCGCCCACTTCAGAGTACTGGTGTGAGTAAATCATCTGCCTCATGAATTCCTTTGGTTGGGTTTTCTCAGAACTGGTCAAATATAATAAATATAACTGGTAAAAAATATATCTGAGCTTGTTTCTAATTGAAAGAGGACTTTTTTGTCTAATAAACTGAATACTGATTAAATAAGGGTGAAGTTTGACTGATGTTTAACAACCTTTTCCTACTTCCCTATCATAAAATCAGTGTAATGCAATTTAATAGTAAATATATAATCAAAAAGCCAACTTTTATCAGAGATTTCCCAGTCAGATTTCAAAACAATTCTTATGAATACGCATTGTTTTGATTGGAGGAATCATTATTTTTATTTGACACAAACAGTTCCATCAGACGCAGAATTCTCAACTTTAAAAGCCATTAATAATGTCCCTGGCATGTATGATGAGCAGAATCTGTGCAAGTCGAAGTCACGTTTTCCCAAGTTAGCTGCTGCTTTGCGAACGTCGGGCAATCGCTGTGCTGACAGATATAGTATCTACAGAAGGTATGAACATGACATCAGCACAAAACAAGCCAGGTCTATTCACCTTGAAATCATAAAAAGAAAAGAAAATTGACAGAACTGGGTGGTGCAAGCCATCGGGAGACGCGTCAAAAATCACACTGGACATTTATATCAATGCATTCCATAAGTTTACCAACTAAAGCAT
Source organism: Acipenser oxyrinchus oxyrinchus (assembly GCA_030684275.1). Classification (NCBI taxonomy): domain Eukaryota; kingdom Metazoa; phylum Chordata; class Actinopteri; order Acipenseriformes; family Acipenseridae; genus Acipenser; species Acipenser oxyrinchus. The sequence goes on along the minus strand of CM060253.1, from coordinate 32,044,060 downwards.
CACCATTTTCTGTCAAATGTTTACAATTAAGATTGTCGGCGTTAGGCAGTGTTTTAGCTGATGGACAGACAGTACTGTCACCAATACATACCTCTATGCAATAAACAGTGGCTGTCCAGCAACAAAGTGCTCTGACAAACTCATTAACACAGTTTTTCTGTGATTTCTTTTTATTAAAGCGTTTATAAAAGCCACATAAATGGATTGCTTGTCTCTCAGTTCACTTTCTTGTTTTAGTTTAATGTGTCACTTATTTTTCAGTATGTTCTTTTATTGTTAGTGTGAACATGTTCCTCAATGCAGCAGTATTTGCAGCGCTATGCATCCTCTGCCTCATCTGACCCACTTCTGCTATTTTTCCTTTTTGTAGATTTCGAAACATTCATTTTCTTTTGAATGTTCATAAACTGATTTAGGTTTTCTCCCCATTCCTCATCCACTAAAAATATTATATTTTTGTGCAAGTATTTCAATTTAGTTTTTGATCAAGCTAGTAGTTACTATGCCCAGCAATTGCCACAATAATCAGACTTTGATTGGCCAACATAATCAGGTGATAATGTGTTTGTGAAGTGACAGAGAACCACGTTTTAACATTATTTGATCCTCTGACGTCTAAACGTCTGCTGTACCCTAGGATACAGTGTAGGGCTGCTTATTACAATGTCGGAGTCAAAATAAAACAGCATTATTGAATAATAGACAAAAATTGGGTATAAATCAATAAAAACCAACATCCAGTTAAAAAAAAAAAAACTGTAATTTTTCTGTAAAATTCTGAATAAACCGCAAACGCGGAACACTAAGTATATATAACCTTGGCAAAAACTACTTTAACTACTTGTGGCTCAACCTTGTCAGGGCAGTTCAAATAACACTGAGTGCACATTAACAGCAGGTTCTCTAGGTGAGGTATCATGCAGGTGCTGGAGATGTGGTGTATACTATCACCCCACTGCTCCATCATGCCCACCCTACACGGCTTCGGGACAAATAGATGTCTCTCGTGTCTAATGCTGTTAGTTCAACAGTACCGACCAATGCATGCATATATTCACCCAAAGCAAATATAAAGCTGTCCTAGTTCACACTCTGGGTCTAGTGAAAGTAACTTTAAATGTGTTTCTCTGACCTGATCCCAGATCTGGCAGGCAAGTCCACTTGGCAGACAGTCCAGGGCCACTCACGCCTTGAGAAAGTACTTGTATAAATGATGCATACAGTATATTAAGCATTAAAAAAACAGGGTGTTAGGAAATTGAGATTGTTGATGCTTTGTAAATGATTAGCATTTGCCAATATGCCTTTAATAATCATGCATATGTACTTAAGCATTTTATTTATGACTGTAATGCGTGCTGCATACTTTTAAAGTTACAAATTTAACACTAAATACTAGACTTCCAGGATTATGATTTGCATAACCTTGATCCATCAAAGGCACCATGTTTAGGATCTTACATCTTTTCCCGCCATGAACATCCATTCAGTTTATAAGTCTCAACTGGGCAGTTTGCATTGCTCTTACGCTTACATAGGGAGCAGTGCAAAATAAGTGCCTGGCCGCAATGCAATTTGAATTTTGCATCTACAATTGTTTGCACTGGGCCTATACAGTACTTACATCTACCCCTAAGTGTTTTGTTAGCTACAATTAATTTAACAGCAACCTGATTGCCCTGCATTTTATATAAATTAAATAGACCTTATTATATCTGTTTGGTCAAATTAGATAAGCTCTCTGCAGCACTCTGTAACAATGGCCACCCATGGGAAAAGGTTTGGCTCAACAAGCAATGAGACACAATGAATTATTTTGATGTTATCTTCTCTGAGGATGTAAAATATTAAATCAAGGTTACAATGCTGTTGAAGGAAAGCAGCCAATACATGTGAGTTACTTCTGGGAATTTGAATCAACCTTTGAGGACCAATCCCTGCTTTGCCTATGAGTGACGTGTATTCAATGTCAACTTAGTTCCTATTAGGTAAGACTTACTGGAATTATTTTATTAGCACTGTGCATTTTAACCAATTAGCTGCTTCCTCTATTGACTGACACGCTTTCACAGCGAGTAACATGCTTTGACCAAAAAGATACTGCAGAGGTGAAAGTGTACAGATTTACTGAGATCAAGGCATGGAAACATTATTTAACCTAATGTACTATAGTACCACATATCTTGTTTTAAAATGAAAATACATGTTTGCTATAATTACTATATGTTTTTTTGTACCAATGTACATTTGAGACCTATGAAGCTAATGGAAGTGCAAAGCAGATCATTTTATTGTGGGACATAAAATCCCCTAAACTAATTCCTTTTCTAAAAGTATCACTCATGACCCCGGTTCCACACACAGTGGCCATGTACTTGGTTGACTCACTGTGGCGGAGTGTCCGCCCTATTATTATTATTTGTATTATTGTTTTGCGGCGGATGACAGCAGCGTATTTCTTATTATTTATATTTAAAAACCTCGTGAGGATGCATGACTGATCAGCTACTGATTATGTAACTAGCTGACAGTCATGCATCCTTACCAAACGATGCAGACTCTGGCGAGGGTAATAAGATAATTAACAACTAGTTAACCCTCGGCCAGAGTATAAGAACCTGCAGCTGTCCGTTCTGCGGGGTGGAGTGTACAGAGGAGAGTACGGGGAGAGAGCGAGAGCGAGGAAACATAACGACATTTAAAAATGACTGCTAAACAGTCTTTGTTTATTCATTTGGCCCTCGTGCCCTTTGGTTTCTGTTTTGTTTGTTTAAATCTTTTGTTTTGTTTTATTTGATTAATTAAATACGCTGAATGCAGTAGCATTCAGCTTCACCCGCCCATCCATTGTTTTGGTTTCTGTACTTCCTGGTCCGTGACATCACCACACCTCTCCACTGCGAGCCAGACTGTCACACTCACACTCGTTAGACACAGTTGTGAGGCATCAGCCAATCCATCTCAGGGTTGTAGATAATAACGAAACCGGCGTTTCAGCTCCTCTATTATAGCATGTGGCCAGAATTGTTTAGTTACTTACAATCGCTTTAAAGGGCCACTAAATTGCCACTGAAAATCATTCTGGTAAAGGCTGTCAGGGTTAGTCTTCACACCTTTTATTTTTCTTTTGAAAGAACAATTGATAAATAATGAAAACCTACTTCCCTCTGCTCTGCTGTGCAGTGATTTGATCTGCAGGCCTCAAGCACATCAAGGGAACTGTCCTTTTGCCAGATAGCGCTCAGCCTTGTGCACTTTTATATTAGCATGCAGGGTCATCTGCAGAAGATAAAGAGTCTGTGTGGAGGCATGTCATTTGAAAAGGGCACAATTTGTCCTGCAAAGACACTTGTACTTGTTAGGACACCTGTGGTAACAACTGAGGGAATATAACAATGTACAGTGATATGTATAGCCAATAAAAGCAAATTATGTTTGTAACATTTATCAAAACATTGCACCCTATGTTAAGATCAAAACCCTGCATTGTGGCACTGTTACTACTGAAATTACTAATAGTTATTAAGCCACAAAAGTCTGTTTTAGTAGATATATATATATACAGATATCAGGACTGCTCAGTACCTGACCACTTTCCTGCGCCTCCTCAAGACACACCTGTTCAGACAGCGTACTTACTATGTGCTCTTAATGGACTTTACTCCTGTAAGCAAATATTTTTACCATAAGTTAACTGCTCTTAGTCTTAAATATAATTACTTACTGTGTTCTTTATTTTATTTTCATTTTGAATTTGATCTCATTTTCTACTGATTTTACTGTACTTTGTAACTGTAATGTGATATTCTGTAATGTGATACTTCATGCTGTGATATTTTGTAAATAATTATAATAATAATAATAATACGTGTTTTCCCAAATAGTTTTATAGAATAAAAATAACTAGTGTTGCTTTTTCAGTCACCTTTCTTGTCACCCACAAATTAGTGTTGAGGACATTGTGGAGATAAATCATCTATAGTATAATTTTTAAGAATAAATGAAAAAGAGGGTGTATGCTATTTGCAAGTGTCAAAACCATTAAACAATTGGTCACAAAACAAATGGATAAGGACTTTTTTGATCAGCTGCCTGGAATGTGAATACAGATGACAGTGTGTATTGGAATACAATGATGTTATCAAAACCATTAAAATGCTAGACTGAAATCTTGATGGATTGCTTTGTAAAGTAAACAGATTTATTCAGATAATATATGCAAACTTAGACATTCAATTGCATTATCTCAATAGTAGGATCTTTTTAAAAATTGTTATCGCTTATCTCATCAACCTCTCGTCTGCTTAACTGTGTCGTATATGACCTTGTCATCCTTGTAACTGAGTAAATATGGAAAGCAATCCTATGTTCTAAGCTGGCACATAGGCAGATCTGTGCAGTACTTAATAGTGGAAGCCGTTTTAAAGTACAGGAACACTTTATTAATCTAACTGGTTCTGGAGCATAGCCTGGAGCACAGTATGTCATCTAAAAACACACACAAGTGAAAGGAAAGCAATGCAACAGCAGAGAGTGCTTTAGTAAGTATACATTTATGTTATGAGGAGTGAATTTATATTGTTATGTCTACCCAGTCAGGGGGATACATTCTGCTTTTGAACACAGGAATGTGAGATGATTGCATTTTGCAAATGGATTTAGAGGTTGGTACTCTCAATATGTCTGTTGCGTGGATTTTTGGTACTTAAAGCAAAAACCACCACAGCTACACTATATAGCAGGGGTGACAGGGGTGGTCGGCAATGCAAAAAAACCTTTTGTATTAAGTATATAATTTCAACCGTACTGCTGGTTGTCGGCTACAGCTATAACAATATACTATACTGTAGTAACAACGAAACAATACATATGGTAGGTACTGTGCAGTGCTCCGTGGAGGACAGGTCGTCAGTATGTTTGGGATTAATACCAAGCTGGAAATGAATTCCCAGACAAATTAGATATTGGATAGTGTGCAATGATATGAGTGATGGTAACTAAGGAAACATCTACTACTAATAGCCCATCAGTTTTCCTTTGCAGTGTTATTCGGGACCAGATGATCCAGAATTCAATGCGTGTCACATTGGAGTTACAAACGTGATGCTGGAGAAGTGAGTTCAGCAGCATTTTTTTTTTACATTTTGACCACTTTTTGTGAGCAGGAGGATGATGGGAAATGTAGTTCTGAGAGGTCCATGCGTGTACATGTGAAGCCATCTTGAGGCAGGGAATGCAATTTAAAAGTTTAAAAAAGTGGTCAAAAAATTAAAACAATACACACACCTTACGTAAACAGTTGTAGCAACACATGGGAACATGTACCACAATAAAATAAAAAGCTCCTTATGTACCCTTTAAAAGCAAGGGCAGAATGAACAACTGCAAGGGCAGTCACTCATTCCAATCCCCAGGTCTCTGTAACCCATGTACAAAGCAGCTTTAAACCCGTGTTTATGGCCACAGTCGTAGGTCAGCTGTCTTGGTCAGCATTTTATTCCAGACAGCTGATAAAAATTGTTATGCTTCTTAAAGTAGTACTGTAGTTTGTAATAGAAGTCCCAAATGTTCTCTTCACTGCATCACAAGGACGACTGACTGAATCAGAAGACGATTGTGTGAGACACACAGTTGTGCGGCTTTAGCCAATCCATCTCACGTTTACAGAGAACAAAGGACCTGCTACAATTAATCCATGCTACTTACTATAAACATGTGGCCAGGACTAATTGATGATCAATAAATCAATTAACGCCTGGACACATTCCACACCTTTCTTATTGAAACAAACTTTATTTAAAAAAACTAAAAAGAAACAAAATACAAAAACATTCTTTACATGTGCAGGCCTCAACCCTGCCACGGCTCACACTTACTCATTCTATGAAACTTAAAATCCTATGTGCAACTTCAACTGCGGAATTTCACAGCATCACTGCTAATAGGATGTTCCCACGAGTGAGGTGCTTCAATGTCCCTGTATAAATAACTTATTAGAAATGACTAATACATTAACGTTTCAACCACTTGATCGTAGCGTCAAATGATCCGTCTCCTTTCACAAAAACTGTAACCACTGTAACTGTAAAACTGTAACCAAGCTTACACACTGATGAAACTGAGTAACCCAATCCTCTGGTGACCCATTTACAACAATGCATGTGAATAGATGGAAGAAACAACTTTGACACCTGCAAGCGGTGCAGTTAAGCCACTGGTATTAAGGACATGTTCTTGCTGCTGATTCACACCAGAATTCAGCCGCTTAATGTATAAATATATGCTGGTCAACTACCTCAGCGTCAGTGTTGGCAAGTTGTAATACTACTGTATTATACTTTAATACTGCTTTTGTGTTTGCTAGATTACTGTGTAACTATTAGAAGCATGCAAGAAATTCAGATCTGTAATTCTCCAAAAGTAAAAGGTGAATTAACCAGTCATCAATGACTGCATAATGCATCAATGACTGCAATGACTGCATCTGCCATTCACTTTATTAATAAAAGAACATCTGTTCTGAGGCTTACTGGCTGATTTAAGCAAGTTATTATTTGTTTTATATGCAATATTAATGGAAGTACACAAGTGGAGAAAACCTTCTTTTTTATATCAGTATCTGCACTTACTAGTAACTTATTTATACAATTAGATCTCTCTAGGCCCTCAGGTTGAAGCTAATCAGAAAGAAACCTTGTATTATTATTAGTTTATTTAGCAGACGCCTTTATCCAAGGCGACTTACAGAGACTAGGGTGTGTGAACTATGCATCAGCTGCAGAGTCACTTACAACTACGTCTCACCCGAAAGACAGAGCACAAGGAGGTGAAGCGACTTGCTCAGGGTCACATAATGTGTCAGTGGCTGAGGTGGGATTTGAACTGGGGACCTTCTGGGTACAAGCCTGTTTCTTTAACCACTGGACCACACAGCCTGCCTATGTATGTACTGCAGTATATGCTAGTTAGTGGCCAAATGAAGGCCCATGTTAACCATACAATAAAATAAAGTATTTCAATCATTTGTAAAAATAAAAAGTTAATGGAGTACAGCCTCAATGCATGCCTTAAGTTTTCATCCTGTATGTAGTGAGGTCGCCATGGAGATGTGATGTCTGAGGTCATGCACTTTTGTTCAGGAGCTATGCACGCGCATACTGGTTCAGAGCAGGTTTGCAAATGTAAACGGGTGGCTCAGATGATAAGAATCTTTTAATCCAATCGGGTTTAAGGCAACTCAGGTCAATGTATACTCATTAAAATACTACACACCCAGTTCACACCAAGGTACTTGCATATAACACAGTTTAAAGCAAAACAAACATCTCAGATCAGCAAGCAATGTAGATAAGACAGATCAGATCAATAAAAATGCAAGACACCCAACTGTGTATTTTTCTGTATTGTGAACAAGGCAGAACCAGATAACAAATAACACACAAGGAAAGGGCAAAAAGGGACACAGGTTTTTATTTTTATCAGAATTTACAGTTCAGATCAGTAAAATGGCAGTACAGTTGAAGAAATAAAATGCAGTCAGTGTGATTGTTTGAAGAGGTAGGAAAGAACTGTGTATTAGAAGAGTTCCGGGCCTTTTTTTTCTCAGTAGCCTGGCAATCCCTGATTTCAAGCCAAAATCAGATTTCTCTGACAAGGTCAGGCATCAATGTCACCATTAATGGTGAAAGCCAGCCAACAGGATGGGGGTGGGGTCAGGGGTGGTTGAATCTGCAATTTGCAAACAGAAGACATGCGGTCTGATTTGACTTGGTTAACAGCAATTCAAACAACACCGCTTTAAGTCAACTCAAGATTGCCCTTATCAGAAAAAGAATGCTACAGTTCACTGTAGTTTACTATGGTATACTATGGACTAGATTCTTAAAGATCTTTATTCAGAATTTTTATTAGCATCATTTATGTATGAAAAGAAAAAGAAAACTCAATTTACAATTGTAAAACAAATACCAAACAACCTGTGACTGCGCAAAGACACCTATATTAAATCACAGAGTTGTTTATTTCTGATTTGGTAACCTTATTAACAGAGTTTATACTATCTGAAAAAAATAAAAATCATGCCAATTATGTTTTGGAGTAAATAGCTTTGATAATCTAGCCCCATCAAATCAATGTCCTATTGTAAATGACTCTGCATATAATGCACAGTTCACAGCCTACCTCTGTAAAGCACTTTGTGATGGTGGCCCACTATGAAAGGCACTATATAAAAATAAAGATAGTATTATTATATATATATGGAATACTTCCGTATACTATGGTGAGCTATAATGTTTTTTGCTATTGTATTTTCTATATTGAAACATGCACTGCTGTGCAGTGACTGGCCTTTGTCCAGGCAGACCTTGGCTGGCCTTGGCCGGATTAGCACCGGTCTTGATAGCTGCACTTGTTAAAACTGGCCTCTGAGAAAGCAAATCCTTCTCAAGCTAATAGGTTCCCTGCATTGTTTAGTACCCGATTATACATACAAAGTGAGGGAGGCTTCCAGCTAAATCCAGTCACAAGAGGCAAGAGTTCCCATGACAAAATAAACTATTCTAATGAAGTATTTATGTGAAGGCCAAATGTGACTTTTAAACCTACAATCTTCTTTTTGTAAACTTTGCTGTAATAATAGGTTTTGTGAGTTTAATTATCTAGCCAACTGTCAATAGTTTTCTTTTTTGTTTCATTCCACAATTTATATACATTTTTCAAATGTTCCCTCTATGTTTTTGTTTTTTTTTAATCTATTTGAAATGTCCAATTTAAAAGCTTTTGTATTAATGAGTTATAATCTTAGAAAGTGTAGTGTAGCTGGATCTTCCACAGCTCTTGCTACTGAATCTACTATTATATTATTTTGAGTATATGAAACTACAATATTATATTTACAGTACCCAGGCAATTCTACAGTAAACGTTGTAGTAACCTGTGGTGCCACGATGTATTTTTTTTTTTTTTGTATGAAGCAGCATTTTGACATTACATGGCCAATAAGAAACATACAATACATTTTTTAAATTAAATTCACCCCAAACAAACTTTATTCACAGTATAGGATTTACAAATGAGCGGTTAGAAGGTAAACAAGAGGGATCCACTGCCATCGTTTATTTGCCATCGTATCACAACAAAATATATGGAAGCTTTAAGAAAATTCAACAGGCATTTGACTGGGGAATGTTGGCTGGTGATTAAAACTGGCTGGAGGAGATAGTGCTTGCATCAAGACACCCAGGTGCATAAAGCAGTCCATACAGCCGGAGAGACAACTGATACTGCTGACAATGACACCTAAGGTAATCAATCCTCCAGGAAACAACAAACAGATCCCAGTCAAAAAAATACTGTGCAGAAGGAGGGTAGGGGCTGGGGCACATTGACTTACTTTGTACTTGATTTTATTTGCTTTTAACCTGCAGTCCAGCCAAACCCTTAATTGGTATATTGGTTATGACATTCTCATTATTGGCATTCTAATAGTATACAGAAATGAATCCCACGTTCTTCTGCAGGCAGTAAAAAAAAAAAAAAACAGAACTTACCAGATCTGGCTTAATGGGATGCAATGCAGTACATGGGTGTTGTATGTGGTCACCAGCCTTATCTTATATGTCACAAGACCCTGCTCTCAGACTGATTTCTGTTCAGTCCACACCGCAAGGCTGGCCCAGTAGGGCACATTGAGTCAGCTTGTATACTGAACTTCTCAGTCTCCTATTATGTGGTTTTCCTTATGAACAGAGGTGACTCACTTCCACCGGCAGGGAAACCAGTTTCTTATTTGCTTCAGAATTGTATTTGTTGTTTTCTTTCTTTAAAAAAAAAAAGCGCCAGTAGCTTTGAGAATCTGTTTTTTTTATAAAGCTAGCTGACCACTTCTTTCTTAATTTGGGCCTTTGTAGACATCTGTCTACATTTTTTTTTACTGTAATTTGTTTATTTTTTACATGTATAACATTTTGATCAGGTACTGTTTACATGGACAGCCCCATGGAATTATAGGACAGGAGACACATTGACATTCAAAACAGGAACATGCAGGCATTCAAAAGCAGCTCACTTAAAATAACATCTGCCAATGTTATTGTACTTAAATACTTTATAACATAGATCCTTGCCTCTAGGCTGGGGAATGTTACCTTCATTCAACTTCTAACTCTGCTGCCTGGCTTCCCATAGTTGACAAAGCAAAGCTGTGCCCTTGATCTGACATCAGATATGGGACAAGACACAGGGAAATATTGTGCCAAAGGGCCAGCATTGTATTTCATCAGTGCTATGTTGTAATGAGAGTCAAGAATTTCAATGATGGGCACTCTAAATAGTCAATAATGCTCAGAGCCCAAGACATTTACATAACCAAGCTTTGAAATGTTGGTCATCACCAGCCTGTGCTATATCAACATGTAACATGCCTTTATTCATTATAAAAACAAGAAGCAATTTATTAAGTAGCTATATATAAAAGTTTATGAAAGTAAATGTGCATGGTAATTAGGGTATACAATGTGTTTATTTCAGAAATAATTAATAAATAAACAGTGTTGGTAGTAATCAGAGTTGCATTATGTTTTATGTTGTCTTCATATACTTGCCAAAGTTTGTTGACAGAAGTCAAATAAATGTATTTGTGGCAGAGCAAGAGCCCTGCCTGTAAATACTGTGTGTTTGTTTGTGTTTTGGTGGTGGTTGGCAGGGATGGGGTTAATTCCTGTCCCTGCCTAAAACATGTGAGAATGTGACAGCTCCTAATGGAGCTTTGAACTCTCTTATTATAGGATGTGGCTGTTCCCAATTAACACCAGTCATTCCATTATTACAGTATTGTAATTTAGTTTTAATTCAGGTCCTTTGTGGTGTTTTGAGATGGCTTACTGTGTATTTAGCTGTACACTATCTTATGTTGTGCTGGGCATACCTGTACCCATCACTGTAACTGTGAATGGAATTGTCTAAATGCAGCTGCCAGCTTTAAGCACCTGGAGGAATTTATTTTAACACTCAGATAAGTACCTGGGTTTACTTCATTGTGTAACTGTTTTGGATACAGTGTTGTCACAGTGTCCTGGAGTCAGAGGATTTGAATATAACAGTTGAATAAATATTAACTTTTTTGTGAATAACTTTCAAAACCACTGTTGAAAAAGTACAAGAATTCAGTTAATATATGCGGCTTATGTTGCATACGTTTGAACACAAGATCCAGACGGAGTGTCAAAGTCCACTCGACAAAAGCATTCATTAATAATGTGTTGTAAGAGGAGCATATACTATAAAGATGAAAATAAAGCATATGGAAGTTTTAATAAGCTCTGATCAAAAACACAGTGATACCTAATTTAATGGTCTTTATATTTGACACAAATGCTTGACACCACTCAGACTTTCAGAGTTAAAGCCAGTTACATTTATTTATTTATTTTTGCAGAAAATGCAACTTTTAATGTTGTGGTTAAAAGCCAAGCCTTATTGCATGCTTTTACACGGTGTACGATAAAAGAACATAATACCTTATAGCTCCTTGAGGATTATATTACCACTTCTAAACTTTTGTTCTTTCCCTTTCCATTTTGTACAAAACTGTGACAGAGACAGTGAATGATTCTTGGTGATAAATCTCTCTCCCAACCTGTGAGGGTGTTGTGTAAAGGGAACAGAGTGCCCTGGACTGGATGCCAGACAATTCATTCCCAGGGTTAGAAGGAAGTTGGTCATCTAGAAAGGAGGTGGAGCTACGATACACTAAATCATCGATCTGGAAAGGAAACAGTTGCACTAGTTAACCAAGCAAAGTGATGTGTTCCTTTGTATGGTTAAAGCTGAACCGAAAGGAGACTGTGTATTGTAATAGTGAGTATTTTGTTTGTTTTGTTTTGTCGTGTCTAAAGAACCACTTGTTTGCTGTTATTAGACGGCTGAAAACAATACGGAGCTGTCGCCAAAGGCCAGCACTTCCCCGGACATCACTGTACATTGTTTCACGAATAGCTGTATTTACACCACAAGCACTTTAGCACGCACTGTGGACTTGTGTTTGTGTTTTGTGTTACGTGTGGATGTTTAGGAACGGGACTATTATTATTAGGGGACCAACCCAAGGATTAACAACACAGCAATACACGTGGCTGTATTGCCTGTTCTCATTGTTATTGTTTACTGCCGTTTTTGCCGTATGGATTATACAAATAAAATATCATTGCACATGGATTGTCTGTTCATTGATCACCACTGAATTCCTGCACCTGCACACTGTTAACCACTTGGCCACAAGAACCCAATACTTTAAATGAAGGGTATGGACACATTCTATAGCTAGAAACAGCGTATGCAGTCTTTGTGTGGGTATAATGTAGTGGGCCATGTTCATCAAGCTTTACAGTTCTATGCATTGGTCAGCATGTCAGTCCTTATGAATACAGTCCATTGTGCATTGTTTTTGTTGATTACAGCCTCTTTTTTATATTCTGTTTTAAACAGTGATATAATCTAACAAAGCAAAATCCTATTCACCACATATTTTAATTGTGTTAAATGTCACTGTTCTTTAATTTGAAACCGGAAAGACACATTGTTGCATACACAGTGCTGCTACAATTATCTATTGTATCCTATGTGAAGGGTAAACAGACCTAACTTACTTGTTGTAAGAGACCTTTGTAACATTCTGAATATTTTATTTAACTATGATGTTAAATTATAAAACCGTGATTTGTAATACCATTGTGACATTATCAAACAGGTTCACCTTCCTTAGACTATATGTCAGTGTTATTTATGCTTTCCTACCAGTGTGATCTCTGTATTTTCTGCTGACTGAAAACCTGGCTAAACATTTTCAAACCTGTACTGTATCACAGACCTATCTAACTCTAACTAAATTCTTATATTATCTTGTTATCTATTTGCAGACTACTGTAAGTAATTCTTAACTTACCATTAGCATAGCTAATTAATATTTGTTGGAAGATCAATTCCTTTTAATAATGTGTTCTGGCATCATTACCACAATGAAAAATGTAAGGAATCTTGTTCAACATTTCCTGCTGCCAGGAGCTGGTCAGACCAATTTGTAAGGAAAAAAATCCTTCTGCAAATCTGTGTAAACCAGCAAGTATAGGACTCAGGCTTGACTAATATTCCTTGCCCCATGTTTGTGTTTTCCTACTTCCTGCCCCCCCCCCTCTGGGGCTAGTCTATAAGCATATCTCCCTGCAGAGCACTGGTGAGCCACTTCATTGGTAACAGAACACCCACAGGAAACCATCCTAATGCCAAGCCTCACATCTGAACGAGAGATTTCTAACACAGAATGATCTAGAGCCAAGAACCCTTTTTCAAAATAACCATCCCTACAGAAACATCATTCAGCGGCACCACTAGCTTGTCACTGTCAATTATTGAGAAGCGTGGATTCCCTCAGTGTTGAACTGATGTGGACATAATCCACAGTTCTCATGCATAACAGCACTTGAAACTGTGGATTATTTCACAAAGTCAGCAATTTGTATTTACTTATTTTTTGTCAACAGATAGGTTTGTAAGCTTAGATCCATGGACAGTAGTTTGAATAAGTGAAGAGGAAACACACAGCAACCATTTCTACATAATCAATACCTATAGGGTAACACTGATATTGCAATGTTTTTTCACCAAGTTTTACTTTAAAAAAAGAAAAGTCTTATTACCCCCCATACAGCAATACACAAAACTAACATCAGCTAACATTGGCTGGTTTTGCTTGGTAATATCAAGGATGCCTCTGTGGTAGACACCCTCGCCAACAGTTGCATTTTGCTAAAATGACAGTACACTTCAGACATCAAGAACAGGCCATTGAAGATGAGGCAGGTTGCAAGATTATACCAAAATATTTTGAAATTACTTGTGAGCTAAGGGAGCAAAGCATGAATTAGTGCCTACAAAAAGAACAGAGGAGAGATTTGCCAACTCTATCTCTGCTTCACAGGCCTCTGCATTAACATGGTCAAAAACAGTATATTAAGCTGGAAAACAATGATAGACTGAAAAACCATGGTAAGGGTATGCTAACTGCAATTGGCACACAACTTGTGTTTTGGGCATGTATACAGTAGTTAATACAGGGGGTGCTTTGTTTTTCAGAACACCATACCACTCATCCCTCCTCCCCTTTTTCATTTTGCATGTATTGCATACCACTGTTCAAAGGTAGAATGTTTTGAATACTTCATCTGTGTAAAGGAGGGAAGAATTAATAAAGGCGCCAACAAAGGGTGGAGAAAATTGACACACTGGGAGACAGACAGTGAGGTGCACAAAATGAAACATGAGAGGTTTAACCAACCCCTCCCCTGCAAAACAGATCAACCCTTGTCTGTCTCCCCTCCCCTTTGGTTTTAAAACCCAGCCCTTCCTGTTGTGCAGTAGCACAGGCCCAACCCTAGGAATGCTGCAACATGACCTGAGATCATATTACATACTGTGAAATATCTTGAAGTCTCTTTGTCATCTCCTCTGTCATTCTATACTACAGCAACACTATGAAACAATTTCAAATCAGAGTGGAAAAAACAGCAAAAACAGTCAGTGTAATTCGTAAAATAATAATAATAATAATAATAATAAAATAAAGAAATAAAAAAACAGCAATTAAATTATCGTAATCTTTAGATTTATTCATTCATTAAAAAAAAAAAAACCAAAATTTAAAAAAAACTGTTTCAAGAGAGAAGTCCTGCTGCAGATGCTGATGCAGCTTGAGATTATTTTTCATTGTTATGTCAGACTTTATGAGCTCTGTTTTCATGTTTCCAGACACAGTGCATTACATCTACTGTACTTGTTGCTTGTGCTACCAGTGTTTCATTCTACCTTACTCCTCTCTCTTTTGGTAATGCTCCTGGTCTTACAGTGGAACCCAAAGAGTAGCGAGTTTGTTTATTTAAAGCTCCACTAATGCTCTTCCTTTGCACAATTGAAAGATACAGTTAAAGTTGAATATCTTGACCATATACAAATATATTACGCTGTATAAGAAACAGCACATGTGGGGAGATAGGCTTTGAGGCTTTTCCAGGTTGATTATATTTTGCTAAGGTAGTTCAGCTGCAGAAACACACGTGTATTCCCTCCTGCAGCCTTCTATTGCAGCAGGATGTTGAATGTCATCTGCAACATACACTGCAGGTCAGGGGGAAAAACAACAGAATGAAAACAACCTTCTTATATATATTCAAAATTCTATAGCTCATTAGACCGTTAATTGAAATGTTAATTGAGGGAAAAGAGGTTACAAAAGAGGGTCCACAAGAGTTTTGTACTATGGTATGCTATAATGACATCTACAGTATATTTTTAGATGACACACTAGTCTACACCACATTGTGGTATAACAGAATAAAATATTGACGCAATTTGTGCTTCGTTGATTTTTAACACATTCTTTTTTAAGGGCCAATACTGAACTGAATTCAGGCAAAGGTCTATACAAATCTTGGAACACAATTCTCAGTCAATGAATAGATCTTTCAAAGCTTGAACGCTGTCAATGCTGTGATTGACGACTGCACAAATCACTACGAACAAGACAAACTGTAGTTCACCCACAAAATCGTATATGTTTACAATTTTAGATAATCCAATGTGTTGCTCATCAGTTAAAGTCACATAACTTTGCTGAATTGTGAAAAAAATGATATTAAAAAAAAAACTTTAAGGGCCAAACTCAGTACATGGTACCCCTTGCAGAAGGTAATTTTCCTTGTTTTTTGAGCTACAATCATTTGCGCATGCCCGGGCAAGCGCAGTACACAGTGTATTATGTTTTAATGCGTACCACAAAATAACACCACACCGGTATGGACTGAGAAATGTGCACTATGCGGGACATTTTAATTTTAGCCATTTTTTAAAGTTTAATTTCAGGACAATGTTTTTAACATGATGCATCATAAATCGCCTTTATCACATAAAACTAAAATTGCTGTGGGGTGGGTGCTAAGCACCGGCTTATTTTTCCCTATGGGTGCTTGAGCCCCAGAGCACCCACAGAGTCAGTGCCTAGGGTATGAACCTGGAAAGGTACGTTCTATTCTGAGTACTATTGATAGATGCTTTGAACCACATTTTTAAAGTCCATATAATATAAAATATAACATATGGGCTGCAGTGCATTTCGAGAAAATATTTCATATTGGGGTTCTCGAGCTTTGCTCTCACGGTTTATGATAACCCCTTGATATATATATACAGTACTGTGCAAAAGTTTTAGGCAGGTGTGAAAAAATGCTGTAAAGTAAGAATGCTTTCAAAAATAGACATGTTAATAGATTATATTTATCAATTAACTAAATGCAAAGTGAGTGAACAGAAGAAAAATCTAAATCATATCCATATTTGGTGTGACCACCCTTTGCCTTCAAAACAGCATCAATTCTTCTAGGTACACTTGCACAAAGTCAGGGATTTTGTAGGCATATAGTCAGGTGTATGATTAAACAATTATACCAAACAGGTGCTAATGATCATCAATTCAATATGTAGGTTGAAACACAATCATTAACTGAAACAGAAACAGCTGTGTAGGAGGAATAAAACTGGGTGAGGAACAGCCAAACTCAGCTAACAAGGTGAGGTTGCTGAAGACAGTTTACTGTCAAAAGTCATACACCATGGCAAGACTGAGCACAGCAACAAGACACAAGGTAGTTATACTGCATCAGCAAGGTCTCTCCCAGGCAGAAATTTCAAGGCAGACAGGGGTTTCCAGTTGTGCTGTCCAAGCTCTTTTGAAGAAGCACAAAGAAATGGGCAACGTTGAGGACTGTAGACGCAGTGGTCGGCCAAGGAAACTTACTGCAGCAGATGAAACACACATCATGCTTACTTCCCTTCACAATCGGAAGATGTCCAGCAGTGCCATCAGCTCAGAACTGGCAGAAAACAGTGGGACCCTGGAACACCCATCTACTGTCCGGAGAAGTCTGGTCTGAAGTGGCCTTCATGGAAGACTTGCGGCCAAAAAGCCATACCTCCGACGTGGAAACAAGGCCAAGCGACTCATCTATGCACGAAAACACAGGAACTGGGGTGCAGAAAAATGGCAGCAGGTGCTCTGGACTGATGAGTCAAAATTTGAAATATTTGGCTGTAGCAGAAGGCAGTTTGTTCGCCGAAGGGCTGGAGAGCGTACACGAATGAGTGTCTGCGGGCAACTGTGAAGCATGGTGGAGGTTCCTTGCAAGTTTGGGGCTGCATTTCTGCAAATGGAGTTGGGGATTTGGTCAGAATTAATGGTCTCCTCAATGCTGAGAAGTAGAGGCAGATACTTATCCATCATGCAATACCATCAGGGAGGCATTTGATTGGCCCCAAATTTATTCTGCAGCATGACAACGACCTCAAACATACAGCGAAAGTCATTAAGAACTATCTTCAGCGTAAAGAAGAACAAGGAGTCCTGGAAGTGATGGTATGGCCCCCACAGAGCCCTGATCTCAACATCATCGAGTCTGTCTGGGATTACATGAAGAGAGAGAAGCAACTGAGGCTGCCTAAATCCACAGAAGAATTGTGGTTAGTTCTCCAAGATGTTTGGGCCAACCTACCTGCCGAGTTCCTTCAAAAACTGTGTGCAAGTGTACCTAGAAGAATTGATGCTTGATGCTGTTTTGAAGGCAAAGGGTGGTCACACCAAATATGGATTTGATTTAGATTTTTCTTCTGTTCACTCACTTTGCATTTAGTTAATTGATAAATATAATCTATTAACATGTCTATTTTTGAAAGCATTCTTACTTTACAGCATTTTTTCACACCTGCCTAAAACCTTTGCACAGTACTGTATATATATATATATATATATATATATATATATATATATATATATATATATATATATATATAAGAACATTAGAACAACCCTTTTGCGCCAGGAAAACTCTATAGAGACCCTGCTTGTGAAAGGGCTGTTTGAGGAGAGGGGGAGGGGAGATGACCTTTAACAGAAATATTACTGCAACACAGGATATTCTAATGGCTATTAGTCTATAATACTCCAAAGCCTCCTCTCTGGCATTTTACACATTACTTTAAAATTTGTAATTGAACCTGCCTACAACCCAACACTGTCCGGATGTGAGGGAGTCTGTTGACACACTCCTAAAATGTTCCAGCAAAAACCATAGTGACAACACTGCCTACCTATCTATATATAAGCCTTTGCATAGTTCCTCAGTTGATTGTTTGCTGACAAACTAATAACGTAAATAGGAATATTTAAGGGTCATACAAAACAATTATTGTTTGTGTTATAAACAGATGTGTAAATGGCTGTTTATGCTCAGCAATGACCTAACAAGCTTTAAAAACTGCAGTCATCCACAATATAATTCAGGGCAGCGGAGAAGGTTGAACGGAATCTCGAATTACTGTAAAGCCATAAATATTTGTAAACAAAATATTTGGCGAATCACACCCATAAAACCCATTTTGCTCCAGAAATGTTGGCGACCTGGTGCAATATACGAAGTATGTATTGTTAGTGGAATTTGATATAAAAATGTTTGCGTTTTTTTTTTCCATATGCAAAAAACGTATAATAGAACGCTCACAAATATGTATGGCTTTACAGTATAACAATATAAATTAAAATAAATGAAACGCTTCCTATTTGCATTATATTCCATGAGACTGAAACTTCTAATTGGAATTATTGTATTTTATTGTACCCTTCATTTTACAATGACCTTGCCAAGCCAGTCCCCAAAACGGCAAATGATTATTACCATCAACAGGTATTCCTTTGGAGTAAGAGATATTTATTAAGTAAAAGCTGCAGTGTGCCAAAATCAATTAATGCATACTAGTTTAGCCTCCCGTGCATTCCTGTCCAGTTTGTTTACATTCCTTAAAGTCAAATTTAGCTCCCCCTTGGAATCTACTTTCCACTAAGCCACTCAAGTCCAACTGGCCCAGTTACAACTCACAGGTTACAAAAACCGTTGGTAAAATGAAAAATAATGTGTCTTTATCAAGGAAATAAATGAAAAGGGGCTGACATTTTTGGAAGATTTTATCAGGGTTAGCTGATTTAAATCAAGTCAATTTAAATCACTGATTTAAATCACTTGATTTTTTTTTTAAATCATTGATTTAAATCATTTTTTTCATTTACTACCTATTTTATATAGTTTCTCAAGGAAAATACATGAAAAGTATGTTTTAAAAACCTTTTATGAACACAAACATCTTAAACTCTGTCTATAAACTAAAACTCTTAGGACTGTATTCTGATAGTGCAAAGGCGAGTGCAAGAGCGAACGGCGCTTGCCCACGATTCTGTGGCGCATAAATGGAGTGAAGGTGTCAAAAAAAAAATACTGCATTGAAATGATATTCTGAAGACATGTCTTGCCCTTTTATAGAGCACCTACCCCATCATTAACATTCGCCGAAGCGAATCTGATGACAGTGCAATGGGGTCCCAAATAGACAATTGAGCACTTTGTTAAGACCCGCTGAAACCAGTTTATTTAGTGGTGCAATCAGGAACTTTAACAATTGAACACACTATAAAAAGCAAAGTAGTCATAAGTAACAACTGTGTGTGTTTGGACTGAAGAGGAAATCAAAGAAAGTAAAAGAAAAGAATGGCTGGGATGAGTGAGGGGGATTTCTTCTGGCGTACTCCATCGCTAAATTCTTGGAGTTCACATTTAGAGGATGCCACAATGATAAATAATGTGCTTTATTTATGTATTCATTTAAGATTGAGTAATTTAGTTTGGTATGTAACTATTCACAAACCACCATTTCCAGCATCCTTAAATTTACAGTTTGGAGGTACTGTAGAGCTACAATTATGGTACTACATAAAACATTTCTGATTTTTATTTTTATTTTTTTTTTAATAAGAAAAATCGCCAAATATCTTGAACATGAACGGGTTATTTTGGAAAGCTTAGTAGGAATTTTTTTCTTTAAAACTGAAGACAGACCTGACGAAATGGTGCTGGGTTTTGATTTATAGTTGTTTAGTCGCGCTAGTAGTATTACAACATTGCGTCACCGGTTGGTACACATTAATAAACCTTCTAGACGGTGCGTTTTAAAACACATTCTGCTAATACATAGGTCTTACTAACTAAAATGATCTACTGTTTATAGCTAAGAATGCAACTTTGTAATACTGTATCAAGGCCAGCTTGGAGGAGGATGTGCTAATGAGGTTACTACATATACCATATACTGTATACGCAAACTCATTTATTAAGACATGGCAGCAATACAGAAAATATTTTCGAGTGGGCGCTTACATGAAATGAACCAATAAATAGACAGAATTAAGTAGTCCACCTTGAAAAAACGAATGGCACAAAAAAATGCTATACTGTCTATTATGCGGATTGTTAAATAATATTTTAGCAGTTCACGTTGTGAAAACGGTGGCGTCTTTTTACGTTTCAACTGTGTACTGAGAACCGACAGAAAAGTAGCACTAGGCCGCCTAAAACACTTCAGCAGACAGGCAACGCTCTTAGCCTGGCTTCCATTCAAATAGTGTTGGATTCTGCATACAGACCCGTGTAAAATTCCACTCTACTATTACTACACTTTTCTAGGAAATAAGAAAGTCAGCTGTTAGTATCCATGCCATGTCTATCACAGAGACCACCTAGATCTCAAAATACTAATTTATGCTTTACGTCTGCCGATTACGCTTCACATCGGGCGGAGTTAAGGTTCACTACGTAAAATATTTGGTGTTCTCTGATTTGCCAGTGGAGTTCCCTCCCTCTGGGTAGGTAACTTATTAAAACGAGTTAGCAGGCGGAGTTAAGTGGTGAGGGTAATATATTGTGTGGGGTACGTTACAGAAAGACGGGTCCAATACTGTCCTTTTTGAAAGTAGGAAGAATAAGGGAGCTTGTTGTCAGCGAGTAAACTACCGGAATCAGACCAACAATTCGTTTAAAAAACGAATTAAAACAATATCACATGCAAGAAAATGTCAAGGGGAAAGGAAAGCGATGGTGGATGGAAGAAGTTTATCTGGGATTCGGAAAAGAAGGAGTTTTTGGGACGGACAGGCAGCAGTTGGTGTAAGTACGCGTTCATGATAAATAATGTGTGTTCAGGCTTTGTTACTGCAAATTGTATCGTGGTGCTGGTACTGTGTTTTAAGCAGCGGTTTCTTTGAAATGTGTATTTCCTGTAACTACGCGTTTGATCGGTAACTCTCCAAGCACGAGGGACATGGCACCTGTTTGATTTGACCTCTGTTTTTGTGTGTGCGATAAATTGGTTTTTGGTCTTCAATTTGTTTTGCAGTTGCGAAATATGTGTTTCTTTTTCTTGTTCTTTGTCTGTTAAAAAGCGTTTATTGCTTGAGTTAATCAAGGTGTATGTAGACATTTCATTTGTATAGACTCCTTCAATGGAAGATAAGGCGGTGTTGCAGTACTGGATCTGTGTTTTAAAAGATAACTCGTATTGGCTTAAACTGATGATGCAGATCCTATTTGGTGAAACCCACCAATAGTTAAGCTGTGTTTGAAACTCTTTCGAAAAAGGTCGTTCTGAAGGACGCTTTGATTTAATCGATATATTATCGCTATTTGATTGGAGGAGAAATCCACAACCCCTGTCTCGACTACCTCATATTTTTTGTCTTTGTCTTGAGGTGTCACGAGAGAAACTGTAACGTTTACCGTTTGTATTTTCCAGCCTTGGATCCGGTAATACACATTACCGAGTTTATTTAAAGGCAAACTACTCAAATTGGCTTACTTACCCGTTTTTGTAAGATATTGTTAAATATAAAGGGTTAAAAATGCATCATAGCCCAAGGTTAGTCAAGGTGATCTGGTCTAGTGTCTCCGTTGAGGGGGAGGTAGCTTACTGTGCTGTGGATCCTGATGTCTCCATACGCAATGGGAATTGATATTTGGCAAGGTTTCCTGTGCCTGTGGTTTTTCAAGGATACATTTGCATTCAATGTCAAGGATAGCAGTTGGCTGTATCAGTTGGTTCAGAGGAAAGTCCTTGGGGCGGGGAAAATAAACGATAATTAATTAAGGGTCTGTGTCTTAGCAACGTCCGAGTTCCTTGGATAAAGGGGGTTGCCGTTCACACTGTCCTCGTGATTGGCGTAACAGCCAGGGCCAGATTCCCATGACTAAAGAGTCGTTTTTACCCTGCTGGTGGAACTGACTTTATTTATTTATTGTCAGCAAAGCGTGTATTTTAAGTTTGAGTGGATAAACTCTTCTGATCACGCATTGTGAAACACCAGTGCTTCACATTAATAGGCCTAGGGAAGACTGGTTATAAAGGTAGGCGAGTACGGTTGCGCCAGGTTAGTTGTAATTTTTTACAATATGTTGGCACCTCCGTGTAGACTTCTTTAGCCTGAAGTGTAAAAATATATATAAAAAATGTATTTTAGTCCAACAAATTCTCCTGACAAATAAAACAACTTGAAAATGGGGAGTAATTTCTAAAGGTGTATCGGGAACCAGATGTTCTCATGCACACAGTCTATGAATAAATAATGCCTTTGTGCCTTGTAAATCAAGCAACATCTCATCACGGTACACCTGCATTGAGTGCAACTGACCCCCTTTCTGAACACTTCTGGTTAACTTGACCCCTTAACTGTTTCTCATTTCTGGAATTGTGTGATATATAATTAAAAAAAGAGATTTTTATATATAACATACCTGAGAGAACATCTTTCCAAATATCATGTAGTAAAGTGTGAGTGATTAAAACGTTTTTTTTGTTCTTTTTTGGGGGGCTGTGCATCTGTTACTAAGAGCAGCACCTGCGTTTGGCTCTTTCAGTCCATTCCAGTCCTGAGCTGATTTAAGCAGCTCAGCCAGAGTATCCCATTGATTTAATTTTAACATTGGTATTCAGATAATTGACTCAGTTGGAACAAGTTTCTGGGTTGGAAAGACTGAAAGAGCCTCCACTGACAGACAAAGGTATTGCTTCTTTTTGAATGTCTGTCAGATCTTGTGCATGGGTTCTCTGCTGTTGAAATAACATGAGGAACAGGGCAGCCACAATAGAGAGTTTCAGTACAGGCCTGGAATTCTTGGTGTGTGCCAGTAGGCAACCTTACAAATTCCAGTCCAGGTTTTTGTCCTAACACTCACAAATCGTTAAATTGTGCAAATTACACCCCTGGCCAGGTTCTTAAATGCATAATCCTGTTAAAACCTGGACTAGCATTGCAGGACTGGAGTAAACTACCCCTGCTCTACAGCACTTCATCCCATTTTTACTCTTGCATGCTGTCTTTGGATTTCACAGATGTGCATCATTTCTTTCTTGGCGATTTTTTTATGCTTTATTTATCCAGGGTTTAGGACTGTTTTCTTTCTTGGACAAAAGAAGGATTTCCAATCGCCATTTGATGGCTGAAGCCCAAAATTTAACAAGGAGAAACATGAATCTGCTTCC
Organism: Acipenser oxyrinchus oxyrinchus; assembly: GCA_030684275.1. Taxonomy (NCBI): domain Eukaryota; kingdom Metazoa; phylum Chordata; class Actinopteri; order Acipenseriformes; family Acipenseridae; genus Acipenser; species Acipenser oxyrinchus. The sequence continues at coordinate 32,020,603 of CM060253.1, read as the reverse complement.
TGTAGACTTGGAAACAATGCTGCCAAATAACTTGATCTTAGTGTAACCAGCTTTTATTTATTTTTTCCTGCCTGTAAAAGGGTACCTATGCAAAGGAATAAAAAATGCCTGAGAAATAAGAGCTGGTTGATAGGACACCAAACTCCTATGCACCGTTTTCAAAATGATCCCTGAAATACCTTTTTATACTTCATTTGATGACAAATGATCCATACACACAATGAAAGCGATGCAATTGACAGCCATTAATTTTTTCTTCTTCCTTTTAGTGAAGATCTTGGCGTTCTACGTGGTCTTCTATGGATTCCTGGCTGGTATCTTCATCGGAACAATTCAGGTCCTTCTCCTGACCACCAGTAGCTACAAGCCCACGTACCAGGACAGAGTTGCACCCCCAGGTAAATTCAGCTTGCAGAGGAAATTGTAAGCTTTGAACTGTTTTCAGTATCTAGGCATCTTTGACTTGAGCATTGGCTATTACCTGCTAGATAGTGACTGCAGCAAGGGTACTTAAAGAAAGACAAGGTCAATCATGTACAGGTAATTCCCTCTACAGTGTACATTTGTTATAAAGTGAGCAAATAGGTTCATTTTGTGTTTTTATTAAGACTTTTTTTTTTTTTTTTACTGGATCGATTTAGGCTACTTAATGTGTGTTTTTTTTAGCTGTGTTTAAGCATGTTTCAAGATACTGAAGTCCTGTTAGTTTTTAGAGTGCATCTGCATGTTGCCACTGCATCAATTGGAGGGTATATAGCGTTCTAGTGGTCTACTGCATTGTGCAGTATGTCACTTGGAATGATTTTTAAATAGATGTATGAAAAGTTACATTTAATGTAACTTCTTGGTTTGATTTCTTAATTCTGAATGCATGCTGACCACTTTTGTCTTCTTGTGTACTTGCATTTGGTTCCCATTAAGTTTATTTTTGTTGACATTATGTAGGTGTTAGAGGCTTTAACTAGTGTGGGAAAGTACATTTTTAAAAAGGATAGAAAAGGTAACCTAATTTGCTTAAAAAAACCAAAACAAACACTAGGGATGGATTCCTCCTTTTAATTGTAATGGGGGGGGGGAGAAGAGAGAGAGTGACAAAGATGAATGAACAAGCTGAAAACAATCTTGATTCAAAACATGTGAATTCTGCACCTGAACTAGTATTTGAGGTCAAAACCCCAGGTATCATATTACATCTATGAAACACTGAAGACTAAGCACAAATTAAAGGCTATTCTATTATGTCAGTGCATTTTATGTATAGACCATTCTCGGATTAAATGATCAGGCTTTGCTTGGTGTGATCTGCATTATGAATGGGCAGTATTTACATTTTAATGATTCTTCTGTAGTGTGGTAGACATGACCCAAGGAAAATGTAGAAAGTCTGTCTGGTTCAAGATAAACTTGCTGTAACTGGAGCATTCTCGATTTGCAGTCTTGTCTTTGTATAAGCAGCTCTGTCTAAGTGCACCCTGTTGCTTTTAAATTTGCTCTGTGGTGTCTGCCTTGGCAGTGAATGGTGTAATGGAAAAGTGTGTGTGGGGGGGGGGGGGACGACTGTTGAACAGTCACAGACTCGCTGTTCTCTCAGGCAGCACCCGTCAAGGTCACTCATTATGACGTTAACTTCCTCCCCTCCAGCCTTTCCACAGCTTACTAAAGTCTTTAACAACTTGTTTCACTTTAGAATTTATTTAAAACTGTCAACTAAGGGGTTTTCCCCTGTAGAAAGGCATCTTGTGAGTGATACAGAAATTTGCATACACTTCAAAACCTAGTTTTCAGATGCATCACTTCAAATTCTCTTCCTCCTATAAATGTAGTCTGATCTTGCAGCAAGAAAATATTGTAATTAATTTCTTTCCCAGCGTAACTGTAATATGTTGGCTGGGAAGACCTTCTATACTTGCACTATTAGATTAGATATTGGATTTAAAGAAGATCTTTAGTAGTGAAAGTTTAACCCTGTAATGCATGAAATACTGACAACAGCTGAAAGGAAATTGTATTTCTGGACATTTCCATCACTTCTCCTTGCCTTATATAAGGCTACTATGCATTTGCATCCCCCAAATATAGACTAGAAGAGTTATTTTATTTGTATATCCATTCATGAAAGGGTTAACAAGTCGTATTTACAAATGTTTTCCTGTACTTTTAATGCAACATTTTGATAGCCCAGAAGTAAATTGGTGCCAAAAAGTATTGGCCTTTTGTCTGTATTTTTAGCTCATTGTAAAGGCCTAGCAAGCAGCATGGTGGAGCAGGCCTCCCTCCCCCTCCCTCCATTTCCTGTCTCAAAATGGTTAAATAACCTGATTCTGCGTGGTGTCGAGTGCTTTGTAGAAAGGAGGGGAGCGGAAGAGTAGGAGTGGCTGGTGAGAGTGGTGAATTTCCATTTTTGACTTGATCAAAAGCAATGGCTGGCAGAGACTCTGAGCACCATACAGCCTGCCTGCCCAAGTACTGTTGCTGAAAGTTTCCATTGTGTGGAGAGGCACGTGAGCTGTGGGTGTTTCACAAGCTCCAGTTGGAATGAAAAAACTTAAGCCATGCCTATTTTGTTAGGTTTTTTGTTTTGTATGTGTATATATATATATATATATATATATATATATATATATATATATATATATATATATATATATATATATATATATATATATATATATATATATATATATATATATATTATTCAACCCACTTCCCTTTCATCATTTGCTTCTGTACAGCTTCCAGAAGAGGGGAATTATTGTAGTTTTAAAATGTCTTTTCCTGCCTAATTGCTAAATTTAGCTGCATAATTAAGATCCCCTAGATAAAATCTTGAATCTTAATTTCTTTTAATCCCAGATTGAAGGTCACAATATGTGTGTTTTTTTTTTTTTCCTCAATGCAGATTATACAACAGCTAATACTTCTAAATGTAGGTAATAGTCGAATTGCTTCAGCCTTATTTTAAAATTTGAAAGCCACTGAATATGTATCTCGGATCCGAAGATGGAATACAGCATTTAACACTAACTGTTATATATCCCCTCCCTAACATTTGATATAACCTCTCACAATGTGCAATATACTGTGAGCTATAATCTCAATTGGTTACATAATACAAATATTGGTTTCTACATATGTAGTACTAATATCTGATGGTATCAATGTAGAACATCAACCTTGTTTTTATATTTATTTTTTTATAAAGTTTAAACAGTGATGATGCTAGATATTATTAGCATTGGTCCAGAAATGCAAAAATGATCAAAATCCAAGCATCATCTGAATGGCCTTTTTTGATTCATCCTGTTGGCTCCTAGTAGATGGGACCAAAATAGACATCAACTACTAATGATCTGAAAGCGAAATATGCTTAACAATCAATATAAATACCAAACACCTGACTTAATTGCACACTAGTTTGTGATCTTCAGCATGCTTATTTGATATTGTACCTCTTGCTTAATATTATGTTTCTCTATTAGGTTTATCACACACCCCCAAAACATTGAAGGCTGAAATTGAGTTCACCCGTGATGATCCTAAAACCTATGACGAATACGTAAATGCCATGGATAAGTTCCTGTTCAAATACAATGAAGAAAATCAAAAGGATCCTTTACTGTTTGATGACTGTGGATGTAAGTGGATACAAGATATATACAAAGCCAAAATGTTTTGAATTTATAATACAAACTTAGTATGTTTTACATGTACGTATTGATTTGCCATTCTGGTAGGGTTTGCGTTCTGTATTTAAATATTTCAGGAAAAATGTGTGATTCTTGTGAATTGATTTTATCGGGCATTAATTATACACAGTAGATAGGAATTTGTGATTTTGTCAAATTCTTATCTAAAAAGCTTTATTTTTTTAATTTAATTTTTTTCTAGCTACCCCTACTGCTCCTATTATGCGAGGAAGTCTGGACCAATCTGATGGCGGTAAGAAGGTCTGTCACTTTTACCGTGAGTGGCTAGGCAATTGCTCTGGTCTTCACGACAAAACGTATGGATATTCAGAGGGCAAGCCTTGCTTCATCGTAAAGATTAACAGAATCGTGAGCTACTTGCCACAGGTAAGACTGTAAAACTAAAAATACAACGCCTGCATGATAGAACAATCTGTCTGACTGAACAAATATTAAAGTAATGAATGTTAACACACTTGAACAATAAATCATTTTTTTAGTGTGGCATTTACCTTTTGATACACTTTTGCCATTAAATATTCTAAGTAAAAGGTAATCTAGGTCTGGGGAGAGCAATATAAATTCCAGATTAGAGGGTATGTTTCCTAACCAAAAGTGTAATTTAGACCACAGAGAAATGACTCAACTGTGTGGGGAATACATTTGGTGTGCTAGTGTCTGTTATTTAATGACACATGGACTCCGCCACTGGAAGTGCAGATGGGTTCCTATTCAAAGTCAATGAAATACAGAAGGCTGTCTACTTTTGATAGAGTTCTAATTTATACAGAACAAATTGCTATGCAAACTTTGATTGTGAAGAAACACTTGTCTCATATCAACAAAAAACACGGTCTACAAAATGAAACCCAGTACCTAGTCCTAATGTTGAAGCATTTGCTATTTTGATCACCATTGATTGGTGGTCAATCAATATGTTTGGTTTATTTAACACTTGCTGACAAACACACACTTTGGAGAATTACTTGGACAATCTATCTGATAGAACCTTGTTATCCTTGTCCAGCTCAATCAAATTTGTTTCTTCACACAGCCCCCCCAGACAAATGACAGTATCCCACCTGAAGCCCATGAAAGAGTACAGCCAAACCTGATCCCTATCCATTGCGCCGCAAAGGTAAGCGACGTCCTGGTTCTCCAATATGAATTTCCATTTTTATGTAAGAGAATTCTGCAGAATAGATTGGTTGTAAAGAGAATCAAATGTTTGAAAGTTGAACATCTGAAATGGTAGTATGATATTTTAGTAGATTTGTTCAAGCTGAGTACTTTACCAAAGATTACCTTTCAAAATAAGCCTTTGACTTTTTCCAACAAACGTTTTTTCTTTTTTTCCCTTTTTTTTTTTATAGAAAGAGGAAGATAAAGACAAGCTCGGACAAGTCAACTATTTTGGCATGGACAACACTGGAGGCTTCCCACTACAGTACTACCCCTATTACGGAAAGCTGCTGCAACCCCAGTACCTCCAGCCCCTTGTGGCAGTTCAGTTTACCAACCTCACAGTTGGCAGTGAGCTGCGTATAGAGTGCAAGGCATATGGCGAGAACATTAAATACAATGACAAGGACCGCTACCAAGGACGTTTTGAAGTGAAAATTCTGGTCAAGGCCCGATGATTGCAACAAGCTGTACTTTCCCTGCCCCATTTCAAAACAAAAACGACTAGTCTTGAACAAACTGTCATACATACGGGACCTACACTTAATCTGTATGCTTTACACAGCTTTTTCTGCATATATCTAGGGTTAGAATGTAAATTAAGAGTAGCAATAGCAGTAAAGTATTTATTCTACTGAATGAAATTTCTTGAGCCATGGGACATGTTCATTATTACTGTAAATTATGATTCCACTACTGATATGTAGCGATCAGTGTTTCTGTCCCCCCAAGTATTGCTGCCTTGTGTGGTTTGTTTTTTTGGAGTGTACAGTACTGTAGTCGCATACAATTGTCCTTTCCAAGCCATGTTGTAATTCCTGTATTTTCTAATGTGAGGAAGCTTTAGCGGTCCAAGGTGTGTGTGTATATATATAATATATATATATTATATATATATGCATGCACTTACTAACAAATACTGGCATGGTACGCTCTGATCGTCTAGGTCCGTGTGTGAAAAAATGACTGCACTCCATGGAATTCTTTTACCTTATTTCTGTTGTGTGTCTTTTTAGTTATTTCGTTGTAGAATACATTTTTATCACACTTTTTTTTTCTTTTGCATCACAAATGTGGGATATTTCTTTAAATTTTCTGTTAATCTTTTTAGTCGTCCAGTATGTTGTAAAAATGTGCGAGACTTGAGTCTAGATTATTTGGCAAGTGACTCGGTAGGCTTTTTTGTTTTGTGTTTTTCCCATTTTTTTTTTAAAGGCATCACACAATGATGCATCTTCATAAAGAATAGTTTTAACCATTTTCATGGTGGAAGAATTTATTTATACAGTTGTTGTACAATTTTATTTTTCTGCAAGGAAAGTGTAATGTATAAATAAATTTTAATTAATACCAAAGTCAGTGGTGGAAGATTAGTGGAAGTTTATTTGAAGTTGAAGCAATGTAGTACCCCCAAGGTAGAGGATGTTTTATTGGTGTAAAAGTGCAAAAATCAATGTTTTAACATCTGTAAACTTGTCGGGAGTTCAAGTACTTTTGTTGGTCATTTATTTAATCCGGTTAAAACATCAAATAAAATGGAGAAATAATATGTTTTGCAAGTGTCTTTATTTAAAACATTTAACAAATGTGTGTGTGGTCCAGAAGTTTGTTCATCCATCCAGAATCTTGAAAAAATACTGGACCTGGTGGGGAAGAAATGAAAGTGTAATCAAACTGCATCCTGTATAGACACACTGCTACTATAATTGAAATGGATTTGTTTGGTTATTTGGGTAGTAGACAAACATTAATTGCTTAAATTACTGGGATTTGCTCAGAGTGTAAATTATGTATATTCATGCAAAATATACACAAAATAAACTAGTACAGAAATACTGGATTTAAGCATCTCAAAATGGATTATAATGGCTGAAGTGTGGCTGACAAAACAATGTTAATTATTTCATTACAATATCATATGATTTGTGAGCCACAATAACTTCTATTGTCAATTGATTCCTGTTCTGCAGAGGATAAGGAAACAAAAGGTTGTGAGGTCCACCCAGTGGAATTTGTTATATTATTTTTCTATTCACTTAACAATGAAATGTTTAACAGGCTCCTTGTGCCTTTCAGTGCTTACAGGTCAGTTGTGGAGGCTTCCACAGTTTTAAATGTAACTAGCTTTATGATGTAGGACTTTGTTCTGTACACCAGATATAGTAAGTGTGGTTGGCCTCAAAGGAACAAGACTAGGCGGGGGAAGGAGATGATAAAATCAATTGCATTTTAAGTGGAACTAGAGTTTAGTTCTTCACCTGCAAACTTATTTAAAACAGAAAAAAACATTTTGTGATAGTGTTGCAGGTACTATATAAAAATACCAGGATTGCAGGAAAGTACTCAGAATAACATTCTGGTTAAACTCCAACCACAACTTTACTGATGCTCTTAACTTTTAAACAATCTTCATGTAAGCAGTCTGCATCTATTGTCTTAACATTTCATAGGAATGCAAATACTTTGTGACCCCCACCCAGCCCGAAAACTACAAGGAATGTTTAAAATAAAAAAGCCGTAGCTTATTGGCTAACAATATACTGTTTAATTTATTTATTTTCTCAGGCAAGCTAGAGAGTTGGTGAGAGATCCTGCCTAGGACCTGGCCTGCAGTTCCTCAGTCAGCTGATGGGTAATACAACTATCATACAACTATCATTCAGTTTCCCCCTGATGAAATAATGGAAACTTTCTGTGACCAGGTGATTGAGACTTTTTTTTTTTTTTTTGCAAAAGTAGATTAGCTAGGGGGGGTGGGGGAGAGAGAGAATAAATAAAAACTTTTTGGTCAAGGACATGTTTTACTCTATCTTGGTTACACTGGAATACATGATCATTGCCCTAACCGATCATTCATGAGACAAATCCTTAATCTAGGTATAAATAACCTTGTTTAATCTAAATGAAAACATGAGAAGCAACTCCATGTTTTTATTGCATGTCATCTCACAATTGTAAGGCTCCAGAAATAACTGTCACAGTGGGATATTCATCATCCATCTTAAGGATGGCTGACTAGCCCAAGAAACCAATAAAAGATTATAGTGCCATTTTTTTGCTGTGGGCCCAGGACTGTAGACTGGACATCTGGTTAGTGGCCAAAGGATCTGGTAAAATGAGAAGTAGAGGTTCTGCTTCCAATAGTTCCTACAGCAGAGAATGGAACTCCTGTGTTGCTGCAGCTGATCTCAAGGGTGGCTGAATGTTAAAGGGTATGGGACAGAATAAGCTATGGAAACAAGGGGATGCTTAGTCATTCTGCCAATTTAGGAGTTGTATAAATGCCTTTGAAATGAAGAGAAACATCAATGTGCTTCAGTGGGACCCTGGTACACCCATCTACTGTCCGGAGAAGTCTGGTCAGAAGTGGCCTTCATGGAAGACTTGCGGCCAAAAAGCCATACCTCCGACGTGGAAACAAGGCCAAGCGACTCAACTATGCACGAAAACACAGGAACTGGGGTGCAGAAAAATGGCAGCAGGTGCTCTGGACTGATGAGTCAAAATTTGAAATATTTGGCTGTAGCAGAAGGCAGTTTGTTCGCCGAAGGGCTGGAGAGCGGTACACGAATAAGTGTCTGCAGGCAACAGTGAAGCATGGTGGAGGTTCCTTGCAAGTTTGGGGCTGCATTTCTGCAAATGGAGTTGGGGATTTGGTCAGAATTAATGGTCTCCTTAATGCTGAGAAGTACAGGCAGATACTTATCCATCATGCAATACCATCAGGGAGGCATCTGATTGGCCCCAAATTTATTCTGCAGCATGACAACGACCCCAAACATACAGCGAAAGTCATTAAGAACTATCTCCAGCGTAAAGAAGAACAAGGAGTCCTGGAAGTGATGGTATGGCCCCACAGAGCCCTGATCTCAACATCATCAAGTCTGTCTGGGATTACATGAAGAGAGAGAAGCAACTGAGGCTGCCTAAATCCACAGAAGAACTGTGGTTAGTTCTCCAAGATGTTTGGGCCAACCTACCTGCCGAGTTCCTTCAAAAACTGTGTGCAAGTGTACCTAGAAGAATTGATGCTGTTTTGAAGGCAAAGGGTGGTCACACCAAATATTGTTTTGATGTAGATTTTTCTTCTGTTCACTCACTTTGCATTTTGTTAATTGATAAATATAAACTATTAACATGTCTATTTTTGAAAGCATTCTTACTTTACAGCATTTTTTCACACCTGCCTAAAACTTTTGCACAGTACTGTATATATATAGTAATTTTTAACCTGCTATATATTACATCCACAGAGGGCCAGAAATTTACAAATGGAGATTAGTCTCATATTAGAACAAAAGGACGGACATTACAAAGCCACATTCTGTGAATGAAAAATGACAGGCCTGGATAGCCTCAAGAAGGGGACCAAAGCATCATCATTAACATTGATTATATATATATATATATATATATATATACAGTACTGTGCAAAAGTTTTAGGCAGGTGTGAAAAAATGCTGTAAAGTAAGAATGCTTTCAAAAATAGACATGTTAATAGATTATATTTATCAATTAACTAAATGCAAAGTGAGTGAACAGAAGAAAAATCTAAATCAAATCCATATTTAGTGTGACAACCCTTTGCCTTCAAAACAGCATCAATTCTTCTAGGTACACTTGCACAAAGTCAGGGATTTTGTAGGCATATAGTCAGGTGTATGATTAAACAATTATACCAAACAGGTGCTAATGATCATCAATTCAATATGTAGGTTGAAACACAATCATTAACTGAAACAGAAACTGCTGTGTAGGAGGAATAAAACTGGATGAGGAACAGCCAAACTCAGCTAACAAGGTGAGGTTGCTGAAGACAGTTTACTGTCAAAAGTCATACACCATGGCAAGACTGAGCACAGCAACAAGACACAAGGTAGTTATACTGCATCAGCAAGGTCTCTCCCAGGCAGAAATTTCAAGGTAGATAGGGGTTTCCAGATGTGCTGTCCAAGCTCTTTTGAAGAAGCACAAAGAAACGGGCAATGTTAAGGACTGTAGACGCAGTGGTCGGCCAAGGAAACTTACTGCAGCAGATGAAAGACACATCATGCTTACTTCCCTTCGCATGATCGGAAGATGTCCAGCAGTGCCATCAGCTCAGACCTGCAGAAAACAGTGGGACCCTGGTACACCCATCTACTGTCCGGAGAAGTCTGGTGAGAAGTGGCCTTCATGGAAGACTTGCGGCCAAAAGCCATACCTCCGGCGTGGAAACAAGGCCAAGCGACTCAACTATGCACGAAAACACAGGAACTGGGGTGCAGAAAAATGGCAGTAGGTGCTCTGGACTGATGAGTCAAAATTTGAAATATTTGGCTGTAGCAGAAGGCAGTTTGTTCGCGAAGGGCTGGAGAGCGTACGAATGAGTGTCTGCAGGTGACAGTGAAGCATGGTGGAGGTTCCTTGCAAGTTTGGGGTTGCATTTCTGCAAATGGAGTTGGGGATTTGGTCAGAATTAATGGTCTCCTCAATGCTGAGAAGTACAGGCAGATACTTATCCATCATGCAATACCATCAGGGAGGCATCTGATTAGCCCCAAATTTATTCTGCAGCATGACAACGACCCCAAACATACAGCGAAAGTCATTAAGAACTATCTTCAGCGTAAAGAAGAACAAGGAGTCCTGGAAGTGATGGTATGGCCCCCACAGAGCCCTGATCTCAACATCATCGAGTCTGTCTGGGATTACATGAAGAGAGAGAAGCATCTGAGGCTGCTTAAATCCACAGAAGAACTGTGGTTAGTTCTCCAAGATGTTTGGGCCAACCTACCTGCCGAGTTCCTTCAAAAACTGTGTGCAAGTGTACCTAGAAGAATTGATGCTTGATGCTGTTTTGAAGGCAAAGGGTGGTCACACCAAATATGGATTTGATTTAGATTTTTCTTCTGTTCACTCACTTTGCATTTAGTTAATTGATAAATATAATCTATTAACATGTCTATTTTTGAAAGCATTCTTACTTTACAGCATTTTTCACACCTGCCTAAAACTTTTGCACAGTACTGTATATATATATATATATATATATATATATATATATATATATATATATATATATATATATATATATATATATATATTTTAATTGAAATAATAATTGTGTCCTTCAAACTTTGCTTTCGTCAAAGAATCCTCCATTTGCAGCAATTACAACCTTGCAGACCTTTGGCATTCTAGCTGTCAATTTGTTGAGGTAATCTGAAAAGATTTCACCCCATGCTTCCTGAAGCACCTCCCACAAGTTGGATTGGCTTGATGGGCACTTCTTACGTACCATACGGTCAAGCTGCTCCCACAACAGCACAATAGGGTTGAGATCTGGTGACTGTGCTGGCCACTCCATTATAGACAGAATACCAGCTGACTGCTTCTTCCCTAAATAGTTCTTGCATAGTTTGGAGCTGTGCTTTGGGTCATTGTCCTGTTGTAGGAGGAAATTGGCTCCAATCAAGCGCCGTCCACAGGGTATGGCATGGCGTTGCAAAATGGAGTGATAGCCTTCCTTCTTCAAGATCCCTTTACCCTGTACAAATCTCCCACTTTACCACCACCAAAGCACCCCAGACCATCACATTGCCTCCACCATGCTTGACAGATGGTGTCAAGCACTCCTCCAGCATCTTTTCATTTGGTCTGCGTCTCACGAATGTTCTTCTTTGTGATCCGAACACCTCAAACTTAGATTCATCTGTCCATAACACTTTTTTCCAATCTTCCTCTGTCCAGTGTCTGTGTTCTTTTGCCCATCTTAATCTTTTCTTTTTATTGGCCAGTCTGAGATATGGCTTTTTCTTTGCAACTCTGCCTAGAAGGCCAGCATCCCGGAGTCCTTCACTGTTGACGTTGAGACTGGTGTTTTGCGGGTACTATTTAATGAAGCTGCCAGTTGAGGACCTGTGAGACGTCTGTTTCTCAAACTAGACACTCTAATGTATTTGTCCTCTTGCTCAGTTGTGCACCGGGGCCTCCCACTCCTCTTTCTATTCTGGTTAGAGCCAGTTTGCGCTGTTCTGTGAAGGGAGTAGTACACAGCGTTGTACAAGATCTTCAGTTTCTTGGCAATTTCTCGCATGGAATAGCCTTCATTTCTCAGAACAAGAATAGACTGATGAGTTTCAGAAGAAAGTTCTTTGTTTCTGGCCATTTTGAGCCTGTAATCGAACCCACAATTGCTGATGCTCCAGATACTCAACTAGTCTAAAGGCGGCCAGTTTTATTGCTTCTTTAATCAGCACAACAGTTTTCAGCTGTGCTAACATAATTGCAAAAGGGTTTTCTAATGATCAATTAGCCTTTTAAAATGATAAACTTGGATTAGCAAACACAACGTGCCATTGGAACACAGGACTGATGGTTGCTGATAATGGGCCTCTGTACGCCTATGTAGATATTCCATTACAAATCAGCCGTTTCCAGCTACAATAGTCATTTACAACATTAACAATGTCTACACTGTATTTCTGATCAATTTGATGTTATTTTAACGGTCAAAAAATTTGCTTTTCTTTCGAAAACAAGGAAATTTCTAAGTGACCCCAAACTTTTGAACGGTATATATATATCCCAATGGAAATGTATAACTTCTAGAAATTGTTTTGTGGATGAGGGGGGAAAAAGAAACAAGAAATCGATTTCTACAATTATTTATTTTTGCAAAACTCCAAAAATGCCAATTCAAAAGTATTCATATCCTTTTATGCTGTGATAGTATTGTCTACAAAGTGCTCGAAATTTCAATATGACAATGCAGAACTTAATTCTAAAAAAGCCTAGAAAATTCTGGATTGTAGGTGAACATTCTTAGAGTATATAGGGATAATATGGGAAAAAGTAAAGAGCTATCTGAAGACCTGAGGCAGAAAATTATTAATTGTCATAAAGCTGGAGAAGGATATAAGAAGATTTCCAAGCATTTGAGTATCCCAATTTCAACTACTGTTTCTATTATCAAGAAGTACAAGACTGATGGTACTGTCACAATGCTCCCTCGGTCTGGAAGAAAGGTTCTTTCACCAAGAACAAAACAAAAATCAAGCTATTTGGTCATGCTGATAGTTGTTACATTTGGAGAAAGTCTGGTGAGGCGTACAAAGAAAAGAACACCATACCTACTACTGTCAAGCATGGAGGTGGTAATATCCTTCTATGGGGCTGTTTTTCCTCTAATGGCACATGAAATTTAGTTCCTACACATGGTAAAACATACCAAAACATATTGGCCAATCATCTGAAACCCTCTGCTGCAAAACTATTTCTTATAACTTTTTTTCCTCCTCCACAAAACCTTTTGCTATATTTAAACATGCAGTTTTTGTAAGGCTGGGTTGTGAAGAGTTCACCACCTGTTCCAAAGCTGTACAGAACTGAAGTAACAACTGTTTATCAGTGGGATAACTGTTTTATAAAGCTGCACTATGTATACTGCTGATGTGCTACGGGTTAATGCTTATCACAGTGTTACTATATGTTGGGACAGAGTCACAGTATGACAGTTACACCCAGGCAGACCTGCCACTTAAAACTAGTTAAAATCTCCTGGCCGACCGCCCTTTTTATAAATACATGCTGGTACTATGTAAAGGAGGATTTTATATTATGCCAGTGTTTTACTCTTGGTTTTCACACAAATAATGGAGCACTCGCACTTAATATCCAATATAATATATACATGCAGATGCAGCTGACCCACTAGATGAATTTAGCAAAAGAGGAAATGCATAATTAGAAATAGTTTATAAAAGACATTCAATTTTACCTCCAAAATCCCATCGTCTGGCAGGTCAGTACAATGCACGGCATTCTGAAGTTTGTTTTTTCCAAAGACAGCTCGCAATGTATGGGGCCAAAGGTGACTGGCAATTTCCTGTTGCAAATAAGAAAGGGAGTGAAATATTGGCTATAGAGTAAAACCTTGTTTTAAGGTTACCTAAATTCACATTCAACATTAAGGCCACTACCTGTAGTCCAAAACCTCAGTTAAATTATCTCTCTAATGAGACCAACGTGCTGGTAAAAATAGCTCTATAAACTATTAGAACCATTATCTGAAGTTCATGGAAGTAAAGGCAATTAAACACAGATGGGATTTCAAAAATCAAGGGTTTAATATAGTGAATGGATTTTATAATATTCTGTCATCAGCCTTTACAATCCCTTCACAAGTAGCTTTTTCTGCTTTTAACTGAAGTTTGTTCATTAAGAACCAACTGAAAACTGTAGTTCCACTTAAATGTAGATTGATTTTATCCCCCAGTCTTGCACCCCCTCTTAACATAACAAATCCTGTTTCTCTGTGGATTAAAAATGAAACCTCCACATTGTGCAAGGACAAATGTATATATTCTTTGTTGTTAATTTGCATAAAAAACACCCACAATGTGTGCGACAATGGGGGGGCTGGAAAACAAAAGTTCACAAATTGTTTTTTCAATTCATTACAGTCCAGCATCACAAGCTTGCAACCCCCTGAAATGAACAACTTACAAGACAAAACATTCATTCAAACAACTTTTGTTTAAAGACTAAGATCTAAGGCATTATTTTTAATGGCAAAGCACTCTCCTCAAATCAACTGTACAGTATCTTAATTGTGTGTGTGTGTACATGTGAGAGAGGGGTGAGGGGTGGGGAGGAGGGAGAGTAGCACAGTTCATTAAAGTAATTCAAGCTTATTTAGGGTGGCAGAAATTGAACAGCTTGAAGACGCTGTGTGGAGGAGTATCCCGCCCCTATATATATATGTGCTCTGTTTTATTATTATTTTTCATCTTATTGTTTGCGGACGAAAGCCGCCGCCATTATTTGTTATTGTTTTGTGTTTTCGATTATAAAACCCTGTGAGGATGTGTGACTGATCAGCTGCTGATTATTTAACTAGCTGACAGTCACGCATCCTTCTAAAACTCGTGCAGACTGTGGCCGAGGGGTAATAAGATAATTAATAGCTAGATAACCCCTCGGCCAGAATATAAAAGCTTGCAGCTGTCTGCGCTCAGGGTGAGGGTGTTCAGAGTTGGAGAACGAGAGTAGAGACAGGTGGTAAAGAACTGAAAATATAACAATTGCTAAGCATGCTGGTTTACACACCAGCACGATACTTATTTGTTTATTTCTTTGGCCAACGTGCCCTTTTGTTTAATGTTTTGTGTTTGTTTAAATCTTTGGTTTTTTGTTATTATTTAATAAACGCGCTGAGCGCTGTTGCGCTTCAGTTTTGCCACGCCATTCATTGTTTTGGTTTTGTGTTCCTGGTCCGTGACGTCACCACCATCTGCGCACGGCAACCACTCTGTCACAGGCTGAAAAAAGTAGTAGTTAAGGGACAATAAACCAAACTTACATATACAGTAGTAGCTGTGGCTGATGGACAGAAATGAAAGTAAGCTGTTTTTTTTTTTTAAATAATATTTTATTAAGCAACTGTGGTTGCAGTTGGGATACACAGTTTTTATTAACCAATCACCAATTTACAGGTCTAGGAATATCAGTTACAAAAAACAAAAAAAGTAACAAAGAAAAAAAAGACAAATGTTTATTGTCATTTCTGATAATAAGCAAACCAAGATTCTGAACAGAGAGCAATCACAGAAAATCCATTAAAATCTGTGTATCCAAATTTTTTGAAATGAAGTGTTAATGAGGTTCATTGTTCTTTCTTGGTTTTATTCTTGTGCACTGCCTCTCAGCCCTAACACTTACATTCTGCAGCTGCAGTGTGTGTGTGTACAAGGGAAAATAAGTGCAGCTTCACCCTTTAGCATGCCGATAGTCATTCTATGAGGAACTAGTGCTAATAACTATATATATATATGAATATGTGACTTCTGAACCCGTGCCCCAATGTCACAAATTTTACATGAAGGCCACCTTATTTGCTTAGTATTTTGCAAGACAAAGTGCATACCAAATGCTGTAGGTCCTCTACATATCGAAACTGTAGGAGATACTTTTTCCTGCCTTTATCCAGAGACAGTTAAAGTGGAGGCCATATTTTGTAATCTCACCTTTTCAGCTTGTACACAGATGGTAACATAAACTAAACATCCTCAGGGGTATAATTTACACTAAGGGGACCAGACAGTGAAGACATTACTTTGAAACAGAATATGCATGATGTTTCATCCTGTAAAAACATAATACGCTCGGGCCTACACTGGACAGAGCATACGGAGCTGCCGCTCTTGGTCAGACTGGAAAGGAGGTGGATGGAAAGCCTCCAATTCCACAGACTGGTTGACATGAAATGCCGAGATAGTCTTTGATAAAAACGGTGGTACGGAGCTTAACCTTTGTCCTGCAAAAATTAAGCAGGCTTTCTCAATTGAGAATGCTTGCATCTCACTCACCCGCTTTGCTGAGGTGATTGCAAGCAAGAAAGCCGCTTTGAGCGATAAAGATTTCAGCTCAGCTGAATGCAAGGGCTCAAATTGAGGCTTCATGAGTGCATCAAACACCACGCTAAGCCTCCAGCTAGGAACAATATCCTTCATAGTGTTAATGAGGTTCATTGTTCTTTCTTGGTTTTATTCTTGTGCACTGCCTCTCAGCCCTAACACTTACATTCTGCAGCCTCCGAGTGCCTTTCAAAAATTGCCCCGACAGGAAGTGAGCACCTGGGGAGACCTAGTCAATTTTGACATGGCCAGCTGAAATAGCTGCCAGATACCTTTAATGTAGAGGGGGATTTCCCCTCGTCAAACAGGTCCGGCAAAAATTGCAGTATAACTGCCATGGGACAGGCAGGCACCCAGTCTGAAAGACGCCCCATTTGTACCTGTACTGGGAACGCGTGGATTCTGCTCTGGCATTTTGCAGGTGTCAATAATCCTATTGGACAGACCCAGACTGCTTAAATGCAGCTGTCCAGGTGCCAGACCCAGAGCTGCAGACTCAATGGGTCGGGATGCCATGAGGTCCCCCGTGCTTGACTGAGCAGGTCGCGGCGCTTGGGCAGTCTCCACAGCTGCCCGTTCAGGAGCTGCTTCAGGACTGAAAACCAGAGCCTCTTGGCCCAATAAGGGGCTACCAAGAGCACGGCCTGGTCCGGCCTGATTTTCTCCAGACACAGCGGGAGCAGGGCGAGTGCTGGGAATGCATATAACAGTTGTCTCGGCCACTGGTGTGCCAAAGCATCTATCACCAGTGGGTCCTCGCCTCCCTTTATGGAGAACCAAATTACTGGGAGGCAAAGGGATCTATCTCTGCTCTCCCAAATCTCTCCCAAATGAGGCTCACCACCTTGAAAGGGAACCAGGTACTTCAGCACGAAATCATACCACGACCCGTTATCACTATGGGGGAGGGACCCATAGCTGTGAGTTTATAGTCACACGTTTGAACAATACTCATGATAACAGTGCCACAGAGCAGAAAGTCATTGCAGCTTGGCTGTGCTATTTATGTATCATTTTCGTGAAATGATATTAATACTCAAGTTTTTCATGATTATTTTTTTTGTTTCAGTTTCATTTTAGTTTTTAAACATTTTGCAGTTTCTATTACTATCTTGTTAAGGAAAATGTTTACTTTTTCGTTTTTGGTCATTTTCGTTTTAGTCAAATGAAAAAACACTGGTGGGGAGACCATTTAAATCAAGCATTGACAATTACCCATCTTAATGCAAGAAAAAAAGGATTTTCTCATATTGACAACAAATATTACTGTTTTTACATTATCATAGCTTTTACCTGACCTGAACAAACTAACATAAGAACTAAAGATTCTTTTAGATCACTTTTAAATTGGGTAATTATTTTAGACATAGGTCTGAATATATTAATAATGTATGAGATTATCTATCTTCATACTAACAATTTGGTTGCTTTGTGAGTATAATTTGTAGTATACTGCATGTTGCTTAAGAAGGAACCCTGTAAACCAGATATTATGCCTCAATATGGCTTACTCTAGTATTCACATCCAAGTATGCTCATGCAAGAACAAACTCCAAAGTTTCATTTACCTTGTTTTTGTGCTCATCTGTTCTGTCACAAAGGAGATGACTTGGAAATTATTATGAACAATCTGCATGCTGCTGAATGATCTGCTAGGAATCACTGACAAGGGGCGGTACTCTGTAATTGCAATAGTAACCCGCAAACGACCAGCAGCCAGAGATACATTTCATTTTAAAGAGCCCTGAGGAGAGCTGAAGTTGATCTTCACACTAGAACTGTCAGCCTTTGTTGTAAATAATGCTCTTTGACAGTTTGAAATGAGGAACTGGCAGTTGTTGCATGCTTGGTACATTGCTTGACCTCTCCAATACCAGGGCGCAAAATAACCAACGGCACCGGTGGCAATTGCTGCAGTGCCCAAGCTGCTTGCCACAATGCCTCTCAAATGAAAAAAACAAACAAACAAAAAAAATAATTACAGCAAAAGTTGCCTATAAGCCCATCCGTCATTGCCACCAGTATCCCTCAGCACCAGTACATCTGTTCTACAACCCATTCACAAACTTGCTCAGCGTCAGCTGGCCAATTCTGTCACAATTCAATTTAATTCTGTCTAATCTCGTCCTGTGAGAAAATGACTCATTATCATAATGTATTATTGTTGCCACTCTTTTTACTGTGCACCTCCCAGCACTAAGCCAAGAGAAAGACTTACTGTATCATTGGTTAATGACGGACAAACAGAGGGAGGAATGCTGTTAGACAGCTCAATATGACTGTGCTTCCAAGCTCAGTACCAGTCGGAAATTTTGGCATTGCAGCACAAGTGTCAGCAACAGATCAGTTTCAGTTCAAAATACTGCATTAGTTCATTATCTCACGATACTTTATAATTTTAAACACCATCGTAATCATGATCCTATCTACACACTGTAAGGAGTTATAAGCTACTTTTACATTTAACCTTAAGGAGAGGTCAAAGGTCACGATCAAGGTAATTTTTGAATAGAGCATATATGGGTTCCTAAATATGCTATATAGTAACCATAACCTTATGTGCACTGTAAGGAGTTATAAGCTCATTTTACATTTGACCTTAGAGAGGTCACAGGTCATAGGCAAGGTGATTTTTGGATAGAGCATATATGGGTTCCTATCTGTGTTCCATAGTAACCATTAACATATATACACTCTGTAAGGAGTCATAAGGTAGCTTTAGATTTTAACTTAAGGAGAGGTCAAAGGTCGCAGACAAGGACATTTTTGGGTAGAGTACATATGGTTTCCTAGATGTCTTCCATAGTAACCATGACCCTATCTGCACTCGCTATAAGCCAGTTTTGCATTTGACTTTAAGGAGAGGTCAAAGGTCACAGTCAAGGCAATTTTTGAATACAACATATATGGGTTCATATATGTATTACATAGTAACCATAACCCTTATGTGCACTGTAAGGAGTTACAAGCTAGTTTTACATTTGACTGATGATTTTGAAAGGTTTTTAAAGAAATGCGTCAGGCGGCCATATTGGTTTACACACAAACACCATTTCTGAAAAAGTCAATTGTATTGACACAGGGATGATGCTTGTCAACTTTGGAGTTAATAAAATAAACAGTTTTTCAACAGAAGCGGTGTTAAATTTAAGAAGAAAATGAAAGTCTGGCAACCATCTTGTTTTACAAAAGAACACCATTTTGCCCTATTTGAATTCCATTGTCCCTAGGATGATGCCTACCAAGTTCACAGTAAGTTGGTTAAATGGTTTTCAAACAGAAGCAGTTTGATGTTTGGGGTGCGTTTTGTGCGAATTTGGTGTCATTTTGATATTAAAATTTATCGCAGCAACTTCTGCTTCGAAAACTTGAAGCACGTTTGGTTGTTGATGACATATGTGAAGTTTCAGATCAATCACTTCACTGGCTCCCAAGAAGAACATTTTGAAAGGTTTTAAAAAAAATATATGTTAGACCGCGATTTTGGTTGACACAGGAGCGCAATTTTTTAGCATCTGAAATGTATTCAACCCGGGATGAAGTTTGATGTTGATTGGTCACACGAGCAGGAGCAGTTTGAAGTTTTGGGAAGAACTAAAAAAAAAAAAAATATATATATATATATATATCTTTACAATAATAATAGGCTTCCCCAGCCATTCTGGCTTGGAAGCCTAATACTATTAACTACTACTAGTAATAATAATAATTATAATAATGTGAACTTACAGTTGTCAAGTACAGTACTGCAGAAAGGACAAGATTAGACTGAATGAAATTGAATTGTGACAGAACGGGCTTAAAATTGCAATCATTTTAAATGCAACGGTGCAATACACATTCTAACTCCTTTCATGTCTTCAGTGTATATCAGGGGTGTCAAACTCAGTTCCTGGAGGGCCGCAGTGTCTTCTGGCTTTCGTTCCACCCGAGCTCTCAATTACTTAATTGGTCTAATTATTTGATTAACTGGACAAATTTAACACTTCCCTCCAGGCCTCAAAATGTTTTACAGGCAGTGTACCTTGAATCATTTTTGTGCATTTTTGAAATCAACAACTGTAAAAAGACTTCGAAAAAAAATTAAAACATGTCCAATTGAACAAATAATTAGATCAATTAAGTTCATTGAGAGCTTAAGTTGGAATGAAAACTAGAAGACCCTGCGGCCTTAAAGGACAGGAGTTTGATAACCCTGGTGTATATAAATTGCTAATTTATATAGACATTTCAATGACCATTGCTGTTTTGTAATTCGGTGTTATTCCCCCCAAAACACCAATGCTAAAAATGAACACACAATAGTTAGATAAATATTCATTATGCTCAAATTCTTACATAAAAAAAGGAGCAAGTAGCAGCTCTCTGCGTTATTTGTTTTCTTTATATTGATTAATAATCCCATAACTTCTGTTTTTTAAGGGTCTCTCTAAAGATCAGCTTTCCAAATACTGTACATCAAGATGAGCCTGCACCACAGACCTCCCCATTTCACAGTAGTGTTTTGTTTCTTCACTTGTACAAGTACTCATCACAAGACAGTGTCTCATCTTGTGACTTAGTGAATGCCACACAGAAAGAGCATGGTCTCGTAATAGTGACAGGTGGCTAAATGAGATCCCTTTATAAACATTATTCTAGATAGTAATCAAGCTTCTCCGAATGTCTGCTGTGCTACGTGTGTGGTAGATTTTTTGAAAAGGTATTAGGTGTATTTGTCAATTACTGGATTTCAGTGGAAAAAGCATGTTAATTAAAGAAGTGGTGAGCAACTTACAGAATATAAGGTCTATACATGGTCACTTCAGTTTCCACTTTTAACAAACTGCCATACAGCTTGGGAGAAGGGAGATGAGATTGTGAGATAAGCCACGTTTCCATCTTCACCATGAAATCAGTCTGTAAAACGCAATCTTATCTTTTTCCAATATCAAATTGAGGATTGTGCTCGTTCAATCATCAGTCTACAATCCAATCTACAAGTGGACGTTACACAAAAGTCAAAGATCGCCTACAGGTATCACATTCTGTACAATGACAATTTATGAATTAATTCAATAGTCTCTAATATTTCCCTAACAGCATCATTCATTCACAGCCCTCATGTCTACATATTATTTTTCTGCAGTCTGAGATTGAAAACCTGCCTCTCGTGTCCTTCTTATTGGATGCTTATTAGTTAAATTCCATCACCAGTGCGAGTTGGAGAGATCAAGTTCTGTGGGATCAAGTTCTGTCAGTTCGCAATCCTAACTAGAGCTAACCGAATCCCAATTGTTATCAATCTGATCTCAATCTGTTGCCTATATTGATTTAAAATAGCTTTTTAAAAGTAACTGTAAATAACAAAATCATTTCATCAATCTTTCTTGTTTTCTACTTCCATTAGCTAAATACCGTAGGTCTCAAATGTTTTTTGAAAGAAACACATGTTGTAGCACATGTATTTTCATTTTAAAATACGACACAAACATGGTACTACATTGGGTTAAAGGAAGCTCTCATTCACAGGTTATCTGTTTACACTTGAATTTCCTGGGTCATTTCACCTCAGCGGTGTCTTCGGGGTCTGAAAAGTATACGTCAATAAAGGAAGCAGTTGATTGGTTATTGACAGGAAAGAAGCCAGTGAAGAAGTGGGAACAATCCCACCCTCCAGATAAAATTACCCAAGAAGTACAAGCCAGTCTAAAAGCATAGCCTGCAAACAGATATTACTTAACCTAGAGTAGTACCAGATATCATGGTTTAAAATGAAAATACATGTTTGCTAAAATGTGTGTTTCTTTCACAATTGCAAATTACAAGTATGTACAAGTAGGGCCTCAAGTGGCCCTACTTGTACATACAATTACTCTCTGATAAATATCTAGTAGTAAATGATTGTGCACTTATGCTGAAGCCAGAAAGACAACATCCCTCACGAACCAGAAACAAATATATTGAAGATAACACTTTAGTTTAGTAGACACTTTATTTTTGTGTCTAAATAACACCACATTAAGATTTCAAAAAAACGCTTGCTCCATGCAAAACAGAGAACGAGAACTGAAATGTTCCTTTCCAACATCTCACTTTGTTAAAGGTTTGAATGTATTGAAGTGCATTTTATTATAGTACAGTTGTACCCCTGAAAAAATGCAGAGAACGATTCTTCAGATCCCACTGTAGTATAGCAAAAGATGTTATCTTGACGTAAAAACTATATTACCCATGTATCCCTTGTTGCAGTGGCTGCAAAGTGAAGCAATACAAACATGAAATGTAGACAAGGAAAATAAAATAATTCTATATATAAATTCACAGCAATATTAAATTATATAACTTGAATATAGACAGATGAAATAATGCTAGATTATTTGTCTGCTTAGTGGCTCAGTGGGCTCAACCACTTTTGCATGCTGTGTCCCAGAAGGTATGTGCTATTATTATAGCAACCATCTACCCTCTTCTGGGAGACCTCTCAGACAGAGGTGCTTACTCATCCTAGTCCCACCTGTACAGACTTGTCTCCCTGATACTGAATAATGATTACGCAACATGTTATATGGCAGTGGCTCCCATTTTCCCTATATAGCCATTTTGCTTGCAAACATCAAAGTAATTCTGTAATAATGTTTAATATGGCCTTATCCATATTGGGCCCTATTTTCATAGGTGAGTAAATTGACAAAAGTTATGTTTTGTTTTAGGCAGGTGTAGTTAGGGCTAGTATAGAGCCAATTTTCGTAAATGACTATGTGTTTAATTCATGGTTTAATCATCTAAGAGCAAGATTTTCAAAAAACAATGTTATTGTATCAAACTCATGGTATAGCAACAATAGCTTTAGTAGCAAGTGATTTTCAAACAAAATGTGTTAATTAAATCAATCCATTAATGCGTTCACTAACAATCAGGTCGTTAGTGAACGTATTTCTCGTTAAAAAGCTTAATTGTCGCAGGTCACGTACATCACTTCCTGTCTCAATGACTAAATAACGGGAACTCGTTAATCAAAATGCACGTTAACGAGATCAAGAAAAATGAATGGAAGCATAATTTGCTTTTATGGAAACTACTAGCGTACAGCAAGACGACTCTCCCACCTGCGAGCAGTCACCATTTTGGACATGGTAGACTGGCTTTTATACCTGAGTTGTCTCAGATGGATCTTTGATATGGATAAATAAATAAATAAATAAAATAAACTAAACACATGAATGAATGAATAAATAAATAAATAAATGTCAGAATAAATATATACACATTTATTTCTATATTTATTTATGTATGTATTTATTTTTCATTTTGGAATAAAATATCCTTCATACATTGAAAGCCCCCCCATAGAATCGTGGCAGTGGTTATTTTCACTGCCACAGGAACGGCAAAGCTGCACATTGTGGAGTTCTCCAAATCCTCTGATAACCCTTCACATAAATGCAATATTGCTTGTGTATTTAGTTGAAAACAACTAAAAATTTGATCATGTGTTGGGTCCAAAAAACTAATACAGGGTCTGTATAGTATAGCAAAAGGATACCTCCCCTCCTCATTATTCTTCTTCTCTCTGTCTGCAGCGCAACCACTGCCACTCTCGCTTTCAAAAGGGTAGTGAATTGTAAAGTTACACCAAGTAGAAGCAGTTGTAACTCAGAAAGTCCTAAGCGCCAAATAGACGTGTAAATGCTTCGGAAATCGCACGTAGGGGTATGCCAGCTAATTTAACTAGCCGTGAATAACTTAAAATAGGCAGCCGAGTAAATCCCACAAAGCACCTAAACTTACACTTTTGAAAATGGCACACACAAGTCACCCGTCCAAACGACTAAAATACTTCATGCACACTTAAACCCCTTAATCACTTAGGAAAATAGGGCCCATTATGCGTAAGAACTGGGAAGTTTATGTCAACACTTAGACTAAGGTTGTCTTCACACTGGGTCCGTTTCGAGGGTTTGGTCCACATTCAGTACAGTTCAGTACGTTTGGTGTGAAGTGTGAACAACAAAGTCTGCTTAGGAAATGAACCATACCAAGTCCACATAAAGAGGTGGGCTCAGTCTGTTTGACAAACGCACCGAATTTGGTTCGATTGCTAAACCTCAATGTGCTGCTAGAGTCCTTTTGCATATAGGAAACAAACTATACAAGGTAACCTCACTCGGAAGTAAACATTTTGCGCGTAGTTTAGTTCATCTTATCAAGAAAGAACTGTAAAAAACTAAGGGGTAGATATATTAAAGTGTTGCGGCTGTTGCAATAGTCACAAACCAGTCAACAAACGAGTTGGAAGTCTAGAGTAAAATGTACTAAACAAGCGCGATGCTGTTAGTGACTTTTAGGGAATGCTTTGTAGCAGCAGTTTTTCTTTACGGTGCAGCCTTAGATGAGTATGTAATTATGGGCGTTCTCAAAAATGGTGTGTAGATAAGTGAGGATTCTCAAATATTATAATGAGATGTACTAAAGCTGTCAGCAATTGCAACACCTACAATTGTATCAATTTGTTAAGAACTTTTGAAAGCAAGTTTTAGGAAACAGGAAACACACCTATTCTATTCATGTGCAGGTGGTTTGTAATTGTGCACAATTTGGCACTGCAACACTGACTAACTTAAATAAACATTGACAGCATACATTTGGCTTATAGGCTGCCATGATAATATGAATTAGTGGTATAATGCAAAATTTGTAGCTGGTCCCTTCAAATTCGTATTAATGAGAATTGACTGTCCTCCTGTAAGCATCATAACTTGTCAATGCGGCACCATGATCTATTTTGTCTTAATTGTCTTGGCTAATAAATAGGCCAAGTTAAAAATAATAATAATTTAAATTAAAAAAAATAAAATAAAAAAAACAAATAAAACACTAAAATCATTTCGCTTCAGTTTAAAATAATCTTTTATTCGCATTGTACACCAATGTGTACCATGCAGCAGCATGATTTATTTTATTACTGGTAGCCTACAGGCTAAAGTTAAAATAAAGTGTGCTAGGTATTCATTTGATTTTACTATTGTACGGTATAGGCCTACTGTACAGATTTATATTTACATATTGTAAATTCAACTTTCATTTTTTGTCCCGGTTTTCTAGTGTATTTATTATTTATTTATTTATTTATTTATTTTTTAAAGTACAAAACTGTATCAGTGTGCTCAGCAAGTTAATAGCAGAATAATTTATTATGTTATGTTAGCGTCATTCAAAAATAAAATAAACAATTTTAAGGATTGTTTGTTTAATCATTCTGGTTATGTTTAAACAGTAGCTGATCTATTTTTTTCTAATCTGGATTTTTGTACATTTAACATGTTTTGATTAGACGACAATATAAAGAAAATAATGCGTTGTTATGATCGATAATAAATACCCCAGATGTTGGACAAAACTCACAAAAATAGTAAAATATATTCAGTATTTTCTCAAATTACATTGCTTAATGTCAACAGTAAGAGAACAGTGCAGAATTGTGTAACTGCATACTGCACTACCCTCCTACTGTAGGCATTCAAGAAATGTATTCATTAAATTAGTGAAGTGCTCCCCGGTATCTTCTTCCACAGCAAAATGCAAGAATCTAAAACATGCTTTTAAAAACCACAGCAATACATCAATAGCTGCCATCTTTCAATATGCCTTGCACGATATTGTAAACACCCGGTTCACACACCACATAAACAAGCTGAGTGCACTTGAAAACTGCATTGTGAACACAAACAAACTCAGTGCTGGAAAAAATGGAAAACGACCAAAAATACAAACTTTAGCTCACATCCAAACGAACTTGGTCCCTTTGTTCCCAGATAAGTGTGAACAGCAAGCACATTGATACATTGTTTCAAATGAAACGAACCAGACCGAGTCAGTTTGAAACTGACCCAGTGTGAAAAGTTACCAAAGGTCAGGCCCTGACTGCATTAAAACTTTTTTTGTCTTTTCCATAATACAAACTTTAACAGCAATGGAATTTATCAATATAAAAAGAAAAAAAAGTTGTTTTTTTTTCCCAGCAGTTTTTTATGTCACAATTAATGGAGGCTTCAAACACCGACCATGTGATCCCTGAGGGTGAAATCGTGTGACCAAGAAAACATTCATATCAACTAGTGTTAAAGCGCCTTGACATGATTTATAAGCTAAAAACAGAGCATATTACTCTGTTTCCTACAGGCTCATTATCAACAGGGAATACCCTGCTGACATTGATTGATTATTGAAGAAATGTGCGTTTGTGTGAGGATGCATTCTACATCAGACCTCTAAAACCACTCGCTCCCATTAAATAAATTAGATTTTCATATATTCAACATGCAGCTCCACAACAGAAACCAAGAACACATTTTAATCGATTAAATACATTGCTATTCAAAGATTTCATTTCATTTCAGGCAGAAATGTTTTATGCTGAAAAACATCAAACACTGGTAAATAAAAAGCTGTGAATGTATATTTAAAAAGAACCCTTAATCTACAAGTACCAGCACAGTAGTTTTTATGTTTTCTTTAACAGCTAAATACACAAGCAGTACAAATAAATCAGAACAAAAAGCCATAAACATACCCAATCAAGTCAGCTTAATACTAGTTTATATTAAAGCATTTTGACAGTTAATTGCAAAGTCCTTCTATTATCTGAAATTACCTTTATACTGCTCTTTAAGGGTAATGAACCTTTACCAGACTGAATCTATCTATTGTGTTATCATATGGAACTCGGCACATTATTGCTACAAACCCCTCTCCTTGTACATTATGCTGGACTATGCACATCTTTGGAAAGCCATAACATATGCAATCTTATCATCAGGAATTCCTATCAGCAGTTCCAAGGTTTACCTCTGTTCTTTTTCACCAATGCACTTGTGTGGTCTTAATAGGTAAAGAAAGAGTGAGATCAAAATGTCCTTTTCTATTTAGTCATAAATCACAATTTCCAGAAACAAAATATTATTAAAGCTGAAATGCTTTAAATGTTGATGTGGATAACTGTCGAATTCAATCAGAAATAATATTGTATTTGTAGTTATGCTTGAATTCTCACAAATGAGTGTAAACTGTTACAAGCTAAATCATTTGATAACATTATATGGGGTCACTCTCCAAGAACAGATTAATTATATTCACAAAGTTAACTGGGAAAAAAAAGAGAGTCAATGGCCTATTGGCTCCATAACTGGTCTTGCAACATTTTATACAATCACTTGAGTAGATTTCATTGAACATCAAACCTAATGGGTTACACAACTGCTGCTTAGGAATACTGCAATCTCTTTTTGGACAAAAAGTTAATGCTTGGATGATTTCCTTGTTCCTTCCATAACTGCTTCACTCTAGACATTCCCAATTAGAAAGCAATGTAACTCTGTATACACATGCAATTTTTTGAGGAATAATAGTGCAGACAGTAAGATGACATTCAGACAGAAAATCATATTAAGCTGGTATTTAGAGAGAAACATCAATTCATGACGAGTGCCTCAATAAGTGTAGACTGAATCTGACACAGTGTAAGCTGTGCTTAGGGTGATGTTATAAAAAGCTGAACCAATTTTTTTTTTTTTTTTTTTTGATGAGTTCATGAAAAAACATAGAAAGATCATACAAATAACTTACAGGGTCAGCTGGCCCGCAGAATTCTCGAAATGTCTTTGGAGCCTCTGATCCATGGATCTCTAATGCCATACAAGGTCCAGAGCACAGCTCTGCAACCATACCCTGTCAACAAACAAAACAAAAACAATGTGAAAACTTTAATCAGGATTATGAAGGAGCCCTGGAGACATACTGAGGTGCTCAATGATGTCAAGCTGGTATGGTTTCAGGCTACAAAACAGACAATTGTCTCCATTGTAGCCTACCATTATAATCTTTTTTAAAAGGGTTGCACTTTTTTAATGTGAAGAAACATGCCTTTTATTTGGCAAGCAATTATGTTTATCTAGAACGGTCTTTGCAGCAGTTATAGTATTTGTTTGCTAAATAATCATAATTATGAGGGAGCTTGTGGGTGGTACAATGCCTCAGGCAGTATGCAGTTACTCACATCTGTTAAAAGAGATCCTGAAGATTCTTCTAGGTTGGAACCCAGATTGTGTAGAGTGCACAAGGAGTACTGCTGGACTTGCCCCATTGAAAAATGTATCACCTACTGTATTTTTTTATAGTGTGATTGTTACTTGAAAGTTATAGACTGATCTACCTACAGCTGCAGTAAATACTGGAAGCTAGTAAATTATTCCCAAGATTTCACATTCAAGAAATCTATGTTTAATTTCTAAACATTTATTTCTAAGCAACCATTTTAAAATATATCTGCCAACACAGTCATAAAATATCATGCTCCACTCGTCTACTGTTCTGGTATTTTAATTGTCCACACAATTCAAGATCCACCAGATGAAAATGATGGTACACTTATGCCTCATTTCCAATGCGTGCTGGGGCCGGCCACTGCTGGCCCTGGCAACGGAAAACGCGTTTCAATGCTTTTTTCCCAAATGTGGCCAACCTTGGAAGTTCTTGTCCTGCGTCAAAAGGTCACTGGGGGATTGTGGGATAGTATTGTGCTGTGCTTTCAAGAAACCTGTAGCGGTACTATGTTCAGAAACAAAACTGACTATTTTCCCGAACACGTGTATATTCCGCACAGCACCTATTAACGGTTTCTGGAGTCAGCCCAGATTGTTTGCATTTTGAATATCAAACACATTTTCACAAGGTAACCAACAATAAATGCAACACCTTTTTTTCTTTTAATGTGTTTTACTAGGTTACGGAGAATTCAGAGCAACTGGATAAGAACTTTGCTGACAATTACAGGTGTTTTTTTTGTGAGACCAAACCAACCTGAACAATCTGATTTGGCAAACTGTGCCACCTTCCACCTTCCCAGTATCAAAAAACTGGGACTTCTTCAGTGTCTCTTTAACAAGAATACACTTATTTCCCACGGGGAACTAGGATTTGGAAACAAAAACATTTACCTCTGGTTTACAACTTGTGAAACTTTGCTGTGAGATATTTTAAAATCAGATTTCTGTTCTTGAGAATTAGTGTAAAAACAGTACGGTTGACTCCACTTATTTGCATATTGGATAATTGCATATGCAAACAATGTTCGAGTGTTTAAAACAAAAAAGAGTGTCAATAGCAGTGACATAGAGCGCATAGCAACGGCAGAACAGCAGGAAAAGCAGGCAAGAAAGACACAGAAAATTGAATCTGTAAAACAGTCAAGCCTCAGCACACTACAAGCCTTCATGGAGGCAAATGGTTGTCAGTTTTGTGACAGTTTTTAACAGTTGTTTATTAGCAATCAGACGAATACTGTGCATACTTCCATTAAACATTGTTTTGCTACGTTGTAGTCACAAGATCTATAGTAAGGTACTGTACACACCTGTTTAACTTTTATGTTTTACTGTACTGTATTACAATAACTTAGTTTATGCGGGCCGTTATATACTGCACATTATTTTACTTTTCATATCGCGTGTTGCCAGAGAATAGCGTTGTTTGTATTGAGTGCATAACGATAGGTTGCGGATGCAACCCCGGTTCCCTGAAAGAGAAAATAACCATCAAGTATAGGACATTGTCGTCAGGCAGTAGGGATTGGCTGAGCTTTATAGCAAAGCTGCCGATAGGCCTCTGCGCGAGCTGCCACGTAAGCCCGCCCCCCTGGGAGCTTACTACGCGGCGGCGCAGAGACTCTCTTCCTCTTTTGCTCTTCAGGCCGTGAAGGCTTCGGGAGCGACCTCGCGGCTTGATGGTTATTTTCTCTTTCAGGGAACCGGGGTTGCATCCGCAACCTATCGTTCCCTTTCAAATCGAAAATAACCATCAAGTATGGGAACAGTGTACCCAAGCCGTCGCGAGGGAGGATTCTCGGCAGTAGGACAGACTTACGTCATAACACAATTGCGTAGGCAACACATCTACGCATATGCGGAACCGCGCCTCAGCGTCTATGCTCACAATGACACCTGTCCTAAGGTGGAATAATCAACACCATATCATGACAATACTCAATATGACCGCCAACTAGGGCGCCATAGAGTGTAACACGGATGCTCCGAATGACTGAGCAGAGGATTCCAGTACATTTAAACGGTAGAACCTCATAAAAGTATGCGGTGTAGCCCAACTGGCTGCAGCGCAAATGTCAGACACCGGCACCCCTCTAAAGAGGGCCCAGGATGTCGCCATACCCCTAGTGGAATGTGCCTTCAACTGCCCTGGTGGCGGAAGGTCTGCAGATTCATATGCTAATTTAATAGCATCCACTATCCAATGGGAAAGGCGTTGTTTAGACAACGGCTGACCCAAAGTCCTAGAACCATGGCATATGAACAACTGTTCTTTTTGCCTCACAGTTGTTGTACGGTCAATATAACACCTCAATGCCCAAATGGGGCAGAGCATGTGTAACCATTCTTCCTCTGGGGAAGAAAAAGGAGGAGGATTGAACGCCATCAACTCGACTGGTTGGTTCATATGAAACGGGGATATGACCTTGGGTAAAAAGGCCAGATTTGGACGCATGGAGACCGTCTCCTGCGAAACGAGTACATGATGAATGCACTGAAAGTGCATGTAATTCACCCACGCGTTTTGCTGATACCACTGATAGCAAAAACGCAGTTTTCATAGACATGAGCTTCATATCCACGCTGTGGAGAGGCTTGAACGGTGCCTTGGTAAGGGCTTCTAACACCACGTCAAGGCTCCATGACGGTAAACTGGCCATCCTTGGAGGCCATAGCGTCTTAAGCCCTTCAGGAACTGAGATGCCAGAAAATGGCAACCTGGTGATAAACCGTCAATGCGTACATTGCAAGCCGATATGGCGGCTAAATACACCTTAAGTGTAGAGGGAGATTTCCCTTCATCTAACAGTTTCTGTAGAAACTGTAATATCACTGCCATAGGGCAGGATATTGGGTCATGGCCCTCCGCTAGACACCACTCTTGAAACAACTGCCACTTGTACGTATACTGCGACCTAGTAGAGGGCGCTGTAGCACTCTGAATGGTCGAAATCACCGTCGTCGAGAGCCCTAAGGCTGACAGGAGCTCCCGTTCAGGGGCCAAGCCCATAGCTGCATGAGCTTGGGGTTCGGGTGCCAAAGCCCTCCTTGGGCCTGGGACAATAGGTCCGCTCGCAGGGGAAGCTCCCTCGGGCGACCGTGCAGCAACAGCACCAGGCTCGGGAACCATATCCTCCGAGGCCACCGAGGAGCGATCAGGATCACTGTCGCTTGCTCTACCCTGACCTTATCTAAGAAGGCGGGGAGCATAGGAATCGGTGGAAACGCATATAGAGCCCTGGCGGCCATTCGTGAGCCAGTGCATCGACTCCTAGGGGGCTGTCGAGGTTCCTCACCGAGAACCATAGGGGCAGTGCGTGGTCTCTGCGGCAGCGATCTACTAGCTATGCCGAACCATTCTCAAACGCGCCCTACCACCTGAGGGTGAAGACGCCATTCGCCCACAAGAGGGCCTCCTCTGGATAGGAGATCCGCTGCATAATTGACTCTGCCCGGTAGGTGAACTGCACACAGAGGTCAAATGCGGTTGTGTCCATAGCAACATCCATGTTACCATCCGGTGAAGGTGAGGGGACCGCAGGCCGCCCTGGCGGTTGATATACGCCACAACCGTGGAGTTGTCTGACCGCACTAACACGTGCTTGCCTAGAAGCACTGGCAAGAAGTGCCGGAGGGCGAGGTCCACCGCTCTGAGTTCCAGAGCATTGATGTGGGCTGACCTCCAGGGTCCTGACCACACTCCGCGGGTCCCTGAGCCGTTCCAGACTGCTCCCCAACCTTGGTTGGAAGCGTCGGTCGTGATAACCTCCCTTTGGAAGATGGGACCCAAGCGTATGCCCTGGCGGATGTTCGATGGAACTTTCCACCAGCGCAGCGCTTCCCTGCAGGTTCGGGATACCGTCAACCTGCGGTGTTTCTCTCCGTGGATGCAACGCAAAGGCATTGAACCAGGCCTGCAGAGGTCTCTGGTGTAATAAGCCCAAGGGAAGGGCTTGCGAGGCGGCAGCCATCAACCCCAGCATGCGCTGACACAGCTCCATGCTGACTGTTTCGCTCAACCTGAATAAGGAGAGACACCGCTCCATCGAGGCAACTCTTTGTGTCGACAGGGTCGCTTCCATGGACACTGAGTCCAGATGCAGACCCAAGAATTCGGTCTGTTGGCTTGGCACAAGGCGGCTCTTTCCTGAATTGACCTTCAGACCTAGCTGCTGAAGATGGTCTGTAACCATCACTGTGTGCTGTGCCGCCTGCTCCTTCGACTGCGCGCAGACGAGCCAGTCGTCCAGATAATTCAGCAGTCGGACACCTTCAGCCCGCAAGGGAGCTAGAATGGCATCCATACATTTCGAAAAGGTTTGAGGAGCTAGTGACAGGCCGAATGGAAGGATACAAAACTCGTATACCCTGCTCTGAAATGCGAAACGCAGATACTTCCTGTGACCCGGGCAGATGGGAACGTGAAAGCACACATCTGTCAGGTCCACGGTGGTGAACCAGTCGCCGTGTTGGACTGACTGGATGATGTGCCTGTGCGTAAGCATCCTCAACGATAACACCCGCAGGTATTTGTTCAGTACTCGCAGATCTTTTTGGGCACCAGGAAGTATTTGGAATAGAACCCCTGGTCGGTCAGAGCAGGGTCTACTTGTTGGATGGCACGCTTCCTGAGCAATGCCTGTATTTCCACATTCAGAGCTGAGGACTAAACCGAGTCCTTCACTGAAGTTACCACCACTCCCCGGAAAGGGGGTTTAACCGGAACTGAAGGGTGTACCCGGTGAATATAGTTTTGCGCACCCAGATGTCGTTGGTGCAATGTTGCCAGAACTGGAGCTGTGGGACAGTGTAGGGGTGGAGTTTTCAGGGCTGTTTTGGCTGCGCTCGTTCGCGAGGGGCCTGGCCAGAGCCACAAGGGCGTGGCCTGCCACCTCCTCTAGGGTGCCACGCTCCGCGCTGCAGCCTTACAAACGCGGGTTGGCCGCGCGCTGATGAACCTGAGGGGGAGGTTTTATTACCCCGTGGTTGCACCTGCTGCTGTGGCGATGCCCTGCACCACTGGTGTTCCTGTGGCCGCTTTGGCTGGAACGGCTTATTCGGCCACATCTTGGCCATTAGCTGCGACGCCTCCTGTGCCTTGGCGGAGCGTTGCAGCATCTCCTCCACCGCTGGGCCAAATGTGTACCCTGGTGTGATTGGGGCATCCAGCAACGGGGCCTTGTCAGGCTCCTGCACTCTCGCCTGCGAGAGCCAGAGCTGCCTTCTTGCCACCACAAGGGAAGCGATACTCCTGCCCTGTGCTCGCGCATTTAATTGCGCCAGCTTCACCAGCAGCTGAGCAATTGTGCCTAAGGGCAACGGAGGGGCAGTCAGGCAGATCTCGGATGAGCGCCGCCTGATAGACCGTCAGGAGACTGGCCACGTTAGACAGCCTGACTGCCTCTGTGGCCGCGGCGTACCCCTTTTTTAGGTGGATCTCTGTGGTCTTACATTGCCTGTTAGGGCACACAGGATCTTTGGTCAGCCCTGATAATGTTGGCGCCTTCACTAACGCTGGCGAACGCAGCCCACCGGTGGGAAGGGCGCCAACCCAGCTTCGCCGCCCTTGCATGGTAAAGGCCAAAGCCTTGCGAAGTTGCAGGGCGGAGGCCGAGGCCCCCAGGTGGACTGGACCTCTTTAATAAAATCTCAAGTTGGTTTATTTTTCTGAACTTGTTCAGTATTTTAAGTTACTTGTAAGAAAATATAAGTGAAAAATACAGTTATGAATCTGATCAAAACGAGTCATATACACATGTTCACGTACATATAGACCTATTGTCATTGTATCAAGTTGTATTCCCTCATTCCTGTTATGTGCATGACCTCACACCGGTCCAGAGCCCATGCAATTATGTGAAGTCGACCGTACATTAAAATGTTACATAAAGTGTCTTTGAATTTTATACAAATATTGATTAATATGTCTTATTGTTATACATTGTGCATATTATGTTGGTCTATAGCTGTGCTTCAAATATACTATTATAAAAGCAAGATACAACTCTGATGCATGGATTCTGTGCTATGTCAAGTTAGAATCTAAATATACGGAGCATCAAAAGAAACTTATCACTTATATTTGAGCATCAAAAGAAACATATCACTTATATTTGAGCATCAAAATAAATATATATTTGGATAAAATTCACTAGATGTGATTGAAAACTGACAAACTGTTTTAGAGCAGGTGCAGTGACTGCCCTAGTCCAACCTCCAACATGCCAATTGCAGGAAGGTGCTGCTCTTTTGACAGATGTGGCATATTTTTTTTTTTCTGTGATTTTCTTTATTGCTTTTATTCAAGCTTGCAATTCAACAGCTGAAATCACTCCATATCCAGTGTCCAATCAACTGTCTCACTAATTAGGTGATTAAGTGTATATGCTTCAGTCATAGTCACTCAAGCATGTCATGGTCAAGGATGAATGATCCAGTGATTAAAAAGAAACCAAAAACATTTTGTCAATGTCCATCATTTATATACCTTATTTTCTTTCGAAAATAAATGTGTTATAATAGTGATAAGTTTCTTTTGATGCTCGGTATATGAACAAATACACTTATACATGACAGATTAAATCCATAAGATTAATTGTCAGTTGGAATCAGAATGTGTTGAAAAATCTTCAATAATTGCTCACGTTTTGAACTCACTTAGTTACCACAGGATACAGGGGTCACAAATTGGACTAATCAGAGACCAGTGCAGTACTTGAATTTCCATTGCCTATATAAGAGCGAATGGGTAAGGTACTGGAAGGGTTTCTCCACAGCCCTGCTAAAATCGGCCTCATTTGCAAAGATAAAAGAATATTTTTAAATTGATACAACAAGTAGTTTGAGCTGAATTGTACAGACTTAAAAGAATAAACAAGTCTATGAATGTGCACAAGTTTCTTCTGCATACAACCAAGGATAAACAGCTGCTTACAGTTTGAAAAAGTAGCAGGAACAAACAGTAATTATAGGTGAATACTTTTACATAACCTGAAATTTAATAAAAATAATAATCTGCAGGAATCTATAGTAAATCAAGAAAGCTTTACAGTGTTTTACAAAATGATGTAATACTGCCTTGGATGCTGTTTTAAAACATTTCATAAATGTTACATAAAACAAATGTGTTGAATTGATTTTGGAGTTACTGTATGAGTTGGAGCAGATGGGTCAAATATATCCTCGTACATTCATGGTAAATATACAGTATATTCCAATTGCGGGTCACCAACAATATTTTTTACAGCATACAGTATATGACATGTTTTACAGTAAAGACTTTAAACTTACAATGAATAGATGAGCTGGAAGTCAAATCTCTTTTTGATTAATGTATAAGGTTTTACAACCACAAGAGAACACTAATATTCAAAATACTTCATCTGAGCTTTGATTTTTTTTGCAGCATAGGAAAATCTGAAGCTACTCCCAGGACAATAAAAAACATATTTACGCACACCCACACACAGGAATCAAAGGTCATCTTAAGTTATTTTAGGTAATAGCCATACTATTCTTTCCCAGCTTTGTCAAACATGCTTATCTTTCTGACTCAAGGAATCAGCCTAGTCACAAATACACAGCACACTGGAATACTGCTGCTAGGGTGGAAAGAGGGCACTCAGAGTTCATTACCCCAAGATGAAGAGCAGTGTACAGCATGCTATAATTCACTGTGTATGATGATTGGGCCCAAAAACAAGAACCCTAACCCCAACCCTTCCTTCCATCTCAAACACAGTTCCCAGTAATGCAGAAAGCTTATTGATTCCATTATTTGTAGTGTTATAAATGCATTAATCCTGAAAACCTTCTTATCTTATCAGTCATTATGGGTCCAGCTTGGACATGCTGTATGAACAATGTGTTTAAGTCCTCTATGGGGAATACAAATATACACCAAGACCTTTTCATTCATATCCATTTCCCCCCTTTAAAATACATTACCACATGGTTTATTAATTGTGTAACACTTTTCTAGTGGGGAAAGTGCAGACACTCATTTTTAGTCCTAAAGGTGAAGAAAAGAGCTACCACCACAATATTAAAATATATAAACTGCATCTTATTAATATGTAAATTGAGTCTAACCTCACACTTACCCGAGGTTGAGAGACATAAGGTTATTAAGTAACTAGCCCTAGCTGCAGAGTGATCTTATATCAGAACTCAATGTAAGACACCATAGAAAAATGTCTGTTTCAAAACCTGGAAACGCTTACTATCGTTTGATAAGAATAATTATTAGAGATTAGCACTTATTACCTAATACAAGTACAAGGCATTATTTAAAGTAATATAAAAATCAAACAACAACCTGTATTTCAGGAAATATAGATTACATGAGTCTGCAAAGTTCACACAAAGTAACATACATGATCTATGGGAGAGAGCAGTTTCATAAATATTGCCCAAATGGTGCAGGATTCACTAGATCGAAAAATGACAAACTCTGTTTTAGAACAGGTGCAGTGACTTTTTATTGTGCTAATTAACAATTAACATCACATAGATGCTGCAAAATGATCTGTCAATCTTGGGCAGGTGTTGTGACTCTTGGTCTCCCAGTTCGTGGCCTGTGTCATTGACAGAGTGTGTCTGGTTATACCGTCTTACCAGGTTTGAAATTGCTGGCTGTGGGCACCCAAGATGGCTAGCCTCAGTACGCTGCCCTAGTCCAGCCTCCAACATGCCGATTGCAGGAAGGTGCTGCTCTCTTGACAGATGTGGCATATTGTTTTTTTTTCTGTGATTTTCTTTATTGCTTTTATTCATTCATCCGACTTTGTAATATACTGTAATCTAAACCAAGCTTCTAAACCAAGCAATGATACTTGCAATCTTAGCAGTGTCTGAGGAAGATCATTTCAACTGATACAGTATTTTGATAATGGGTTTGAAGGAAACTGTCAACGATGCCTAGAAGTTTCAATATCTCAATTAAAATCTGCAGCAGGATAGTTTACTCTTTCTCAAAGTAGTTATGTTTAAGTTATTTACAGTATTCAAACTTTTTTTTAGGTAAGTGAATAAATATATTTTTTGTACAAACTCCACGCGAAATAGTCATTAGCTTACTTAACATCAAATAACATCGTTTTTTAGCATAAACTACATTTTAATGGTGTTGCTACACACTATTTTATTTATCCCGTGCCAAACATAAACCACTCATCTCTGCTCTTAACTAATAGCCTGTATTGGTAAATATATTTGTATTTTAAGCAATATAACGGATCATTCTCTAATTGTGTTTACCACCAGCTGAAGAAAGTACTTTATTTATTTTACACGATACAATTTTTCTAACAAACTGCTGCACCATGTTGTTTTGAGCAAATTATAGATCTTAATAATAGAATAATTCATACTGTGGTATATATTGTGCAACTTTAGGGTTCTTTAAAGTTTTAAAAGTCTTTAAAAAATACATAAAATTGCTATGCCTTTTTTCAGCTTTTGGTGTAGTAAAATATGAAATGCGAAAGTTCAAATCATTGTGTGAAAGGAAGTGTTTGACACCACCTGGATACACAATCATTACACAACAGAAGCACATCGGCTCGGTCTGCAGTACGGGAGTTTTTCTTTTTAATATGGTGGTGGGAACGCAAAGGGTCTTGTGCAGGGCTAGTTGTTTTCAAATATTTTATATATATTCCTCAGGGCTCATTCCTCATCAGGGCCCCCTTCAGGCGTTGGGCCCCTTGAGGCGATAGGCCCGGGAAATTTCCCGTCTTCCCCGCCCTCTCGGTGGGCCTGCTCAGTATATGAACAAATACACTTATACATGACAGATTAAATCCATAAGATTAATTGTTAGTCGGAATCAGAATGTGTTGAAAAATCTTCAATAATTGCTCACGTTTTGAACTCACTTAGTTACCACAGGATACAGGGGTCACAAATCAGACTAATCAGAGACCAGTGCAGTACTTGAATTTCCATTGCCTATATAAGAGCCAATGGGTAAGGTACTGGAAGGGTTTCTCCACAGCCCTGCTAAAATCGGCCTCATTTGCAAAGATAAAAGAATATTTTTAAATTGATACAACAAGTAGTTTGAGCTGAATTGTACAGACTTAAAAGAATAAACAAGTCTATGAATGTGCACAAGTTTCTTCTGCATACAACCAAGGATAAACAGCTGCTTACAGTTTGAAAAAGTAGCAGGAACAAACAGTAATTATAGGTGAATACTTTTTACATAACCTGAAATTTAATAAAAATAATAATCTGCAGGAATCTATAGTAAATCAAGAAAGCTTTACAGTGTTTTTACAAAATGATGTAATACTGCCTCGGATGCTGTTTTAAAACATTTCATAAATGTTACATAAAACAAATGTGTTGAATTGATTTTGGAGTTACTGTATGAGTTGGAGCAGATGGGTCAAATATATCCTCGTACATTCATGGTAAATATACAGTATATTCCAATTGCGGGTCACCAACAATATTTTTTACAGCATACAGTATATGACATGTTTTACAGTAAAGACTTTAAACTTACAATGAATAGATGAGCTGGAAGTCAAATCTCTTTTTGATTAATGGATAAGGTTTTACAACCACAAGAGAACACTAATGTGCAAAATACTTCATCTGAGTTTTGATTTTTTTTGCAGCATAGGAAAATCTGAAGCTACTCCCAGGACAATAAAAAACATATTTACGCACACCCACACACAGGAATCAAAGGTCATCTTAAGTTATTTTAGGTAATAGCCATACTATTCTTTCTCAGCTTTGTCAAACATGCTTATCTCTCTGACTCAAGGAATCAGCCTAGTCACAAATACACAGCACACTGGAATACTGCTGCTAGGGTGGAAAGAGGGCACTCGGAGTTCATTACCCCAAGATGAAGAGCAGTGTACAGCATGCTATAATTCACTGTGTTTGATGATTGGGCCCAAAAACAAGAACCCTAACCCCAACCCCTCCTTCCATCTCAAACACAGTTCCCAGTAATGCAGAAAGCTTATTGATTCCATTATTTGTAGTGTTATAAATGCATTACTCCTGAAAACCTTCTTATCTTATCAGTCATTATGGGTCCAGCTTGGACATGTTGTATGAACAATGTATTTAAGTCCTCTATGGGGAATACAAATATACACCAAGGCTTTTTCATTCATATCCATTTCCCCCTTTTGAAATACATTACCACATTGTTTATTAATTGTGTAACACTTTTCTAGTGGGGAAAGAGCAGACACTCATTTTTAGTCCTAAAGGTGAAGAAAAGAGCTACCACCACAATATTAAAATATATAAACTGCATCTTATTAATATGTAAATTGAGTCTAACCTCACACTTACCCGAGGTTGAGAGACATAAGGTTATTAAGTGACTAGCCCTAGTTGCAGAGTGATCTTATATCAGAACTCAATGTAAGACACCATAGAAAAATGTCTGTTTCAAAACCTGCAAACACTTACTATCGTTTGATAAGAATAATTATTAGAGATTAGCACTTATTACCTAATACAGGTTCAAGGCATTATTTAAAGTAATATAAAAATAAAAGATCAAACAACAATCTGTATGTCAGGAAATAAAGATTACATGAGGCTGCAAAGTTCACACAAAGTCACATACATGATCTATGGGAGAGGGCAGTTTAATAAACATTGCCCAAATGGTGCAGGATTCCTTCCATTTTCTTAGAAATGTTTCACTAGGGGAACACGTTGTTTCAGGGTCAGCATGGTGACTGGCAACAAAGCCATGAACAGCTCTCAATTTTTATACCTTTCCCACTATGTGTTGTGTTGGTGACACCCCCCTTGCCATATGCACCCCCTATGGGATTTCACTTCCCATGTTACTTACTGTATCTTGCAACTTAACATTCAGATTCTCTCTCTCTCTCTCTCTCTCTCTCTCTCTCTCTCTCTCTCTCTCTCTCTCTCTCGATAGATAGATAGATAGATAGATAGATAGATAGATAGATAGATAGATAGATAGACAGATAGATAGATAGATAGATAGATAGATAGATAGATTGAGAGATAGATAGATAGATAGATAGATATAGTGGCAGGGCAGAGTCTGTAAAGAAAGTGCTGGGGTTAGGGTGGTGGTTGGCAGGTTAATTCCTAGCCCTGCCAAATACATGTGAGAATGTGGCTGTTCCCAAATTAGATAACTGGTGCTAATTCGGAACAGCCACAGCATATAAAAAGGGAGCTTGAAGCTCCATTAGAAAGATGACTTCCAGGGAGCTGTTAACAAGGAGAAATACTGTAAGGAGTGCTGAATATATAGCAAAGAAGGTATTGTGTGTTTGTACCTGAAGTAAATGTGTGTGACCAGTAAACAGCTTAGCTCTCCGGTACACAAGCTAAGAGTGTTTTTTTGGGAAAATGGCTTAGCTGTCCCAACCCTTTAGTTGAGGAAAGTTGTGTTTATTCTAGGTCTCCAAGTGGAGATAGGCTTTTATTTTTTGTGTTTAATAAAAGTATACAAAAGTGCTGAAACGTGCAGTTCTTGTGTCTGGTTCTGATAATTGAAGGGGCAAACGAGCCGGAACAGGGAGGCTATGTTACAATATATATATATATACACACACACACACACATTGTACAATTCTACCCATAGACCATGTTTATTTAGTTATTCCATCAATGGAATAAAATGGTTAAATAATACTTTAGTGTGTGGTTTTTCTTTGCCTACGAGACTGACAATGATTGGTATGTATAGAGTGTACTGTATCTTAATATAAAATAAACTTGATCATATTGCGTTTGTATTTTAGCAGTACTAGCAATAAAAAATATGTCTCTGCAAGCTTTTTGTAGGAGAATTATTTTAAATTCCACGATATCGCGATATGGAAATTATTATCAATATCATGTGAAAATGGCGATATTAGTGCCCATCACTAATATACAGAAGAACCTGCTTTATATCATGATTGCCATGGAGGCATCATTTGATATATAGCGGGTCATGATCTAATCTGAGTTTCATGTTTGGCTATGACAGCCCATTACGAGTTCAAGAAAAAAAAAAGAAAGAAAACTATGCTCGAATCGCGAGATGGTTATTTTTCGGTGACTGTCCAGGTAGCTCAGTATACCTAGACAGTTTTTGACTGATGCATTAGGTTCTGATATGCTTTGGATAACAGGGATTGCATTCCATATACGAATACTATATGAGGTAGCAAAGGCTTTCTAATTATGGCCCCCTGACTTCTAAATTTTCACCAACTCAATCAACATTTGTTATTGCACACACTAACTTTAACATTAGGAACAAATAACTGGGAAAAAAACAACACACAGCATACAAAAATAGCAGATTCAGGGTGATGTTAAATCAACTCCACAGTTCACTTGTCACAAGCTATGTGGGGACCATGGAAACAAGATTGTAGCAGCACTAAAGACAAATTCCATGACACATCCTTCTGCCACACTGACAGATATTGTTTTCACAGTATGTGTCTGAGTAGGGTTGCAAGGACTGCCATTACTCGCTTTCCTGTTTTGGGCTAAGTACGAGTATGCAGGATCAGATGATATAGTGCAAAAACGAGTTAATTATATCATCCCTTTCTTTGACTGCTCCAGTCTTTGTGTCATCATCGCAATTATAAACGGGTTGTTAGTTTTGAAATAAATATGTGCAAAACATACATTTAAAAGGGAGACAAACATTTGTTATGGTAACACAGGAAGTTTGATAGGATGTCATTCCCAAGTTGAAATACACACTGCAATATGGATTAGGCTTTTTTTTTATTTAGCTGTTATTTTTTTTAAACTATACTGGTACCAGGGAGAATAATAAATGGAATATTATGTATGAGATCACTGATCTTTTGATTTTTTATTTACCTTTACTTCTTATGGGATTTATGTTACCTGGTGGCTGAAAATTCGAATTCTTGTAAATCATTTAAATTAATTTTGTCAGGGACTCAGTTTTGCCATGGGATGTTACGCTTTAGAAAAAGAAGACAGGCCATGTTTTACACAAAGGGTCACATATCTAACAGCCAGAACGCTTTAACTCATGGAAGGTGGGTTGGAAGATGTACTAATCTACTAGTCTAAACATTGTAACAATTTGGTACAAATATTAAGGTAGACATTGTGTTCGGTACTTACAGTGTACTCAGCGACAACTCCTTTGTAAATCTCATAAAACTCTTCTGCATTTGCACGGTCCAAACTGAACTGTAACAAGAAAATATAAAGACACATAAGACAATACTACCGAATTAAAGAAACACCACCTTAAAATGTTGCTCTACATAAAAAACTAAAAACTGACACTGGCAACAAAATGCATGTCATTCTTTACTTACTTATGTATAACAGTATTAAAACAAGTTAATATCAACAATATTTTTAAAAGAGAAAACATTTGAATAGTGGTTTAATTTAATCTCAGTGGATACATTATCCTGTATAAATAAAATAAAGGCAGATGACAAAAGTAAATTAAGTGATGCAGAATCCCAGAGAAGTACATTATAAGGCCAATGCCAAGGAAAGTAATTTCACAACTCTGGATCACCGATATAAATGTGTGTGAAGCAGGTTTGTAACCTGCTAATGGAAAAATGAGTATATACATCTCTGATATTAGTCCCATCCAATATGTTGTTAAATCCTTAGAAGATGCTTGTAAAATACAAGACAAATAAATCATATTAAAAACACATTCTGTAAGGTTTACCTACTATTGTAACTGTGACACTGTCCCGTCATAGGAAAAATATTGTTTTCTCTCCAACTATAAACATCTGGAATGTTTTATTTAGAGTACATTCTGTTTTTCCCGTAACTAAGCTTAATGGAACTAGTCTGGTGGGCTCAGTTATTGGTTATAGGCTCATAGTATTTAGCAATTCATTTTTTTAAATTTTTTTTTGGCTCCATAAGGTATCCACACTTTTTTAATAAAAGTATTAAATTAAAAACCTTTTCATTTTCTGAAATGGATCAGGTATTAATTGTGCAGAATAGTTTTAGCAGCAACCATAATTTAAAAACAGTGCACCGATTTCAGGGTTTGGCATGTTATATGACAGGCTGTATGGCTTAGAAACAAATTCTATGCCAGGGGCCAGCAGTCTAATTCACTAGCTTTTCATACCTTTTGCCTCATTCCTGTATTTGATTCCTAAATTATTCTGTCCTGCATCAGTCTGAACTTAAGAGAGGCACGGAGAGGGGCTGAATAGCAGAAGCGTTTAGGTCACAATTTCGTTAAAAATGTGTGATTATTACTGTTACTATTATAATGGGCTCTGTATATGCTTAGCAGATGGCAACATACGAGAGTCCAGCATCTCACACAGTACAGCATAAGAATCTGAAATGCCCTTTTGTGTAATAAAGTATGTCAGGTAATTTTGTTTTTTCTAAAAGCATTTGATCTATATATTCTAGTATGGGGAG
This sequence comes from Acipenser oxyrinchus oxyrinchus, assembly GCA_030684275.1. Classification (NCBI taxonomy): domain Eukaryota; kingdom Metazoa; phylum Chordata; class Actinopteri; order Acipenseriformes; family Acipenseridae; genus Acipenser; species Acipenser oxyrinchus. The sequence goes on along the minus strand of CM060253.1, from coordinate 31,976,830 downwards.
CTTTATTACTGTTACAGGTCTACCAAAGAGCAATGAATATTGATTTACTGTCCTAGATTAAAGAACATCATTTTAAATATCCCCTTCCCTTTAAAATCACTCCAATAACAATATTAGGTTTAATGTGACAAAGCCATCAATAATTGCTGCATGACCTTGGATTATTTTGCCCTGGATTGAGAAGTGCTTCTTTGTTGCACTTGTCTGCACCCTTTTCTCTTTCCATTGAACTGTCATGTCCCGCAGCAGATGCACCGACAGCAGAGGTCCAGCACTGTTGATAAGCAGAAGGAGACTGTCTTTCCAGGGAGCCTGTTCCATTCGACAGAGTCTGACTCATCTCTGCAGATATTTCTTGCTGAAATGGAACGCCCTTGCCTGCTCTTTTATAACAATGTGTGCAAGGCCAGCAATCATGTACGACACGTTGGTAAGTATGAATATTCTTACACCACCACCAGGACAAAGGAGTGTATGGACTGAATACAAATGGATCCTCCACATAATTAGACCAATACTATCATTTGCATATGCTTGAAAGGCACAGCCAAATATCAAAAGAAAGGCTTATTGTGTCATTTTTTATATATAGAGTCAATTCTCATTAAAACAAACTCTGATCAGAAGAATTCCCCAATATTACGAATTTTCTACATGGTCCCGGGCAAATTTAGCAGTAAACATTGTAAATTACTTCTTATAATACGAATCCACTTAAAAGGCATTTCCTGTTAGCACAAATTATTTTGGAGTCCCCCCAGGGAAGAAAAATTGGAATAAAATTAAATGCCCTAGTTTGAACAGCTGAGTGCAAAGGGTATTGAGAAATGTATTAACTTGCATCCAGATGCTCCTCTGTCCTGTATTTTAGTGCTGCTTTGGGACTACTGATAATATGATGCATTTTGAGCAGCCATGGTGCATCAATGCCATTTCCATGAAGCCGTGCAAAAACGTGCACTAGCCTTGCAGTCCGGGTGTTGAAAGCGGTGGATAATGCACCACCGTACATGAAAAAGAAAGATGCTGCTGCAGATTTCAACATTCCCACCAACACTTTGTCAACCAATCTGAAAAACTGGGGTACAATAATACAGGCCTATGAACAGCAAACTGTGGCTGCAAGTCGATAGTGTTTCAGATTTTCCTTAATACCTGATATTGATGCTGCCTTGCTTTTGTAGTTTGCAAATGCCTGTGATCAGAATGGGACTTCAAGTGCAGTTCATTTGCAATGCACACTTTATAAAAGTTCACTTACAACTGTATTTTTAATAAAATACACAGTACTTTTACATTATATATATATATATATATATATATATATATATATATATATATATATATATATATATATATATATATATATATATATATATATAATTGTTCAGTAATTTAAATTTAATTCCAGTGTTACTGTAACTTCAACAAAAACTGACAGTATGCATAACCTACAGGAACTATGCTAATACTTGGACAAGTTCATTGTTTGAAGAGTGGCTGAAAACTTGGAACAGGGAGCTGCACCTTCAAAACCACTAGTTAATGCAGTTAATTTAGCTATGGTGTCTTGGGCTGCCGTTCTCCCCGAGACTATTGACAACTGCTTTAGAAAGGGAGGGTCTGTGTCCACCACAGACCCTGCTGAGATGGTGGACGTCAATGTGCTGGCTGACATTGCCGTTCCTGACAATCTGACAGCAGAGAAATTTGAGACCATTTTAGAGTTTGACAGTCAGGTGGACACAGTAGATGTTAAGCACCTGCAGGTTGAAGAGCCACAGGATACTGCATCAGACGAGGAACCCAAAGAGCCTTCACTCCAGGAAGTTACTTGCTGTGGACATTTTCCGCACAATATGTCATAATTATGGCTCTGAAACTGGCTACGAAGCTGCATGCAAAATTGAGATGGATTTATAGCAGGAGGTGGTACATCGTAAAAAGCAGACAATGTTGGACAATTTCTTATTTTAAAATTGTGTTCTTTAGAATTGATTGTAAGTAAAACACATTTTTTTATGTTTGCTTTACTCATTGTAAGGACAATTGTAGTACATCATTGTGTAGTACTATTTGTATAAGCCTACTCCCTTTTTTGTGTTATACACGTGTTAAGTAAACAGTTCTATGTTTGGGTATTTCATGTTTCTCATGTTAATTTTTTAACACTGTAACATTTAAAACACACGTATTTCAGCGCCATATTTGTACGACCACAGTATATATTGTTGTTCCATATAAATACACTTGAAAATGGGGGCTTTTGCTTATTGGCAATTTTCGGTTAATGACAACCTTTTACTGGGAACCGAGAGGTTGTTAATAAGCGGTATCTACTGCGTGTATGTGTGTGTGTATATATATATATATATATATATATATATATATATACACACACTCTGCTGTGCAAAAGTCTTAGACATGCTGCATTTTTCTACTCTGACGCATTATGAGCATCAACAATTTACTCAAAGCTATTATATAAACTATTATAACAACAACCTTGACTTGCATAAAGAAGGAAAAACATTGAGTGAAATAGCTCACATCACTCGGTTTTCAAGGTGTGGTTTCAGAAGCATAATCAGCAAGTACAGAGAAACATCATCTGTAATTCACAAGACCAGGACTGGAAGCTGAAATTACTTTTTTAAAACACACTTTTCTTACACCAATGTAGTACTAGTGAGCGACAATGGGGCAAAATAAGGTCCTGCACGTACAGTGCAAATAAATCACCTGTTCTGTCAAATTATAGTGTGGATGCTTCGCAAGCAGAACTGTTATTGCAGCATTTAAAAATATAAAATCAATTTCTCCCATAACATAAGAAAATTTACAAACGAGAGGAGGCCATTCAGCTCTTCTTGCTCGTTTGGTTGTTAGTAGCTTATTGATTCCAGAATCTCATCAAGCAGCTTCTTGAAGGATCCCAAGGTGTCAGCTTCAACAACATTACTGGGGAGTTGGTTCCAGACCCTCACAATTCTCTGTGTAAAAATGTGCCTCCTATTTTCTGTTCTGAATGCACCTTTATCTAATCTCCATTTGTGACCCCTGGTCCTTGTTTCTTTTTTCAGGTCAAAAAAGTCCCCTGGGTCGACAATGTCTATACCTTTTAGGATTTTGAATGCTTGAATCAGATCACCGCGTAGTCTTCTTTGTTCATGACTGAATAGATTCAATTATTTTAGCCTGTCTGCATACGACATGCCTTTTAAACCCGGGATAATTCTGGTTGCTCTTCTTTGCATTCTTTCTAGAGGAGGCTGTGTGGTCCAGTGGTTAAAGAAAAGGGCTTATAACCAGGAGGTCCCCAGTTCAAATCTCACCTCAGCCACTGACTCATTGTGTGACCCTGAGCAAGTCACTTAATCTCATTGTGCTCCGTCTTTCGGGTGAGACGTATTTGTAAGTGACTCTGCAGCTGATGCATAGTTCACACACCCTAGTCTCTGTAAGTCGCCTTGGATAAAGGCATCTGCTAAATAAACAAATAATTCTAGAGCAGCAATATCCTTTTTGTAACGAGGTGACCAAAACTGAACACAATATTCTAGGTGAGTTCTTACTAATGCATTGTAAAGTTTTAACATTACTTCCCTTGATTTAAATTCAACACTTCTCACAATATATCTGAGCATGTTGTTGACCTTTTTTATAGCTTCCCCACATTGTCTAGATGAAGACATTTCTGAGTCAACATAAACTCTCATTAGTATCTAAACCTAGTAGACACAGCGTCCGTCAGTTCTGGCAGATTCTACTGTACTTGCTGAAGCGGTTTTCTCCCACTGCTAAAAAAAAAAATAAATAGCGACCTAGCTAACAATTTAATCCCGAGTGCTACAGTGAAACTTACTGTCTTTAAATTGGGACTTTAGTGAAGACCGCATGTGTACATGAGTACATTAATTATTGTAGAAAGTAATTCATAGCCAGCCAGCATTTTTGTAAATAGCAACACATGTAATATACAATAAAATAAACACTTTATTTGTCATCGGTGTCAATTTCAGGCAGAGCTTCATGGTCGGCAAGGTAACACAACTGAGAGAATTTTTTCCTCTATCATCCTGTCTGGCGCTGTCAGTGTCAGTTTCTCCGCACACAGTACAGCAGTCGCTCAGTAACGAGGTGCAAACAGGTGATTGATCGATCTGTATGAGCTTTTATGATGGTGCTTTGTTAAAAAAAATAAAAAATAAATCTAAATCTAAATTTATAACGGTGTTTATTTTTTAGAAAAATAAAATCCAAGCCTATTTTTAGCGACCCCCAGTTTCAAAAGGTACTAGCCTTTGGACTAGTAGCACAATATTGTTAGATTCTAACCCTGCAGCAGTACAAATGTCACTCTTGAAATCAGGACTTAAAGGATGTATTGCAGTAAGAATACTTCTGTTAAGAAAGGGGAACAAGACTAAAAGGCTAAAATATGCACAACAACACAGAAATTGGGCTATGGAACAATGGTCAAAGGTGCTTTGGACTGTTGATGGATGGACGACACCTGTGCCTTCTGCCAGTTCTGTTGTCAATTCAATGCTTGTCTTCTTTCTATTTCTTAAGGATATTATCTTCATGTATTGAAAATTAAGTGATGCAAGCTATTTCACTCAATGTTTTTCCTTCTTTATGCAAGTCAAGGTTATAATAGTAGAAAACACTAGTGGAGGCTTTGAGTAAATTGTTTATGCTCATAATGCATCACAGTAGAAAAATGCAACATGTCTAAGACTTTTGCACAGCAGTATATATATTATATATATTACTACTACCAGTGCAACAGGTCGCCAACATTTCTAGAGCAAAATAGGTTTTATGGGTGTGATTTGACAAATATTTTGGTTGCAAATATTTATGGCTTTACAGTATTTTGTTTAAATATAGCTGATACGACATAAGTAAATAACGTAAATAAAAGAAAATGTTTAAGTTCATACCGCAATTATTTTTTTCTTTCTTTTGTACTATGTTTTGCAATTAATTTTCTGTTAAGTCACAGAATTGCCGTTGAGCAGTCTTTTCATACAGCCATTTTATCCTGTTGTTTAGGAGTGGAGGAGGAGGGTGTTCTTGAAAAGGGGTGGGACTGACAGTGATGGGAAGAGATAGAGATATATATATATATATATATATATATATATATATATATATATATATATATATATATATATATATATATATATATACATATACATATATACATACATACACACACACATTACTGCAAATAGTTTCCAGCGAAGAACTCTGTGATACGCATCTGGATGGTGTTTTTTTGCAAGTATGGATGGCAAACTTTGTCAGCGTTTATTAAATGTCCCAATTTGGCTCTATATCCAGATGCTGCTCCATAGCAAGCCGCACTGTTAAAAGCGCAGCACGCACACTTACGTCATCGGTGTCTGTTTCAGGCAGAGTGTCCTGGTCACTAAGGTGACACAGCTGAGAATTCCTCTGGCATCCCCTGTGGTGTTATCAGAGTTTCAGTTTCAGTTGTATTTTCATAAGCACGCTCCTCCTCAACTACAGAAACCCCAGCTTTTTTGAAGCAAAGTTGCATTGTTTGCTGGTTTACCAAGCGCACAGCATCTAACTGAATGGTCGTGCTGGTGCTCATCGCTTTTCTCTTTCCAGCCATGCTTGCTGTTGCAGACAGAGCTGTTTTTTCTAACCGTAAACCTGACACTGCGTACATGGAATAAATAGCCAAGGTACAGTACAGGGGTAATTGCTCAGTAATGAGGTCAAACAGCTGATTGATCGAGCTGTCAAGCTTTTACTACAGTAAAGTGCTGCCTTTTTATTTAAATCTATGTGAATGGCAAGGTAACAATGTGAAAACAATTGATTGGTGGATTATTATAAGCGATTAATACAGTATAAGCAGTGCGTTTCTTATTTAAATCTATGTGAATGGCACATAACAAACAGCAGAGTTTGCCCAAAATATACGGCGTGCTTAACACAGTATAAACAATGCCTTTGTTATTGAAATTAATGGGAATGACAAATGGCAAACGCTAACGGCTGCCTGAAATAACCCTGAATGGTGTAAGTGGTGGATACTATATATATAATGCACATATATACAGTGGTTTACAGAAGTATTCACCCCCCTGCAAAGTTTTCACATTTTGTTGAATTACATATAATGTATGCACAGTTTTTCAAACAACCTTTTTTTATTCAAAGTTGTAGTGGTTAAACTGAACACTGTTATATGAGGAGGAGGTTGAATGTCAGCAAAACTTGCAAAGAAAATGTACAAAATGAAATGTACTGATTGCATAAGTATTCAGCCCCTTAAGTCAGTACTTGCTGGAAGCACCTTTTGCAGCAATTACTACTATGAGTCTTTTGGATAGGTCTCTACTAGCTTTGCACAGTAGGATGGTGAAATTTTTCCCATTCTTCACCGGAAAATTGCTCCAGTTCTGATACGTTTGCTGGGGATCGTCAAGTCTCACTATACATTTTCAATTGGATTCAAGTCAGGACTTGACTGGGCCACTCAAGAACATGAATTCTCTTCTTGTTCAGCCACTCCAGTGTGGCTTTGGATTTGTGCTTCGGGTTATTGTCCTGCTGAAATGTGAATTTCCTCCCCAGTTTCAGAGTCTTGGCTGACTCAAACAGGTTTTCCTCAAGGATTCGACTGTACTTTGCACCATCCATTTTCCCCTCTATCCTGACAAGCTTCCCAGTCCCTGCTGAAGAGAAGCATCCTCATAACATGATGCTGCCACTACCATGCCTGACAGTTGGGATGGTGTTGACTGGGTGATGTGCAGTGTTGGGCTTGCGCGAGATGTAACGCTTTCAATTTAGACCGAAAAGTTCAATTTTGGTCTCGTCTGACCACAAAACCTTTTTCCACATGTCTGCAGTATCATCTACATGCTTTTTCGCAAACTCCATAGTGCTTTAAGATGAGGCTTTTTGAGTAATAGCTTCTTTCTTGCCATCCGTCAATACAGGCCAGCTTTGTGTAGGGAACGGCTTATTGTTGATATCTCATCTCAGATACATAACTCTGTAGATCTCTCAAGGTCATTGTTGGCTTCAGAGTGACATCCCAAACCAGTTTCCTGCTTGCCCGGCTGCTCAGTTTAGGAGGGCGACCTGATCTGGATAGTGTCTGGGTGGTATGATGCATCTTCCACTTCTTAATGATGAACTTCACTGTGCCAAGAGGGATAATCAGCGCCTTTGAAATGTTCTTGTATCCTTCTTCTGCTCTGTGCCTCTCTACCACTTTATCCCTGACTTGTTTCGAAAGCTCCTTGGTCTTCATGGTTGCTTTGTAGGATCACTATGTGAGTTGCAGCTTGAAAGTCTTTATATACCTGAGGGAAATTATCTACAAGTTAAACCACTTTGAGTACACACAGGCTGAAACCATTTCACTAATTTTGTGACCTTTCAAACAAATCATTTGCACCTAAGCTGATTTAGGGCTGCAGTAGCAAAGGGGTTGAATACTTATGCAACTGAGATTAATCTGTTTTTCTCTGTAAATCTTACTTATTAATATTCTATATGCATTTTCAACTTTGTCAATGTGGAGTAGTTTGTGTAAATTCTACATGTAAAGTCTAATTTGAAAGTGTCGTGGAGTACGCTCAGGTGCCAACAAAATGTGAAAACTTTGCAGGGGGTGAATACTTCTGTAAACCACTGTTTGTGTGTGTGTATATATATATATATATATATATATATATATATATATATATATATATATATATATATATATATATATATATATATATATATATATATATATATATATATATATATATATATATATATATATATATATATATATATATATATATATATATATACATATATACATATACACACACACACACACATACACACACACACAAAGGAAAAAATGGAAGGAAAAACAACCAGTATTGCATATTACATGTGCTAAATAAAGCTGTTACTGTACACAAAATGCTTATCTTTTTTCTTTAGTTTCACTGGGCACTGTTTTCCTCAAGGCAGGAAAGTCACACTTTCTAAATATGGATACGGCAACATGCAGTCTACCGGGCCCACATCACAGCATTTGAGAGTGTTATGTTCTCCTGTGCTTAACAAGCCAAGCTCAGGTCACAAAAGCATGTGTCGTCACACCAGTGCACTGGATTCCTTGCTCAAGTACGGTGAAAGGGCTACCCTGCATGAACAGCTTGAGACAGACTAACCAGCTCACTGGAGGTCAACAGTTGTTTAGCAGATGGAATGCACAGAATAACAATGTAAACCAACTACCCCGATGACTGATAGTCTCCTGATCATATTCATTACTGAATAGTGTATGCAGCCTGCTCATATATCTCAGTGTGCCCTTGCAACCTGCATTATAAATGGTGCTGTGTCACAAAATCTCCTTGGTTTTGTTCAGCAAAAAAGGCTTTCCGGAAATACTAAATGGAACAGAGTAGGGATTTTACAGTTAAGTGTGAAGCTTATGAAGCATGATTAATAGTTGGCTTCAGTTAATTCTGCTATACTAAATATAAAAACAGTAGTGAAAAAAATGCCAGTGCAGCTATTAACTGTTGGTGAGTTGTGAGTACACAGACCATATATTATAGATTATATATTAGAAAAAACAGGAGATCCACTCGGGTCACTGGTCTGAGTAATTAGTTTCCTGCAATACAGGGGCCAGCAGATTTCATTCAAATGAGACTGTAGACAGGCTGAAATCAATAGGGCAGGCATTTAGATCATGTGACCTGAACAGCATAGTGGGCTTCTCATATCTGGAAAATTAGATGTCTGTTAATCTCCAAATCAGCGTGCTTTACACCAAAAATAAACAGGTGAAAGCATCTGGTTCTTTGCTTTCCTGTTAACAAAAGGTCAAAACTAGGCCTCCAGTAACATGAACTCACACAGAATCAATAGGACAGATATTGACACTAAAGGCAGCAAATTAATTTAATTATTAAAACAGCACAATATCCATGTACAGTCTGGGGATTTCAAATAGATGAAATTAAGGTAAAAAAAAGGATGTTAACAATGAAAAGAAAAAGTACAGGTATGTTATTTAAACAGTGGGGACGTGGGGACGTATAATGTAATATTTTTCAGAACCCCACTACTTACTAACTTACAATTAAACTTGGTAACCTATATTCCAAAGAGGATAGCTACAGAATCCAGTCTAATCAAAACAGATACTGATTAACTACATTTTAGATGGATGAAACACTTATCAAGACTTACTATAAGCTCTTTTCTACATATTTAGTAAAACCACAATGAGAACCTGCATACATACTGCTGGAAGTATAACAGAGACATTTATTATTTTGGAAGTATAGAAATTTCAATTAACCCATTATCATCCTACAGTAAGTGATAAAAAAAATGCATGTGACTAGGTTAACTGCCAGTAACTAATTATTCTGTAAAATGTCTTATCCCTGTCCAAGGTTATAATGCCCTCTTTATCGAAGAAGAAACATTATTACTATGGCTTTGTATCAACAGTATATTATTATTATTATTATTATTATTATTATTATTATTATTATTATTATTATTATTATTATTATTTATTTCTTAGCAGAGACCCTCATCCAGGGCGACGTACAATTGTTGCAAGATATCACATTATACACATTATACATTATTTCACATAATTTTTGCATTGTTACCCATTTATACAGTTGGGTTTTTACTGGAGCAAGCTAGGTAAAGTACCTTGCTCAAGGGTACAGCAGCAGTGTACCCCACCTGGGACTGAACCCACGACCCTCCAGTCAAGAGTCCAGAGCCCTAACCACTACTCCACACTGCTGCCCGGTATTATACTGTATATAACATATAGTTTGTTTGAGATATTTGCATATAACAAATACAGAGATCGACATTGGTGAACTTAAGTTCACTGGACAAGATAGAGAGATTTCTCTTGACCTAGCCTGCTACTGCTGCCACTACTTATTATTCAAATGAAACAGTGGCATATCTAAATACAGACAGCTCTGTCAATCATTAAAATAGGGTGCTTTGTGTTATAAAAATTAACATGTAAAACAGTGCACACTGTTGAGGATTTAAATATAGTTAGATATTCATTGTAATCTTATTTAACAACAGTCTAGTACAGTTTTATTTTATTATTAATTAGACTTTATTTAATAATTTAAAAAACCTGGGTCCATAGTATTTAAAAAGTATGTAAAATAGAAGGATATTAAATGGTGCCAATTAAATTGGTAGCATTTTAGATTAGTTAAAAATTCTAAACAGTCATAAGGAATTGGCTGTTTTTTGCAGAACAAAGCTCTGTAAATAACCAAGTGATTTTGTGATACAGCATAATTTTTAATGAAGACTGCAAGGGCAGAGTTACAACATTGATATCTTAAGACCAGATAATACAAAGCACAAATAAAACCAGGCATTGGGGATTATACATTGTTTTTATAATTTGCTAACCAATCCTTCTATGTATAATGCTGCAGTGTTTCTAAGTTTACTTTTGCTTCCACCCTCCTCCACAAATCTAGAGAGACCCTAAAGGGTCTGACTATACTAAAACCATTTCGGAATCTCCAATAAGGGCAAAAATGCCACAAGTTCTAAAAATAGAAGTTGGTCTCAATGGGATTTAGAAATTAAAGAAGAAGAACCACCCAGACTGAATGTCCTGATGCTAGGGCAATCCTTCTTATTCCAAAGGCAGTGACATATCCTTGAAATACATATCCTTACAGACAAGGACAGAATTACAGCTTAAAAAAGTAAGCTTCATTTTAGTAAACAAGAACAAAAGCAACATGTTTGTGCTTTTTTGATAATCGGATACTGTTGATGTGTAGGGCTTTAACTGTTACAATGTCATTCCATTCATTTGCCCTGAATAGGCTTTCTTTGAATAACAGTAAAATAGAGTACTGAAGCATAATTTTTAACACAAAAGCACAAATTGGAAATTGCTTTCTAGTCTGCAGCTTAAGAAGTGGTAATTTGGTAAAGAATAAAAATATGCATCCCCTTTGAACATTACCAGCTTTAAAAGATGTCAGTGAGCACAGTATTTAAAATAATAATACATATTAATTTCATAATATAGTACTTTATGCCAGGTGTTACAGATGCCTTGACCAGACTGCACCCAACTACCTCCTGACCCTCATCTCTCCCTACACCCCCACTCGACCTCTCCGCTCCTCCTGCACTACAAGACTGGCTGTACCTCCTCTACGCTTCCCTGCCTCCAGAGCCCGCTCCTTCTCCACCCTCGCCCCGCAGTGGTGGAATGACCTTCCTACAGATGTCAGGACTGCCCAGTCCCTGACCACCTTCCGACGCCTCCTCAAGACTCACCTCTTCAGACAGCACCTGTAGAACTCCTTTTCCCTCTGGACACTTCACACATCTCTCTTCCTTAAATGCGCTTTACTTGCTCTTATTTGCTCCCTATTTTACTGTATTTAATCCTGTACTTTAGAGTACTGTAATCTGTCACAAGTGTATTTAATTATATCCTGATGTAACTATCACTGACACTTATCTGCTCCGTTATTGAATCATATTTTGTCATATACTTGTACTTGCTAGAACCAAAGTAATTGTATTTTATCTTGCTCTTAATTGTATTAATACTTGTACTGTGATTCTTGAAATGTATTTTTGTAAGTCGCCCTGGATAAGGGCACTTAATAATTAATAATAATAATAATAATAATAATAATAATAATAATAATAATAATAATAATAATAATAATAATAATAATAATAATAATATTTGCTTCCCTTAGAATTTGCTCTTTCCTCAGCCTAAACAAGCTAAATAAATAAATACAAAAATAAATAAATAAAGCTTTTATGACACAATATAATTATATAAAACACAAAGGCTTACCTAACATATTTTTCAAGAGACACAGTACATAATGTTGCAAATACACATCACCTAAAGGAATATTTAAAATGATTGTTTATTTGCCCGATTTCAAGCATGTCAGTATTGAAGAGAAGCTGGCAAGTTTGTGGTTAACAAAGTTAATTACAATATATTTGCTTTCGATTAAGAGAAGATTAATTGGATGGCAACAGTGGAAGCAATGAGAAGGTGCAACAGGTGTTTGTGAAAGCTTGAGAATGTGCCTATGTTTGTAGTTTATCACTCAGTCAGATCCAATTTCACACTCTGCTTTCCATTGTCCTTTGTAATGGAGTATATACTTTAACAAAATACATTAAGTCCTGACTTGCTAAAGCAGCATTATAATGTGGTTCTTATAACTGCCAACTTGAAAAGCTGATTTAACTTCACTTTTAGTACAGTCTCACTACTGTCAAACTCATAATTAAAATGCAATTTAAAAAAATGTTTTTTAAAAATGTAACTGATGACAGCCAAAAAAGCTTTTTTATTGATTTTGATCTTTAGTTTACTGGTCTTTGATAGACACAGTTCAGACACCACATAATCTATAGCCGAGACACCTCTTCATATCATTACTAGTTCAGGTATTTCTCAGACTCCAGAAAAGGCATCATGTCTACCTGTTGGATGGAGCATTAATATAAACAAATGGTGTTTAAAATAGTTGCATCATTTTAGCAAAATGTAAACCTCTCAGACACTTCTAAATTTCTTCTGCAATAATAATAATAATAATAATAATAATAATAATAATAATAATAATAATAATAATAATAATAATATCAGCAATACTAGAGACTACAACTGCCAGGTGATATGACAGAAGCGAGTCAACGCATGGGATACATTTTAAGTGATAGTTGTTTAATGTGTCCCAATATGATTTCCTTTTATCCTTTCATGCGTTTGGGTGGGTTAGTGTGCAGCTGTCTCCAGGTAAGCTTATGATTTAATGGGATAATGTGGGACAACAGTTAAGTAGTACAGTACTCGCCGGCTAAGAGAACACCCCTCGTAAAGCAAGCGAAGTTTTTTTATAGTCGAAGTGTTCTCTAAAACTGAGTTAGCCACCAGACACAATATGAATCAATAAAATAAATACAAATGTATAACTTGTCATGATGCACGTGCATCAACATATGAAATGAACTGAATAAGTAAAAGCAAAACAACAGTCAAGTGTATGTTAATAAACTATAGTAATAAAGTAACAGACAAACTAACGTTAAAAAAATGAAGCAAAACAACACAGTCAAAAAGCTTAAATCGCTATGCACTATGAAATTTGCTGGCGGCTGTGTTTCGGTCTATCACAATGGCAGAGGCGAATATATTGGTGGTTACCTAGGGTTAACTTAACGTTAATAAACTGTCAAACTAAATTAACACAGCACCCCTACACGTGTTACAAAATGCAGCAGCAATATACAAGACATGGACATTATTTAACAGAATGGTGAAGCAACTCACCAGAATGGGAAACACCAAATTGCTCTGTGACTTGTGTCTGATTCAAGAGCTCAAACAATTTCCAACAGCGGCACATTTTGGTGTTTGTTTACATGCCATTTTGTAGTGATGAGTTGCACTCGTGGAAATCAGAATAGAAAATAATTCAATGATATGACGGCGGTTCTGGAAAGATTTAATAAACGGATCAGTGTCCCTCAAGTCACTCTAGCGATGACAAGTCGCTCTTTTACAAAACAGTACTGTATCCATTGTGAACGAATCGCTATCGGTGCCAAGAAGGTGTTCTTTTAAGTGAAGTTCCTTTTCATTTAGGCGGAACATTTACAATGGGAAAAATCAGTTTCACCACAAGGGTGTTCCCTTAGGCGAAGTGTTCACTTAGGAGGTGTTCCTATAGATGTACTTACCATCTGTAAAGCTGATATTTCAAATCCGACTTCACTGATCGCATTCAAAATCTTCCCAGTGAGCGCTGTGAATACAAAAGAACCACATTAACCAAAACATGCCTTCACATAGCAAGCAGGTGATTGTTATATGAAGAAATAATAGTTACATAATTGCTGTTACATTTTAAAAGGGACACTTATTTTTCAAACCTTTTATTTACCAGTTTTACACTTTTCATGATCACATTTTACTTTTATGTTTAGGGTATTTTAATTTTGCCAAAACCTTGGATAATGGTCACTGCCATTTTTCTCCCTTGTATTTAGTTAGGCAACAAAACAACCCAAAACAATGAAAGGAGGAAAAAAGACATACTAGACAAACAAGGTGGATTATTTATTTATTTATTTTTTGGACAAAAGAATGGGTAGAGTGAAATTATGTGTTTACCTACCGCACAGTGGCTAACAATTTTTTGGTGAGCTGCAGCTATAATTGGAAACAGGTGTGCGTATGTATGATTCTACTGCTGAGGAGGACCAGGGCCCTTGGCTCTTAATTAAATGCTGATTGCTGCCGAGGTGGCTGCTCCAATTCTAAAGGACTGAAGAGTGTAGAACTGAGGAGAAAGGCCTGCTTTAGAGATGAGAGAGGCAATGTGAGTTGAGAACCAATGTCTTGTAACTACTGCACAGGAGGAGCTGGTGAACAGTGGATCCGTCATGAGGAAAGGCTTCTTTCTGTAGATGTACTAGACATGGAGGTGTAGGGACATAAAGGAGAATTAATCTTCAACAGCTGTAGAAATTGACCCTGTCTTAGAGATGCAGAGCATAATTAGGAAATGAAACTCTGGAACTAAGGAGATGTCGTTGGAACAGATGCCGAGAGAAGGGAAGATGGAAAGGAATGGGACTGTATATTCGGAGCATCTGAGGAATCCAAAGAAAGCAGTTAAGCAGATGACTTCCATGAGGAGATTGAAGGGGTTGAAACAGCCTTTTCGCAAGATTGATATGAGCGACTGTAGAATATCCAAAGATATAGGAAGTCGAGATGGGGAAGTAGGAGGGGAGCTCTTAGATATGCCACGGAGAGTCAGGCGGATTGCTGGAATGGCCAGAAGAATCGGAGAGGACACTGACATGAGACAGAAATGAAACTGAATTCCGGAGATGTAAGATTTGATTGTGGAAGCAGAGAGGTGTAGAATGTCTCGTGCGTGGACAATAAAGGCTAGGATTCAGTCATGATTATATGGAACTGTCTGAAGGAGGAGAAAGAAGACCAACCTGTAGAGTAGGATGATCTTGCTGATGGAGCTAGGGCAGCGGACATATAATTTCTAGCAGATAGAAGAAGGTTGAAGACAGGAGAGCTCACAGGAATACTAGGTGCTGGTATTGCGGAACTTGGAGAGGTGCGGGAGATGCTGTGGGAACCAACTGCTCAAATCTTGCGATCTGTAGGTGAGAAAGAGCATCAACTGTATTATTATGTGAACCGGGAATGTAACAGGCTTGAATGAAGAAATTAAAAGACATAAGTCCAAATGAGGCGACGTAGTAACTGCATTATAAGGGGAGAGGAAGATCTTCCTTTATTGATGATACAGACTGTAGACTGTCGCTAAACAACGTGATAAATTTTCTTGACCATCGGTGGCCCCAGATGTGAGCAGCTGCGATGATGGGATACAGTTCCAGAAGAGCTGTAGCTGTAGATTCTGAATTTCAGGGGGCCATTCGCTAGAGAACCATTCAGTCCCTAGGTAACCCCCGAATCCTAAGAATGAAGCGTCAGTAAAAATCAGGTCTTCATAGAAATCAGGTCTTCATATAATAGGGACAGGCTACAAATTAAAGTAGCCCTCATCTTAATATCCTTTCTTGCTTCGTTGAGAGCAAAGATCTGCTGAAGCGGTGATCTGTAACAATGTGTGCGGTGGACTGCCATCAGTAGTGGGCAGTGGCCTGCTGTAGAGAGCAGAGATCTGCTGAAGAGAGTGAAAAGAAATTCATTGTCAGATATAAGCAAATGTAAACTACATGAAGTGCCTCCTTGGGATTGCAGTAGGTTGTTGCACAATTGTCTGCCAACCAGAATTTTGATAGGACGTCGATGTTGGTCTTTAAGTGTTAAGGCGATTTAGATGGAGCCAAAGATGAGGCTACTTTCGGGAGAGATGTAGAATGCATTGCTGTGAGGCTGCTGCAAAACCTATTCATTTGATCAGGAGTAGTCTACGAGTGTATTAGTCACTGCAAAGTAGGAGGCTGCTTTGACTGAAACGCTGATAAATCGAAGGACATGGTTGCTGTACCTGACTGGCAGCTCACATCGAATGAAATATTAACCTGATTTGAAAATACTTGACTTTCGCAGTGAAAGGACCAGCTAAAATATAGAACTTATTATACTGCCATCTGGACGTTATGATTAGAATAAAACCGTTGGCTTTAGAAAATGTTGCAGGGTAGAATATATTTGAATATTGTGATCAATAGTCCACGTGATTGGAATGTTTATCCTAAATGCTCTGATGCTGTATCATGCCAACCTGAAATCTGACGATCTTCTATAATATTGCGGCGAATCTATGCAGAAAGAGAATGATGGTGGATTGTATTTAGACAGCTTTATGGTACTCGTAGAACATAGAACCCCTGCATCTAACTGAGAGCTCCACGATGTAGAAAAAAGTATTGATCCAGCTCTTGATTGGCGTTGTGGAATGTAATGTCACGTGACTTGAGTGTAACATTGATATCTTTACCTTCAATTATTTATTTTCTGATGTTAGGAGAGAGTGGCGCCTGATAGATGGGGCTGTTGAAACAACAGGCGGCTCGTCAGTAAAGGAAAATGAGGCATGGCCTGCTGAGCGTCGTCTATCTATGAAGACATTTTGCATATTCTTTATATATTTATTATTAATGTAAAAGTATATTGAATACAGTTAAACATGTATAGAAGTAAGTTAACAAAGGTCCATAAGACGCACCTGCAGTTCATTTAATGTCACGAATTCGGCAAGTTGAATTTACTCTCTCCAGTTGTGAAAATGCAGTGGCAGGAAGCTGGAAGATTGCAGTACTGAGGCACAGAGCTCACAGGGCCTCGTGAAACTGCTTGGTTACCACGGCAACTTAACACTCCCAGTAGTCGCTCATGAGGGCTTTGCCGTGGTAACCATGGCCTGTGAGTCACCAGTGGAAAGTTGCAACGCAGCAGTGACAATGGAGTTTATGCTTTTTTTTTCCCGGCAATGGTTTGTTTTGAAAGTGATGTTTTGCGAGTAGGCTTCACGTAATACATTACAAAGCACAAAACTAGAACGAGAACAAAGCTGGGGTTCCCACGTTGAACTGGGAATTGAAACCAAATTAATGTCCTTACCCATTATGATTTTTTGTCTTGGCTGCTGGACGCAAGTAGCAGTGAATTGCTAAACCAGGAACCCACATGGGGAACAGACGCAAGCAAGATGATTGACAGATCTACTGCGGAGGTGGGCATTGAGGCTGCAATGTGTAACACAATTGTGTGATTCTGTTATCGAATGACCAGGTGGGGAGGGACACTACTGCTGCTTTAACACTGAAATGCTACGGAGAAGAAAATACCTTTCAGAATCTTGTTGATGTAACAATCTTTAAAGAAAAGTTGGGGAAGGGCGCCTGCTTGTAGTTGTTTGCAGGCGGAGGAAAAAACAAAGCTTTGCAATAGATGTTAAGGGCAAGGCGATTGCGGCAGACGGGAATGTTGATGCCTTTGTCAAACAGAGCTTTAAAAAGTTTGGTGGAGGGCTTATCTTTAACAGCGCAGCTGGAGATTAGATAGTTGCAGGCTTAACTGACGATGCACCTGCTGCAGCGAGAAAGAAAGAAAGAAGCTAAAGGACGAGAAATCTTCCGAGCAGATAGGAAAATTGCTCTAAATCATCCGAGTCAGACGAGAGAATGAGAAGACAAAGTTTAGACATTAGTAAAGAGAGAAAGTTTAAGCACATTTGATGGAGTATGAGCAATTGCTAGAAAGCAAAAACACTAGATGAGAAAACAAACTGAAAACACTAGACAGTGTGCTGTGTGAGATTCAGACTTATATAGGAAATAGGAGAAGATTGACAGGGAAAGCAGATTGGAGCCCCGGATATCGTCCTCCGAAATATGCTTACAGGCTATCACATAATTTAAAAAAAAAAAAAAACTATATGAACATAATTTGGATCTTTTATTTAACATCATGTAATCAAAGAAACTACAAAATGATATCGCAAAAGTCTACCGGAAGCCATAATAGTAGTACAGTATTTCATGTTAGATTTTGAAATGTCACATTTTTCAATTTGCGTACATGGAAGACTACAAAGCGGCATGTAATTCAATGTGGTAACGTAACATTAGTTATTCAGCAGGTTTCATTCAACTTTATGAAGCAAAATTTGTTAATTCTATAGGGTGATGCAAAACTTTTGGCCAAAGCTGTATAAGACTTCACCCCCTTACAAAGCAGCACTTCTAAAATTAAGTAGAATTAAAGGCAACAATTAATTAGATCAATGTTTAATTCTCACTTACTTAATACAGTAGTGGACCATTATAAAAAATTTAAAAAAAGTTTAAAAGAGTAATGCAACACTAATCTAAGAAAAAATGCCCAGCAAATAACCTCAATCTGAAATTCTGTAGACAAACCTTACTATGTTTCTTGCTCATCATCAAGTTACCAAGCAGAACACCTGACAGGTAACCTCTCAGCAATTTTTAATTAGGTGAAGAGATGAGCTTCTTATGTAAACCAACTCCTCCTACACTGCTCTACTCAGTGGGTACTTTTCTACATCATGCAAATTATACTAAGCTGTAATCATTTATTTTTACATTATTTTTAGGGCTTCTGATTTGGCTTTACCTGATAAACTCTGATAAAACAATACAAAAAAAATGAAATCTGTGTATATCCAATAAACACCGGAAAAACTGAATTCACATGAACTTCACCCCTTTCCCAGTGCAGTTAGCTGTGCAATATCCCTTTTTCCTGACTTGTATCTAGCATTGACTTGTTCTGAATACTTTAATCCCACCCCAACTACTGAGTGGAAGCAAATTCCTGCTTTTCTACTGGAGGCTGTGCAGACAGGGAGGATTGTACACGCTTGTGAGATTTAAAACAATCTTACAATTTAATAAGGAAGGACTTGCTGAAGGGGTTTAAAGCTATATTACAGTTATAGGGAGGATTTACACGCTTGTGGAATTTAAAACAGAATTACAAATTGTGGCGACGTTTTTAAAAATGCCTAGACACACAAAAACCCCAGAAGAATATGCCTGTGACCATAAGGATTTCATTGTGGAAGACTGCAAAGGAAAGACGGTACTAGTTTGTACTGTCAAATTATTATACATATTGTGCGAGAAAAAAAAACATCCAAGAATTTTGGAAAGTAACCGAAAACAATAATCTCACACAGTATATAAAAAGCTAAAGCCTGTTAAAAATATATATATATATTTCAGGACATCTATATAAAACTCAGAAACAGGTACAAAAATAAATAAACACGGAAAAATGAAATTAATAGACACCGAAAAACAGAAGCCCTAAATATTTTAGGCTTATCTTTAAATAATCCCCTTTTAACTCTCCATGAGAAAAAACACACCCTCAGCCTCTGTGATTATGTGTACTAGGCATACTGGAAACTATTCTTCAGAAGCATTATGCACATATTCAAATCAGTTTTCTGAGATGCTATGGCAACATCAGGTTCAGACAATGTCTGATGTCTCTAGAGCTCCAGACCTAGACTGTTGTTTTGCCCTGTGTTTTGTTGTGTGTGTTACACCACATCCCTTTTCACCACTGAAGGTCTGGGTTTGAATATCTCAAGTCATAAGTTTAGTGGTCTCAACCTAGGCACCCACATCACACAATTCAGCACAGCTGTACCAGCATTGTCACTGGCACTGCCTGCTTAATTTGACAAGAAAATGATTCAGGATAGTTAACATGTGAAATTACGCTGTTTCAGTTTTCAATTTCGCTTACAAACCATCAATCAATCAATCTTTATTTTATATAGCACCTTTCATAGTGGACCACCATCACAAAGCGCTTTACAAGATGCAGTAACAAGAAGAAAACCCATAGTACTTTAAAAGTGCATAATACATAATAGTAACATAATACATGAAATAGTAGCAGCAACACAGAAGCTAATAGCAGATATCAGGCTTAAAGAGCATGGAAAGCAAGAGAGAACAGGTGGGTCTTGAGAGTTGATTTAAAGAGAGCGACAGTGGGAGCATCACGCACCAAAGCTGGGAGAGAGTTTCAAAGAGTCGGAGCCATGAAACTAAACGAGCATTCTCCAAGTGTGGTGCACTGGCTTGGGGATAACAAGCAGGCCAGAGTCGGAGGACCTCAGCTTGCGGGCAGGGACATAGCGGGTCAACAGGTTGAGGAGGTACTCGGGAGCTGTGTGATGAAGGGCATTGTAGGTGAGCAGTAGAGATTTGAAAATAATCCTGAACTTTACAGTTAGCCAGTGCAGCTGGGCACGACGGGGGGGGGGGGCATCAAAGGAGAGGTTGCTGTCAAGAAGTACACCAAGGCTTCATACTGTGGGGGAAGGCAGGAGCAGTTTCCTAGGTTCAGGGCAGCTATATTTAGATTCTTAAGTTGAGTTTTAGATCATACTAGGAGTTCAGATTTGCTAGTGTTCAGCTGAAGAAAATAGGCAGACATCCAGACTTCGATGTCCTGAATGCAAGCAGAGAGCCGGACCATGGCAGAGAGGCTACCAGGGTCAAGTTTTAAGTAGAGGTGGGTGTTGTCAGCATAGGAGTGAAACATGAGGTTGTGTTGGTGGAATCCTATTTTATTATTATGGCCCTAAGGTTAACTAAAATTACAACCTTACCAAAAGTAATAAATACAAAATTACAAACCACTAAATTGAAGCAGCTGGAATACTATATTAGCTTTTGATTCCCCATTGTCCAGGGCAATGTACTCTTGATACATGATGCTTCAAAATATTTTTTATCAACAAGTGGCTTTATACATGCATTAAATAACTAATTTTTTTTTTATTCAGTTAACCTGCAAACCATCCCACAGAGACTATCCATCATACTTCTGCTAGGCAAAGCAGAACAAGACCACTCAGGGATAGACATAGGCTTACTCTCAGTCATGGCAATACACAAACCTTGTCAAATTTACAATATTTATGATGGTTTCTTTTAAACTACATTCTTCTGGTGTCAGACATGAAGACATCAGTTAATGTGGATAAAGACTGTCTAGAAGTTTTTGCATTCCCAAATCCTTCTGGTACAAATCCACTTAGAAATCAGCAGGAAGTTAGGCTCAATTACAAAAGAAACTGCAGGTGTGATGAAAACATAATAAGCATGTGCCCTTATCTTGGCCTGGATTAGTTTGAAAACTACTTAAGCTACATGCATAAGAAAATGAAAGTTAAGATTTAAAATGCCAGCTGTAATTGTACACTCCAGGAACACAGAGTTACACTGTGGTAACGAGCAGCACCATTCCTGGCTTCTACGGAGACGGTGCAAAGCCTCCAAACGTTTTTTGGCAAACAATAGCTAAAAAGGTTTATTGAAATAAAGAAATGTCATTAAACACAATATAACAAAACCTAATTGTTGTCCATGTTGGATCCTGTGCAAACATGCACCTAAATCACACCAAGGATTTAGGAGTAAAATTTGAAAGAATAAATTATTTCATGGCCCTCATTTAGTCACTGGCAACAATAATTAAGTACCTATATACAATAAGTACCTTTTGGTGTTTTTTTTTAGCTTTGCGCTTGCAATAGCTTGTGCTATTAAAAGTTTTACATTAGTTGAGCTCCAGATACAAAATGTATAATTACGTGAGATCTTAATTTGTTTTTACATCAGGCAATACAGATTTAAGGCCTTGACACTAATCTTTTTAACTGTGTGTGGCAAAGTGGTTACCAGTGTGCAGGTGCAGGTATGCAGCAGTCATCACTAAACAGACAGACAACAGTAATCCAGGTGCAATGGTGTTTGATTTTAAATCCAAGTGTCTGATGACACAAAACACACATAATAATATATAATAACAATGATAAGCAATGCAACGGCGTGTATTGCTTTACTGTAATCCGCGGGTTGGTCCCGAAATAATAATAGTCCCGATCTTTTACATCCACACGTAACACAAACACAAGTCCACAGTGTGTGCTCTAGTGCTCGTAGTGCAAATACAGTTTATTGTGCAAACAAAGTGAAGTGTTGTCTGGGTTTAGTGCTGGCCTTTGGCAACAGCTCTGGATCGTATTTCAGCCGCCTAAATAATAACAAACATTATTTTCAGACAGGACAAGAAACAAACAAACAAAACACTCATGATAACACAGGTTTCTCCTTCCAGTTCACGTTTAATCATTACAAAGGACCCCTTGGTTTATGAGTGCAACAGCTCCTCCAATCCGCGGCTGCCACATCATTTCCCTTCTGGGTCGATGATCTAGTGAACCGGAGCTCTGCCCCCTTTCTGGATGACCAACTTCCGCCTAACCCTGGGAATGAATTGTCTGTTCCCTTTACAAAGCGCCCTCACAGGTCGGAAGGGAGATGTATCACCAATAATCATTTCGTCTCTGTCACACTGTGTTAAGAGTTTATCATGTGGTAGGAAAGAAGTAGCGAGTGTTAGTGAAATTAATGCAATTGTAAAAAAGCTACAGTAACTCAAAATATCTAACCATACTTTCAGTCCCTAAATTGTAATAATAATCTTTAATTGTGTTTTGCCCCAACTTTTCTACTCTCCTTTAACAATCCAATTGATATTTGTTAAGCCATTCCTGTATCTCAAACACAACTGAGAAACGTGTTTGTAGTAAAATGTATTTAATTTATATATATATTTTCTGTGAAACAACTAAACAGGCTTTTTAAATCGTATCTCTTACTTTTTCATTTAAAAGAAGAAGCAACTTATCTTTTTTAATGTACATGCACTTATGCATAATGATTGTAATAAAGTGTGTCCATAAAATACTTTATTTTTCATTATAGTTTTAATAAAGTTGCCCTGGATAAGGGCGTCTGCTAAGAAATAATTAATAATAATAATAATAATAATAATGATTAGATGCTTATTAACATGTCGCGATCTCATTTGTACGTTCTGCTTGTAAATGAAAAAAAAAATTAATGTCTGGTGACATTAATCACTATAGATACCGCCTCATGTAAGCACTGTTTACCTACCTACAAAAGATGAAATCCCTTAAATAAGTTGTGAAGGGCTAGTTATATCGGGTGTACATTTTAAATCTTAAGTGGACGGAGTAAAATTACTGCCATTTTCAAATGTATAAACCTGTTTTCCTTTTGTATTTCTAAAACATATGGGTCATTCCGTGTCAACTCAACCAGAGCTTCCGACCTCAAGATTTTGATTTTGCTTATATTTTGTGTAGTGAAAGATAAAAGTCAGGTATGAAACCAGGCCAAATATTTAAGCTGAATAATGAAGATTTGCTGAGATACACCCCCTTTTCTGTGTGTGTGTGTGTGTGTGGGGGTAGTCATACTTGAAATGCGTCTCATTTTGGAGCGATTTTGAGGATCTAAAAATGATATTTAGATATTTATGAATGCTTTTGTATAGATAGCCAGGTAGGTCTTCTGTAGAATTCATGCAAAATAAGTACCCTGGCTTTAGTATTTATAAGTTGCTGAGGGCCTTAAAATTGAAAAATTGTCCAATTGTCAAATTCCTGAGTGATTTTTAAGTGCATGTTCCTTCTAAAGTAGAAGAGATATCATTTTCAAATTGTTTAGGTGTGCTCAGAATTTAACTGAATTTCTGTATGAAGCTCTGCTACTGTGTACCTACTTTACTGTCTGATTTAATGACCCCACAAAAAGGCTTCAGGATGAAAGTATTGAAAATGGCCTGTGACACGGATGGCGGCAGGGCAGGGAAAACTGAGACGCTACAGCACTCAGTGTTTTCTTAAACAAGAAAATAAACAGCTTTAACAAAACAAGACACTCAAAAAAAAAAGGGCACGTTGGCCAAACAAAAAAACAAACAAGTAAGTATTGTAAGTAATACGATCCAGAGCTGTCGCCAAAGGCCAGCACTAAACCCAGACAAAACTTCACTTTGTTTGCACAATAAACTGTATTTGCACTACGAGCACTAGAGCACTGTGTTTGTGTTACGTGTGGGTGTAAAAGATCGGGACTATTATTATTTCGGGACCAACACGCGGATTACAGTAAAGCAATACACGGCGCTGCATTGCTTATCATTGTTATTATTTACTGTGTGTTTTGTGTCATCAGACACTTGGATTTAAAACTGTAGACCCAGCACGTTTTAGCAATTGTATTCTATTCACTTTAAAGTTTTACTTTCCTTCACCATCCGTCTTGTTCCTCCTCTCGAACACACTCATCACAGTGCAGCCAAACTGCAGGTCTTTTATATTGGTGACCCTCGGTCACATTCTGCACGGGTTTATTATACAGCTGATCAGTCACTCATTCCCACAAGGTATTTAAACAATAAATAATACAAAACAATACCATGGCAGCCGGCATCTCGCTCGTCCGACTAAACAATAATAAAATACAAATACCATGGCTTTTTTTGCCGTCATATATCCATAAAATAAAACAATAATAATAATAACAATAACAATAATAATAATAATAATAATAATACAATGAATATCTAACTATATTTAAATCCTCAACAGCGTGCTCTGTTTTACATGTTAGTTTTTATAACACAAAGCACCCTATATGCCACTGTTTCACTTCAATTAGTGAAGTAGTGGCAGCAGTACCAGACTAGGTCAAGATAAATCTATCTTGTCCAGTGAACTTAAGTTCACCAATGTAGATCTCTGTATTTTTTATACTGGGCAGCAGTGTGGAGTAGTGGTTAGGGCTCTGGACTCTTGACCGGAGGGTCGTGGGTTCAATTCCAGGTGTGGGACACTGCTGCTGTACCCTTGAGCAAGGTACTTTACCTAGATTGCTCCAGTAAAAACCCAACTGTATAAATGGGTAAAATTATGTAATATAATGTGAAAAATAATGTGATATCTTGTAAGTCGCCCTGGATAAGGGCGTCGGCTAAGAAATAAATAATAATCATAATAATAATAGCCCCTTCACCTCAGACATAAACAAACAAGATAGCTGCTTCCGCATCCAGCGCTCAAAGAATATCATGGTCATTTGCCAATTTTTTTGAGATGTCATAGTAATAAAATAATGACTTGGAAAGCATTATTGAGGAGTTTGGTGATAAAACATGCGATCAGGAGATGATTTATCAGTATGCACTACTATGAAGAGATATATGAAATACAGCAAACAAGGAGTGGGCCAGGGCTGGAGATGCAGTACTGAGTGTCCTGTTGATATGCAGTGCACTTTAAACCCATTTTTACTATGAATAAAATTACTTTTAAACAGCGCATGTAAAATAAACAGCGCATGTGAAATGTGACAGGCGCTGAAAAAATGGACCGTAAGGGGTTAACTTTATAGGTGGTACTGCAGATCACATCTGTACAGTGTGTGTGTAGAAATTCAACTTAGTTGGGCCATCATAGGTTAACGATTTGCTCTGCCACTCTTGACCTGTAAAAGCATCCCTTTAAAGAATTAAGCAATTAGAGGCGAGTTTGCTACAAACCAATCGGTTTAGTGTCCGCCTTTTGGAGTATACTGTAAATCAGAATACAGCTCTTTCAAATGGGATGTCTATAGAAGGAATCACATATAGCTACATACCGAGAACAGTGAGTAAGGTCACACCAAAGCTGTGTAGTCATAAACATTTTTTAATTATTCATAGCTCTGTGTGAGAGTGAGAATGTGAGCGAGAGAGGGAGTGCAAAATACTGCTAAATATATATTTGCTAAGTAAGCTCTGTTTATTTATATAATCAGTTTCCTGGAACCTTTCCTGCATTCAAAAGATACGTAAAATGCATCTTGGGTCATGCTTCGGTTATTCCTCCATTACACCTTCATCTGTCCTCTACGCCCTCCAAACCTGCCAGACACACACAAAACTCTCTCAGTTGCACCACGTGTCACATGCCTTTGATCACTGCGTCATGTTCCCACTGCAGGTACCACTGTTGCTAGGATATGGTGTTCCTGCTGCCTAGCAATAGCTGTTTCTTTATTCCTGTCAGGAGTTGATCAGCAATCAAGGCAACCACAATTTTGAAATGCATTGTGACTGCATAAAAGGGGAAATCTGTAAATGAACTACAGTAATTTAAGTGAACCTATTAAAATAAAGGACTTTGATCTAGGGTGGAGAGTTTACAGTGTGTTCAAGATTAAAGGTTAGCACTTCAGATGGCATTTTTCTTTGCTACTTTGTATATTTTATGATGCTGATAATTAGAACTACAGTGCACTCCGTTTATAGGAATTACTGATATTAGAATCAACTGTATATAGTGATCAAAACTACTGGGACCAAATCATTCCTAAACTAACATGCTAAAATACTCTGATTGTAAGAATCAAGCAATCCACTTATAAGAAAAATTTCGGGGCAAACTGAGTGCATGTAATATGATACTGCATCAAATGCAATGACATGTACAACCAATAAAGCTGTTTCTGAATTTGAATTTGCTCACATCTCACGTGATTAGGCATGTGCACAGTGTGCACAGTGTAATCCCTGGTCCACAGCGACTCCCAGTAGAAAAAAAGCAAGTCGTGCAGCTTATGTGTGTTGACATGGCAGGAAAAAGAAAGACAGCATTGTACAGGTATTTTTTGTGTTCTCTGTTAGTGAAAATGTGTTTTAATAAAGTGAATACACATTCATTGAATACATACTGAGTACAGCAGTGTTATTGTGTGATATGCATGTAGAGGGAGGGGGATTGCCTTGCACAGTGATGGATGCAAATCTCAGTAAAAAACTGAGATTTGCATCGCAACTGAAAGAAAGCAAGCAACAGATGTTTAAATGCAGTGGTAGACCTGACAGTAAAATACTGTACTGTAATCTCATTTTAATTCAAAGGCCATTACATGTAACACCACACGGCAGTTAAACTAGGCACCCTCATGAGACGATAGCTTCTCAAGTATACTGTAGTAAAATAGAATTCTGCAGCATTGAGTAAACATAATCGTGATCATATAACAAACACACAAGGACTTGTTTTGATTGTTTTGATGTATTGTCCTCAGTGAATGAGCACCACTGACATTTGTATACTGTATTTAAACTGTTGATGTTCGGAGGGACGCTTTTGCTAATTGCAATCATATCGGTCCACTTTTAAGAATCAACCACTTATAAGAATCAAATCATCTAGGACGGATGTGATTCTTATAAACAGAGTGCACTGTACTTTCATTTCTGAATTATTATTTAATTTAAAAATCAGGTAATAATTAATTCTGAACATCTTTTAATTTGCACAGTTCACCTGGAGAAGGCAGACAAACCTATTAGTAAACCTATTAGTAACCTATTCTCACAGACCAACTAGAGAACAGGATACAGATGGGGAAAAGCACCAATAACCTAATTTAATAAAAATTAAATACTGTGAATCCACGATATCAAATAACTAAGAAAGGCATGGAGGTACTATAATAGCACCCCTCTAATAAATTATATTCACACATACATTCGCCCCACCAGTTAACAGATATGGCCAGGGAGAATGGATGTGCCATAGAGCACTGAGACTTGACAGGTAGCAGCAACAAGTTAAAGGCCAGTATAGTTGGCACCTAACATAATAATGGTCGATGTGAAGTGCAGTTGTGGTAATTTTGAGAAGCTGTACACGATATGACCGCGCCTCTATGACGCAAATTATGGGCCAAACATACCATCCTAATCTCCATGGTCCACATTGCTCTTGCCGCAATCTGGCGTATCTATGAACTTGGAAAAAAAACATTTGACTAACTTGTAACTTGGCATAATTCCAAATAAGTCCATTATTAGCATTATAACTAGAAGCTTAAGAATAAATGATTACCAAGGCTACAAAATGCTGCTGACATTAGTTTGATCCTGTTGCAGGCTGCTCTGTCTACACCTTACCCTTTCTCTCACAAGGTGGTCAAATAAGGATCCAGCTTAGAATGTACAGTATTATTCATTCTGTAGCAACTGGAGAACAAACAAACAAACAAACAGAGGTTTATCAGCATTTTAATAAAAATATCCTCACAACCAGTAATGGTTCACATAATACAGCTTAAAATACACATTTTAAAGAGACGTTCAAGAGAAAAACTAATCTAGGCATGTCTGACCTTTATACTTACTTAGATTTCAATTGCAGAAAAAGTTATTTTCATGTCTGATTACTACGACACTAACTCAGAATATTTGTAGATGGCTTCTGTGATCATTCTTTATCACATTGCTCAATACATTTCAGAGGTCACCTTGCATAGCGACAAGGTAAATGTGCACAGAGCAGTCTCATTCTTTGAAATAAAATACAGTGCAATAATGCTGAAGCATGAATTGATATCTTCACATACTCATAAAAAAAAAAACACAACAACATGACAACAGGAAAATCTATATGCATCTTTTTAAAAGGATACCTGTGCTGATGTCGAAGACGACTTTTTTTTTCCCTTAAATTTGGAATCGCCAATTTTTTTTTTTTTACCCCATTTTCTCCCCAATTTGAAATTCCCATTTTTATTTTCATTTATTTATTTTTTTCTTTTAAGCCTGGCTCACCATTGCAACCCCTGAGCTGACTCAGGAGAGACGAAGACGAGCACACGCGTCCTCCGAAACATGTGCCATCAGCCGTCCATTTCTTTTCACTCTGCAGGCCCGCCATGCAGCTACCTTCACAGCTACAGTGTCGGAGGACCACACAGCTCTGGGCCACTCGGGAGCTTTTAACACAACCATCATTCTCTGATAGGATGCATGAACACTGTCCTTTAGCAACCTCTGGGATGGAGCTCGACAGCCATTCTGTGCCTGGACACCACAACATCCATCCACCCAATTACATTTTCCTTCCGGAAAGTGTACAAGTGGAAGTCTATCAACCAGATGTGATTTTGCACAAGTACCCCAGACTAGAATCGAATCCAGGGCCTAGAAGTGACAGTTGAGAGACAGTGTCGCCAACTCTAACGACAGATACCAAATACTGCATAGATGTTCAGTGGTACAGTATAAATACAGAGTTCATTCGCATCATTACCATTTTCTTTCGAAGGTGTGACGTACACAGAATTCCCTGAGTAATAACAGCTGCTTTCAATTCATGTAGCAGTGCTATATCAGTGGCTGGAACTGCAGGCTGTTTTGTCATCAAATGTCGTTATCACAGGTTAAAATTAGCTAGTTATTAAAAGATGGCACCACAGGTTGCAACTGGCTGCTGTCAAACATTACTAAAGATACAAGAGTTTATGATTTCCAAGAAACCTCTAAATGTGCAAGAACGCTGTGGTACCTCCAGCATGAGTCATAAAGGAAAGATGTCAGCCTTTTAACCATCTTCAGCTACAAGAAATCCATAAATATTCAAGTCACAGACTAATTATCTGTAACTTGTAATCATGAAAGGGCTAAATCACCAATCCTCGTATTATTTGTTCTAGAACACCCCACTGTCGCATTTAAAAAAATCTATTTTAAAAAGACATTTTATGATTTAAAATAATAATAGTGCTACAAGCTATACCTCTTTGGCAATTTCATATGGTTTCTCAGCTTAAGAACTGTTAGACCTATTCCAAGATTTTAAAACAGTACTAATAATATGTATATGGTTGCCACAGCCATTTCAATTACCGATATCTCATAAGCCATTTCAGATGATGACTTCATATACTACAAAATCTGTCGGTATGACTACAGGATGAGGTATACAATTTATACTTTGTAGGTCAAGTTCGATTGGGGCACCCTTTTGTGGCAGTAATTTTACAAAGCCTCAGATACACCATTTGAGGTTGTGACTTCATATGTGCAAACTGTGTTGGTGACCTTGACACTGACCTCTGATTTAAATGTGGCTGTCATAATTAAATCATATGACTGGGTTTCTGGGGTAACGAGACAGCTACAAGTTCCTGTCTTGATACTGTATTATGTACAAAGCTTTTTTTCTATGAACCTCTCTGTCATATCAAACTAGTAAATCAGTAAGTGCACATTAACCAAGTCGATAAATGTCGAAGTACTACATACCTTCTGTAATGGCATGAGGCTTAATAAGGCAACAAGTGCAGTCACTATATTTTGCAGTATTAGATGGGCCACGACCAGTTGATGGAAAGAAAAACTCCAGCTCCTACACAAAAAACAAGAAAAAAAGGAACTATATGTTAATATTAAAAGCCTAAAATGGTGGGCCTGATACATAAAGCTTTTAGTGTTTTCGTTAATAAAATACAATTTTATATTGGTTTTACACTGTATTGCTGTACGTCTAGAACAGTTTCATGAATATCAGCAAGAAATCAAATTAGGACTATTATTTACTAACGAAATAGGCACAATGACCGCTTGAAAATGCCAAAATCAATGCTACATACCGATTTCTTGATTAAATACTGGAATTTTCAATTACGAACTTTTGAAAATCCTGCCGTATGTTTAGTTCTGTTCTTCATCTCTAGAAAAATGGTGAGTAATATAAAAACCAGACAATAAGGCATCCTAGAATGTATAGGCAAGTGCATACCACAGATCCAGGAGCTGGCAAAGCATTGCCAAATATGGTAAAAGCTTGGTCAAGCATAGGCAAGCGCAATAAAGCAAAGTGAACATGTAAGCAAAATTACTATACTATTACTTAGATTTGTTGCGGCCTGTATCAGTATGCAACATGCATAAAATGATGAGGACTGTGATAGAATAAGGGAAGAATGTCTATAAATACTACATAACAGCTTCATTATACAGAGTTCTGCTTACACCTAACTAAGCTTTTTATATATATATATATATATATATATAAGGAACTCGGCAGGTAGGTTGGTCCAAACATCTTGGAGAACTAACCACAGTTCTTCTGTGGATTTAGGCAGCCTCAGTTGCTTCTCTCTCTTCATGTAATCCCAGACAGACTCGATGATGTTGAGATCAGGGCTCTGTGGGGGCCATACCATCACTTCCAGGACTCCTTGTTCTTCTTTTATCTGAAGATAGTTCTTAATGACTTTGGCTGTATGTTTGGGGTCGTTGTCATGCTGCAGAATAAATTTGGGGCCAATCAGATGCCTCCCTGATGGTATTGCATGATGGATAAGTATCTGCCTGTACTTCTCAGCATTGAGGAGACCATTAATTCTGACCAAATCCCCAACTCCATTTGCAGAAATGCAGCCCCAAACTTGCAAGGAACCTCCACCATGCTTCACTGTTGCCTGCAGACACTCATTCGTGTACCGCTCTCCAGCCCTTCGGCCAACAAACTGCCTTCTGCTACAGCCAAATATTTCAAATTTTGACTCATCAGTCCAGAGCACCTGCTGCCATTTTTCTGCACCCCAGTTCCTGTGTTTTCGTGCATAATTGAGTCACTTGGCCTTGTTTCCACGCCAGAGGTATGGCTTTTTGGCCGCAAGTCTTCCATGAAGGCCACTTCTGACCAGACTTCTCCGGACAGTAGATGGGTGTACCAGGGTCCCACTGTTTTCTGCCAGTTCTGAGCTGATGGCACTGCTGGACATCTTCCGATTGCGAAGGGAAGTAAGCATGATGTGTCTTTCATCTGCTGCAGTAAGTTTCCTTGGCCGACCACTGCGTCTATGGTCCTCAACGTTGCCCGTTTCTTTGTGCTTCTTCAAAAGAGCTTGGACAGCACATCTGGAAACCCCTGTCTGCCTTAATTTCTGCCTGGGAGAGACCTTGCTGATGCAGTACAACTACCTTGTGTCTTGTTGCTGTGCTCAGTCTTGTCATGGTGTATGACTTTTGACAGTAAACTGTCTTCAGCAACCTCACCTTGTTAGCTGAGTTTGGCTGTTCCTCACCCAGTTTTATTCCTCCTACACAGCTGTTTCTGTTTCAGTTAATGATTGTGTTTCAACCTACATATTGAATTGATGATCATTAGCACCTGTCTGGTATAATTGTTTAATCATACACCTGACTATATGCCTACAAAATCCCTGACTTTGTGCAAGTGTACCTAGAAGAATTGATGCTGTTTTGAAGGCAAAGGGTTGTCACACCAAATATGGATTTGATTTAGATTTTTCTTCTGTTCACTCATTTTGCATTTAGTTAATTGATAAATATAATCTATTAACATGTCTATTTTTGAAAGCATTCTTACTTTACAGCATTTTTTCACACCTGCCTAAAACTTTTGCACATTACTGTATATATATATATATCACACAAAAGCGTGGTCTTATGCTTAGAGCAAAATCCTAAGAGCTGGGAAATCCTGGATCTCAGCCGCAGAGTCGCTCTGTGACCTTGAGCAACACAATTAATATCTGTGATTCAGTGCTCTCAGCTGAATAACACAGATAGAGGCAGCTCACTGCACCTCAGCTGGGCTTTCCTTGGTTAACAATAATAAAAGCTACATAAATATTTGATATCTGAATCTTCTACACAAGGAAACTGTCCTTCAAAACAGGAATCAATTTTCTTTGAGAAACCAGCTGATTTTTCACCATTTTAAAGGCAATAGCTAAAATATGCTTTCTTTTTTCAATGATTTAGCTGCATTTAAACCTTTTACTGTTAGAATTTTGCATTTACAATACCTACAGTGTCATCAGGAGTAGGCTGTGTCTGGTCACTGTTTTATCTTTCTAATGTATGCTGTTGGTCATGTGGACAACTGTGTCAAAATTGGTTATTGATATCCATACAAAACAAAATGAATTAAAACAATTATGTATACCCTGCATCTTTCCAAACAAGACACTTACTCTTGCTGCTGATGCAAGTGAATCAGAACCATGCCCAGCATTCTTGGTGCCATCTGTGCCAAAATTTGCCCTCACGCTGTCTGGCGCCTCGTTTTGAGCCACACTCGAGTCTGTTGGCCCCAGGAGTCTTCTCCAGGCAGTCACAGCCTCATCTCCCAGGATCTCCATGGCAACAACTGGGCCAGAGGTTATAAACTGCACAAGGTTACTGCAAGGATGAGGGGCACCCATTGAACTATTAGCCTGTCTAATTAACTGAAAATGTAGTCCAATTTATAAACAGACTTATATGTCACAGAGGTTTCCATTACTAAAAACGGAGTAGCTTAAGTTGAAACATTCTGTTCTAACAAAACCAGTTTTCAAGAAACAGATCTTACTTACAATTCACATTTTTAGTTTCTGCTAAACCCTTTCTTGGTGTATAAAAATATAGAAAAGCATGTCAAATGTATTTGTGACAAGCACGTTAAGAAATCAATTAATAATGAACACCACATTTTAGATGAGATTTTCATAATTTAATTTGTATAGATCACTCTACAGAAGCATACTCTATTCACAATACACTTTTGTTCGCTGTCATGATAAAAACAAGCCATGTTCCATGTCTCAGAACTGCCGTGTTCTTCATATTTTATTATGAAAAGAAAATCCTTGGGCTATAAGATGCCATTTTTTTTTGGCCTAAATAAAAAATGTAAAAAGCATTTCATAATAATGTTGTCAGGCTGCAGTTGTGTTGCTCAGGCTGTAGTCTGAGAGTACTGCAAAGTCACAGCAATGTCACAGGAATGCTGATGGCTGGTAGCTTTCGTTGCTCCTTGAAACCGTGTCCTCTGCTTTCCTATAAAAGGTCAAATATTAACCCAGGAAACACTCACTTGAAGAAAGACTTTGACTGATGTTCTGCATAGAAGTCCATGGCCTCCTTCCTGCAAAGCAAGCCATAATTATGGTTAATGAATAACAAAGTACACCTTAAAGCTTTTGCAATGCTTATCACCTTCAGCAGACAAAAATAATAATAATAATAATAATAATAATAATAATAATAATAATAATAATAATAATAAAATAAAAAAATCACAGGCTTACAAAAGAATTTACTCACATACATAATATGCACTTGCAAATGACATCTGGACACAGATCAGGGTAGAAAACTGCAGCAGTCTGTTCTGCCTGTTCTCCAGAATATTCCATGTGTGATCTCTTTTTACACTATTTCTTTTAAACACTCATTTGTACATTTTTGTTGAAGAAAGCATCTGCCAAACAAGTAACTACCTCAGCCCTGCCAGAAATACCATTTAAATGGGCCCCTCTATGTGGTTTAGAGATTGTTTGATTGTTCTACAGGCTGTGTAATTTAATAATTTAGTTTTCATATGGTAAGTTGTGGTTGTACGGTATTTCAAAGAGTCACTTAAGGTAAGAAAAGCAGTCCAAAAAAAATAAAAATAAATAATAACAATAATAATATCTAGTGAACTTGCTTACCGTGACAAAGCTGTCATTTTTGCTTTGGTCACTGTCAGGCCTGCATCATAGATCAATTGAATTATTGTTCCCATCTTGTCAGTAGCATCTGGTTTGATCATAGCAAGTGTTCTTAATAAAAATAAATAAATAAATAAAAGTTCAATATACATATCAAACAACTATATTTATTTGTATATTTTTTTATAAACTTAAGACAAGCTAAAAATTCCTTTGGGAAACCCCAGATGTGTGGTAAGAATACGAGATTTTTATCAATATTTAGTATGCATCAGGTTTGCACATATAGTTACAGAGCCAGAGTCAGCCTCATTCCAGCACACATTACTCTGTGTTACAGAGCAGTGAGGGAAAAAAATGAATTTCCAAAACCATTACGACCAGTCACGACATTCACAATCCCTGAATATTTAGCCAAAATGAAGCAAAATGATGATGGCATTAGTAGACAATAATTTTAATGTAACATATGTACTGCCATTCACACCCAATGTCCTTCAAAAATATTAAAGCTTGTCAACAATAAAGCATGCACTAAACACAGCTCAACTTGCATATCAGCAGGGTAGTGACTTATTCATTGGAACTCATCTTACATCAATGTCATTTTTAGAATAAAAAAAATCTATATGGATAACATGCATGGCTGAGCCACCTCGTATACTACTACCCTATAACATGAACCCTATTATACTGCCTGGAATAATGTTACCTTAAAAAACTACGCTTTTCAATATAAGCTGTAGCCATAGTGTCAAACATTCTGTTTATTTGTTTTTACATTTAATAATGAAAATCCAATGACCACATTTGGCAAAAATATCCGATCGAATGACAAAAATGACCTGTAAATTGAACTCAAGCACTTTACTTAACCCTGTAAGTCTGTATCTTAAATTATGTGATACAGGATATAAAAGGGTTAACATTACAATGATGGCAGAGTCAGTGGATCTACCAAAATTTACAAACAAGGATACCTAACCGTATAAAACCTACAGCCCAATTCGATAAACTTTTTTCGCAGTGAGAAAGATCATATAAATTCATGCAATGAACAGAACATTTGAATCAATTATTATCTTTAAACATTAATCAATGATAAAATGATTTGTATTTTCCTAAAATCTGAAAGTTAACTGAATTGAGACTAGATAATTTTATTTAAATAGGTGGAAAAAAGAAAACAAAATTAAAAATCGGTCAAGTTGACAACTGTGGTACTGTGATACTGTGATCAACACTAAAATAATACTGGAAAATTAAATTCAAAAGTTGAATGAAAACAGCCACAGTAAATCTTGACTGTGAAAAAAATCAGAGGTTGTGTGGCACAGGTCTATCAGTCACTCACAGGAGACACTTGAACCACTGAACTGACTATTATAATCCAGTATGAACATTATACACATTGTGGGTATAAGTAGTTTGGCTTGCTGTGTTTCATTATGCAGCCCAAGTTATTTTGAGGTGCAAAAGTAATTTGAAGATTATGTGACAAAATGTTTGGTGTTAACATTTGCATTTCACAAGAATATTTAAACAATAATCCTTACTTTTCTTTCCTGCTGCCCAGTTTGCTTGCTGTGTACTGGTCCCCATATTCTATTAAGTGAAGCTGCCGTGAAAACACGTTCAAACGGTTGCCCACAAAGAGATCTTGCAGGTTTATATCGTCATATTTTGTCCTTCTTAAAAAGGTACGATGGTTTTTCATGTCAAACTGTGAAATGATTACAAAAGAAAGGCAATTTGAATTTCAATTTGAAAACCTTTTACGATCTGGTGTTATACTTCTACGTTTCTTTAACATATACTGTATGGTGTGCTTTACGGTATATAGATTTACCAGTATAACACATTTGCAAATCCACATAATGTATATGTACAATACACATATTTAGCTTGACATTGTGTTGGAAAAGCGAAAAGCTGTTTTACAGATAACGAATACGTTTGGACCTCCATTTGATCTTAACTAAGATAAAATGCTGGTTTCATTTTTGTAATTTGGGGTGTTTGAATGGTGTTTAACGGTTCAAATCTAGAGCAAGAAACCATGTTTATACCCTAGGAAAGGTTTGCAATACATAGTGTGGAAACTTTGAGAATATTGGAAGAAACAAACTTTTTAACACCTAATGTACAGTATATAGTGGTCAACAAAAATAACCTACGAGCCTCAGCTGGTAAGCATGGTAATCAATATAATGGCACAAAGCCCATTTACTACATCCTACTATACGGGGCTACTGAAGGATGATCCGAGTGATCTGATTAAGCATCCCAGACTAGTGGTTACTTATTTGGATTGCTCATGTGTCCACCAATAATGCCACAAAATACATTGTTTGCATCTGTGGGGCTATACTAAATCTAAATACAATATATAATAATAATATCTTTATTTTTATATAGTGCCTTTCATAGTGGACCACCATCACAAAGCACTTTACAGAGGTAGGCTGTGAACTGTGCATTATATGCAGAGTCACTTACAATAGGACATTGATTTAACATCTCATCCGCAGGATGGAGCACAAGGGGGTTAAGTGACTTGCTCAAGGTCACACAGTGAGTCAGTCAGTGGCAGGGTGGGCTATGAACCGGTGACCTTCTGGTTACAAGCCCTGGACTTTAACCACTGGACCACACTGCCTCCAAATATGTGCTAAAATACCCTACTATACAGTACCTTTATGTTAGACAAGTTTCGGCATCCTTTTATATTATATTGGTATATTAAATTATATATAATATTTAAATAAATTGTACATTTTAAGCTGCCATTTCTCCTGCAGCTTGGTAAGGTTGCCATCTTTCAATGTGTAAACTTATTTGTTTAATAATACAGTAGTTTATAGAATTTCTTAATAAATGTCGAACAGTTGGTGCCACATATGAGTTTTGCTTAAATAATAACATTTTGTTGTATTAGTAAAACATTTGAAATTGTTTAGTTATTTTTAAAAGCAACCATGATAGAATACCAGTAAATATTTTAGGCAGAACTAATTTAATTGTGAATAGCAAAACTGCATGTACTGTCATTTATTTGGGTTTCAACATGCAGTTCTGATCTTATTGCCCAACCCTGGCACATTGTTTTCTTAAATGTGTTGCTCAAAGTTATGAAATTGGAGTTGGAAACTGCCAGCTTGTACCAGGCATTAAAAACAAAACAAAAACATTTAAAAGGATTTTTTGTTTTTGGAATGTGAAATATAACCAACTAATTATGCAACGCTGGTTTGAGGAACTTGCAATGAAAGTAGAAGTACTATACTCATCATATTTTCAGCTTTATCCTAAAAATCGGGACAGATGGTTGCCCTAGTTGTAGTGCAGGAAGACTTTTTGTATGAACTAAAGCTACTGCAGTTTCGTTACGTTTTTACCTATACAGAATGAACCTCAGCTTTCTGTTATTTGTATATTTCCTTTTTTCTTATAACTTATCCTCTCTGTGAAAATCCGAAAGCTTCTGTCAGTTAGAGCAGATTTATTATACAGTCAAGGCCACTGAGGCTGACACTTAATCAAAAGTTGACTGGTAGGGATCACATGTCCTGTAATACACATTCAAGTACTCATAGCCCAGTTGCTCATGTATCTGGGAACAGTATTAAAGCCAGCCTTTAAAGCAGTACCATGACACACCAAGTGTGGGCTTGTTTTATTCATCAAGGAAAATGGAAAAATGTCCCTTACTTCTTGAATGTATTTTTTTCTTCATAATATAATTTAGACAAACTGTAGTAATGTGAATTTATGGAAATATTCACCTGCAACTATGAAAACACCTGTATCAGAAGCTTGTTTGAAAAACAACACTACATTTAACACTTCAAATATCTTACCATTTCAACTGACCGATCTTTTGGATAAAACAGAAACTGATACTGCCTTAGAAGGGCAGCATTTGGGTCATACCATTCAGCAAGAAATGCAAATCGTTCTTCCTGACTCTGAAAGACACAATGAAAAAGCAAATAAATGCATTGACATCCCAAACCATGATAACAGACATATTAATCTAATTTCATCAAGTCCTGTTTTGTAAGAAAAACACAGGTCCACCACATAAGATATTGCTTCACTCATACATGCAGTTGAGCTAAACAACTGGGTTGATGTGGGACATCACACAACATAACAGGGGTTAAGCAGAGTAGTTCACATATTCATAGTGTTCTTAATGGGTCCTCTAAATGAGTTCAAGTGCAGTAATACAATTAGTGTTACTAATTATTATTTATAATGAATTCACTGTTTTTGGTGGTTCTTGTTGTATGAAATGTTTGAATAGTTCCAATAGACAATTTAATCTATGGTATTGGATTTATCCTCTACACTCTGCACCCTGTGTAGGGAAGGAAATAGCCCTCTGCATGTGTAATTACTCTGCTTGTCCCATCATTCCCTGCTCCAAGAATCACATTATCAAGTCTAAACAGCTTTCTATTCAGAGTGCAATCTCATGTGTTATGTTTTTAATGATTTAAAGTGCAAGTACTAATCCTGTTGTGAGAATACAGGAACAGTAAAATAAAACTGCCATAAATTAATAATAACAATTTATAATAATTTTAGCAGCACCCCAATGCTGCAGCTCTGAAACCATTCATCACTATCTGATGCTGACAAACAAAAATGATCTTTAGTTGTTATCTGATGCTAAAGTATGAACACATCCTTTCACATTTGTTGCAAATTGTAGTAACATGGCAATAACTTGTAATAATAATAATAATAATAATAATAATAATAATAATAATAATAATAATAATAATAATAATATCTTTATTTTTATATCACGCCTTTCGTAGTGGGCCACCATCACAAAGCACTTTACAGAGGTAGGCTGTGAACTGTGCACTATATGCAGAGTCACTTACAATAGGACATTGATTTAACATCTCATCTGCAGGATGGAGCACAAGGAGGTTAAGTGACTTGCACAGTGTCACACAGTGAGTCAGTCAGTGGTAGAGGTGGGATTTGAACCAGTGAATTTTCTGGTTACAAGTCCTGGACTTTATTCACTGGACCACACCGCCTCCTAATGTAATGTTTGTTTGTTGACCTGAACACTTATATGACAAATTGGGATTTAGCCTATACGATCTAATACAATAACGATGAAAAGGTAACTGTTTCTTTCTATCCAAATAAATAAATACATTAATATATTAAGTACTGGCCAGAATCTTTGTGGCTGTCACAAGGCTCACAACTGATTTTTCTACATTGCGCAGACGACATAATTATGAATTATTTTTCTGCATGGAAGCACACTAGTACACCCTTGTGGACAAACCACAAAGGTGTCTCTTAACAAAACCAGGTACTATAAACATGTACTGTACTTTAGAAACTAGCAGCAGAGAAGCCTTGGTTATCACGCCTTCATTGAAAATACTTGTTACATTTTGCCAGTAGATACTAGTGAGTGCCAGGTAGACTTTGTATTTAAAACGTTTTACCATTAACCTTGAACACAATGCACAATTTGCAGTTTATTACAGTTAATGATTTGCACTGCATTCATTTGAAGGCAGCAAAGGGACTACAAGAAAATGGAACAATATTAGAACAAATGTATTTGGTGGTTTTTCAATCAAATTGTACTGAATGCTTGTGTTGTAAGTCAATATGCCAAATAAAGTTATTTACTTTAGTATGTTAGAGGTGCCCTTGTCCTTCAAGTTACCTTGTACATGTCACATATTAACTTAACAAGCATTCTCAGCTTTACTTGGTTTTGATTTGCACTACCTGCATGGTCTTAATGGATCACTGGACATGCATAAATATCCCAGCTTTGACTACAGTGGAGAATTAGAAACTTTCTTCAAATATGTAAATATGCAAAGAAAGCAAAAATATATCACAGCAAAATATTACAGATTTGACTGGATCTTGTTGGAGATTCCCACAACAGGAAACATGGGTATTGCAGACATACACATGTTATATTCAACCTTGTAAATAAAAGTATGCTTCAAAGTGCTGAAAGGTATGTTGACTGTTGAAAGGGTTGGGACCTACATATCCATAGCCATGTTTCAACATATCCTGATTGTACCAGGCAATGAAACCATGCACTATACTTGCCATAGCTGCTTTTTAAAACCATTTTAAATATTTAGGGCTACTGCCGCTTAAAAGCAAAGGTACAGACAACATACAGTATTAGCATATTTATGTGGGAGTACTATTCCAATATACTGTACAGCTTTTCTGACTGCTTCTCATTTGAAGAGAGTTCAAAAAAAGTTTCTCCCACCCATTTCTTTCTAGGATAAACATAGAAAGAGATAACCTAGTTACAGGATCAAATATTTGAGTTGCTTCTTATTAGTATAGTATTCTTTAAATGGTTGTATTATTGTTATAAATGGTTGTATTAGTGTACTTGCTTTAAAATAGGGCCCAGTGCAGTACAGTATATATTTTAAAAGTTTTTTTTTTTTTTTTTTTTTTTTTTTTTAAATCTTTAAAATGTAGACAAACTGGGGTATATGGTTCTGTACACCATTTTAGTTCCTCAGTAAAACTGTTATTCTTTACACACTTAATCTGCCGCAATCTTGTGTACATATTGGCAGCTACAGTACAGAGACAACATTTTATCAAATGCTAAACAAAATTCACCCTTACAGAGTAATAAGGTTTACAATCAATTGTATTCCTTTAAAAGAAGCACATACAATCAATTCACCAGGTTCATAAACAAGTTATGGTCAAGAACTAATCCTGATGTTTTTACAGATTCTAAACTGCACTAACCCTGTTGTGAGAACACAAGAACAGAAAAATGAAACTACTGTAAAT
This sequence comes from Acipenser oxyrinchus oxyrinchus, assembly GCA_030684275.1. Lineage (NCBI taxonomy): Eukaryota > Metazoa > Chordata > Actinopteri > Acipenseriformes > Acipenseridae > Acipenser > Acipenser oxyrinchus. The sequence continues at coordinate 31,935,703 of CM060253.1, read as the reverse complement.
TAATAGTAAAGGTGTTTGTTTTAGCAGCACCCCAAGGCTGCAAGTCTGAAACCTTTCATCACTATCTGATGCTCACAAACAAACATGTTCTTTAGTTGCTTAGTGATTGTAACGGTGGCGAGAACTGTCGGGCACATGCATGGTGCTGCAGGAAGGGGGCAGCAGCCTTGTAGATCCGCCTGTCAGTCATGGCAGTGACACGGAGAGGTGGGGAAGAGGGTGTGTTGGCTTTCTCTGGGTAGCTGAGAGGCGGGTCCTGGGGGATTGCTGACCCTATAAGATAACGCTCTGTTGTTCCCTCGGCCTGCCCCTCTAAGACGAAATGAGCCAGCTGGTAGAAGCTCTGCTGCCAGACCGAGCACGGCCGGAGAAGAACGAGCACAACAAATAATTAATTAAAAAGAAAAAGAAAAGGAATTTTTAGGAGCGGGGCAAAACCATGGTAAAATCCCGAATAGTACAAGCAAATTGAGGGCACGGGTGAGCATTTGATGGAGACCCGGGCCATACGGATAGCGACGGTTGGGGTAACGCTGCCAAGTGCGGCACCTTTACTTTGTAGTTTTACTTTCCCTTTTTCTTTCGCCTTTTGTTTTCATTATTATTTTTGAGCACTTGTATGTGCACTGGACTGTATACCAGTATTGGTACCCTTCCAGTATTGGTCTTGATTGGCTCTTGTAATTCTGATATTTGCATAAATCCCAACTACCCATAATTCTATAGTTGTTGCTTTCTCTCACCTTAACTCGAAAGCTACTTGTAGTTTATAGTATGCATATGGACCATAAAATACAAGTAGATTTCAAGTTAAGGTGAGAGAAAGCAATAACTATAGAATTATGGGTAGTTGGGATTTATCTGGTACCGGAAGCCATAATAGTAGTATAGTATTTCATGTTTGATTTCGAAATGTCACATTTTTCAATTTGTCATTTTTTTGTTAAGTATATGGAAAACTACAAAGCGGCATATCATTCAATAAGTAACATTATTTAGCAGGTTTCATTCGACTTTATGAAGGAAAATGAGTCAATTCTATAGGGTGACGCAAAACTTTTGGCCATAGCTGTATAGGTGAAAGCATTTTTGAGTACTTGCAATAAGAACCACTGAAAATGATTGCAAACATTATGTACTGTAAAGGTTTTGTGTTGTGTTTTGTTTATTTTCTTATTTCAAAAGCAGCTTGTGTAACTTTCCCTTTAAAGAGTGTTTAAAAAGACAATGGTCAGTACTAATTCAAGTATTTAGTGGCATGTTTTACTGGTTATGTTATTGGTGGTGGTTGTCTTTGTTCTACTACATGTTTTTTTTTCTTTTGTTATGCTTTTTTTTGGTAAGAAAAGTTTACTTTAGTGGGTGCAAACTAGCTACTGTATTTAATTTTCTTCCCACCAGAACAATGTTTATGTATAAAGTTCTGTGCCCATTTGTTATTAAATATGTCTTCTCAACAACATTTTAAATTCATTTGGAGCACTGACAATGGCAGGACACATTCTAAAATGTAGTTTCCCCAAATTGCTTTATAGCGCACCTTAAGGTTAATTTGAATGCAAGATATTCCTTCTGCAAGCAAGGAAACCTGGGAAATGAAAAGCAACAGCTCCACCAATTGGCCTGTTTCTTGCTACTGTAGCAATTGTCTTATACTATATACTTACTGTTCAACACAATACACCAAAAATCCTGATATGTTGTACCTCTAGTAGTAAAAGCTTTTATCTCACTTTGTTGATAGCTTCTTCCTTTTGGCCTTGTGCTTGATAATGTACAACTAATATAGATACTGCCCACATTTGGCTTCGGCTATACTTAGGCTTCTATTTATATATACATAGTTAATAGGAAACTATAACCTAAGTGTTACACTATTGCATTGATAAAATATCACAACCCTTTCAAACCTTGGCAGAGAGGACAAAAATAAGTGGATAACGTATCAGAACTGGGAGAATTACTGTAGATACAGTTTCATGGTTACTTAGATTAAACATGGACTTTCTCCAAGCATTACAATGAAGTCTGAAAATGTACAGAAAATTACTATCAGAAAAATGACATAATAGAAAAAAAGATAGAAAAAATTAATATTTTTCGACAATAAAAGATACAATACTTAGTCATTTTGGATATACAGTAACATGTGTGCAGGTAAATATGCACATTTTAAAAAAAGGCATAACAAATTTAGAAATCTACAGGGTTTAAATTTGTGCCGATTGATTACTTATTGCTCCCATGTAATAAACAGTATAGGCCTACTCAACCTGTAACATCACAGCACCAGCCTATAAGTAATCGCCCTCAACATAATTTTGAACTAGTTTTTTTTAAAATTTTTTTTATTTAGTCGTTGCCAATTATTTTGTATTATTTTCTCCCAATCTGGAAACGCCAATTATTTTATTAAGCTCAGCTCACCGCTACCACCCCTGCGCTGACTCGGGAGGGCGAAGACGAACACACGCTGTCCTCCGAAGCGTGTGCCGTCAGCCGACCGCTTTTTTTCACACTGCGGACTCACCATGCAGCCATCCAAGAGCTATAGCGTCGGAGGACAACGCAGCTCTCTGGCAGCTTACAGGCAAGCCCGCAGGCGCCCAGCCAGACTACAGGGGTCACTGGTGCTTGGTGAATTTTTACATGTTTTACAATACTTACAGGATCCTATGTAACCAGCATGGAGGAATCAGCAATAAGCATCATTGATATCATGAAAGACAAAACATTGCAGGAACAGGTCAGCAGTACAGTAAAGACAAAATCATACATTATTTTTATAGGCCTACTACTTCATTTTATACAATTATGTAAAAATAAATGCTTCCAAAACAGCATTCTCAAGCAGACTGGTTTCAAATATCCAATAGAAAGGCACTGTAAGTGAGCGCAAAACAGATGTACCCTGTAGGCTGGTGTAAGGCAGTGCCCAACAAAGAAGACTAAAAAGTACTGTATGCTTGGTGTTAGCCCAGTAACTGCTCCACTGAACGTCAGTTGGTCGAATTTATCCAAACTACAAATTCAGTATTTAATAAATCAAATGAAAACTTAGTCATAACATACAGTAGGCTATATACTATAGAGAAAATACTCCCACCACAAATTACATTACAGCATGTATTTAATGCAGATAATATGCAAACAATCAGTCAATGAACAGTAAAAAGTTGGCATACACTGTGCTTTTACCACTTTGCTAGAATCAGTTTTATTTATTTTGGACCAAAACAGAGATAGCCACAAGCTCCATCACAAGTATGCAGAAATCCCAGACACAACCCAGCAGTGGTGCATACAGCCCTGGAAAGCAAACACAGAGCCAACAACACCACACAGAACATAACTTAATACCAAGTCACTGCTGCTGGAAAATCCCTAGCAGCTGAGATTGGAACTGGGCAAAAAGGGTGGACACTCAACAGCTACCGCTCAGATCAACCGCCAGCCAGTACAAGTGCCATGAATTGTACTGTATATTTTATAAAATGCATTTCTAAAATACAATTGCTATGCATGGCTACATGGTCTAATAAAACACAATACATTTACCCGATTACAGAAATAGCTATGTGGCCACAAAGTCTGGTGTGCATCAACATAAGGAATTTGTGAGAAGGATGTAATGTAAGAAATTATTACAAAAAGATAATACATAATCAGATACACTGCTCTCATAGAAAAGAAAATCAAGAGAGCAAGAGAACTGGCAATTTTATATTAAATGTTATTGAGTTTCCCCAAGTGTGTGTCAGCTACAGTAATGAAGGAAAGCAATTTTCTAGTTCTCCTACAGTGCTTAGAGCAGTGCTGGGTAATTCTTAGGTGCGTTTACAGCAGCACAAATATTCCTGAATGAGCTGACAAGAGGACTGTAATGGGGGGAGGTCTGTGCTGACTGTCTGGCGGATGCGTGGTTCTGCAGGAAGAGAGCGGCAGCCTCGTAGGATCCGCGTGTCAGTCATGGCAATGACATGGCGAGGTGCAGAAGAGGGGTGTTGACTTTCCCTCTCTTTGAGTGGCTAAGAGGTGGGCCTTGGGGGATTGCTCGGACCATAAGTACTGCGCTTGGTTATGTTCGGGTGGCCGGAGAGAGGATACCCAGTGATGCTGGCGGAAGACGCCAGTGTAAACAAAGACCAGGCAAGCACGGCTAAGGGAGACAGCCTGCCTTAAAATAAACCAAAAAGTAAAAAATAATTATGTACCCGAGGGGACGTGTGTAGTTATACAGGGAACTCTGGCCACCCCAGTGTATAGAAAATAGCAGAGCGTAGGTCGGAGACCCGTACTGACTGGCTTAGCGGCAGTGGGGGCACTGCGTAAGCAACACTTTTGTAGTTTTATTACTGTGTTTCATTTTCCCTTTTTCGTTTCGCCTTTGGTTTTCATTATTATTTTTGAGCACCTGTCAGTACCTGTATTGGTATTACTGTGGACCTGACTACCGTTGTCGGTATTCAGGCCACAGACAACAGCGCCCTCTGCAAGCTAAAGAAAATAAAGCCAAAAGAAAATAATAAAACTGGGCACCAGTGCAGTGTTGCAAATAAAACTTCTATCTCCCGTGTGTGTCAGTGAATTGTTTTTACATTTTTCGATGTGTAGACTGGAGGTCTGTGTAATGCTTATCAGTTCAATCTTTAGAACTTTTCTTGAAATTAAAACAATTCTAATATGGTCTAGTTTTTTCATGTTTTTGTTTTGGTGTAACTTAAAACAGACTTGCTATTTGTGTAATCAAAGGGTCAGTGGGGAGAACACTGCAAATTAAATCAAATTGTATTTATATAGCACTTTTCACATACCAGTGGCAAACGAGAAACGATTAAAATAAATATACAAAAAGCTTTTATTTATCTATTATTATTATTATTATTATTATTATTATTATTATTATTATTATTATTATTATTAACCACAATTTAAATTTTTCAATTTTCTAATTGTAAATGAAAAAACAAGACCATATTTGAATTTTTTTTCAAATTATGGCACTCAATGATGCGTCAGCACATCTTTAGTTTACAAAGTACGCATACTCAGACTTGTCGTGAGAGAAGCACCTGTTTCAAACCAGTGTAAACACACCATTCTGGAACAGATTGTTCCGGAATCCTATTGGAAGGATTCTGGAAAGCAAGTATAAACGCACCTTCTGACCCTTCCTGGCCAGGTTTGCATTAAAGAGCACGGTAAAGAATTTGGAAAAATTATGAATGAATCTTGGTTATAAATCTCCCTCCCGACCTGTGAGGTTGCTGCGTAAAGGGAACAGAGTGCTCCGGACTGGATGGTCAGACAATTCATTCCAAGGGTTAGGCGGAAGTCGGCCATCTAGAAAGGGGGCGGAGCTACAGTACACCAAGTCATCACTCCAGAAGGAAAGAGATGTCGCAACTGTGGATTGGAGGAGAAATGGTTGCACTCACTAACCAATGGGGCGTGACTGACGGTACAAAAGGGGACGTGGCTAGGTGATCTGTTCCTTTGTAACAGTTAAGAAAGAACCGCTGAAGGACAAGTGTAAAATAACCGTGAGTGTTTAGTTTGTTTGTTTGTATTGTCTAATTGTACTGTTTGTTATTTATTAGACGGCTAACACGATCCAGAGCTGTCACTACAGGCCAGCACAAAACCGGACAACACTTCACCACTGTGCACGAGTGTGGCAATGTGACCTGCCCACGTGTTTATTTGTGTGTTGTGTGTGGTGTGTTAATGTTGGTGTATTGTTGTTGGTACACGGGATATAATGTGGGTAATGAGCACGAGTGTTTGAAATGTATAATTGTATTTAGACACGAGGGTGGCACAAATCACTTCACGTGCAAATTAAGTGTATTGATATGTGAGCACGGGAGTGCACAGATTAGTTCATGTGCTGGGATTCAAGTGAATAATTAATTGGTAATTGAATCCCAGCACAATTGTATGCATAGATGCACGAAGCACTCACTCGGGGTTGTGTGTTCATGAGTGGAGAACGGGTGGAGTTAGGAGAGTTTAAAAAGATATATAATAACAATTGCTATTTCGTGCTGGAAACTCCAGCACTGTACTTGTCTAGTGTTCGTCCACTCTGTCTGTCTGTCTATTTGTTTGGCCACCACGGCGTTTTGTTTTGTGTTACAAGCCTTTTATTTTCTGTCTGTTTGATAATAAACCGCGCAGCGGCGCATTCAATTCACCACATCACCTTGCAGTACTCTGTGTTCCTTTCTGATCTGACGCCACCACTACAGCCAGCCTGTCACAACAAGTAAATTGTATTTCACCATGAGCACTACAGCACTCACTCTGGACTTGTGACCGTGTCTGTGTTTTATATGTGTGTTTGATACTGTGTTTATTATTTCGGGACTGAACCCTGTGTTCATTGAACTATGCAATACAAAATATACTGAGCAGTAGGTTTAAGATGCGTTACTATAATCTAATTTCATTTCTCAAAGTACTGTAGATTAATTCATAGCATGCCTCGTTTGGCAAGCCAAACAAGCATGTCAGCGATACTCAACCCCATTTTTTTTATTTATGCCCCCAGATGCTGTTACTAAATAACTTGAGCTAAAAATGCCTTTACTAAGCTTCATCACAACTGAATATGCAGTTCATACATGAAAAGAAATCAGTGTGACATACAGAAAGGCAGTCTGACAGACAACCCAGATTATATTTAAAAAATAAAAAAAATAGTGCAATAGACTGTCCAGAACAAGTTTAATTAAAATATATGTACGACACGAGACAGTCAGACACACAGAAAGGCAGCTTACATAGACCGAGATTAATGCACTCAATAATTTGACTTAAATAATCATTATGTTACATTAATGCTACTCTCATAACAAACTTTGAAAAATGTCCTTAAGTATCTTTCTGTATGTTGTGGCAGCAGCAATAAATAAAACAGTTGTGCTGAACTTGTGTGTTGAATAGCTTACGTGTAGATATCTTTAATATTTTATTTTGCCTATATTTATGCTTTTATTCTGGACTGTGATCAGTGCCACAGGCCTTGAAAACATGCCTCCTAATAAATAATTTGCAAATGTTTATAACAAACATATCTAAGAACTTATATTGTCATCAGTCATTATAAGAAAAAAACTAACTCAAATGTCATTCTCCTCCACTGACAAGGTGGCAGTATTTAAATGTATTTGTTTTTTTTTGTTATTTAAAACGTGGTGCCATTTATTCAATGTTTCAAATTATTGCTATTTGCAGATGACTCCTAAAATCTCAATGTTCAAATCTCGAAAAATACAGCTACTACAAAGTTAAAAAACCACCAACTCTGCCCATTTCAACGCATAGAAAGATTTTTTTGATATCCTTCCGTCTGCGCTTATGGACTGCCCTCTTCAATTGAAACAACAGGTTTTCAATGGGGTTCAAGTCTGGAGACTGAGATGGCCATTGCACAATGTTGATTTTGTGGTCAATTAACCATTTCTTTGTGGATTTTGATGTGTGCTTGGGGTCATTGTCTTACTGGAAGATCCACTTGCAGCCAAGTTTTAGCCTCCTGGCCGAGGCAACCAGGTTTTTGGCTCAAATGTACTGGGTAGAGTTCATGATGCTGTTGACCTTAACAAGGGCCCCAGGACCAGTGGAAGCAAAACAGCCCCATAACATCAAAGATTCACCACCATATTTTACAGTAGGTATGAGGTTCTTTTCTGCACACACATCCTTCTTTCGACGCCAAACCCACCGCTGGTGTGCGTGGCCAAAGAGCTCTATTTTCGTCTCATCTGACCATAGCACTCGGTTCCAATCGAAGTGGCAATGCTGTTTAGCAAACTCCAGGCGCTTATGTTTGTTGGTTGCTCTCAATAAAGGCTTTTTTTCTGGCAACCCTTCCAAACAGCCTATTGGCATGGAGGTGGCGTCTAATTGTAGATTTGGAGACTTGGTGACCCCAAGATACAACCAAGTTCTGTAATTCTCCAACTGTGGCCCTTGGATTTCCCTTTGCCTCCCGAACCATCTGCCTCACTGTGCGTGGGGGCAAGATACACTTGCGTCCTCTACAAGTTTACCACTGTTCCAGTGGTTTTGAACTTCTTAATTATTGCCCTAATAGTGGTAAGTGGTATATTTAGTTTTTTAGCTATTGTTTTGTACCCATTGCCTGATTTATGAAGGTCAACAACCATTTGTCTCTTTTCATTTGTGAGTTCTTTGCCTTTCCCCATGGTGATAGATGACAAATTGATTTCATAGGCGTGTTACCTCATTTTTATACCCCAGTGAAACAGGAAGACATGGAAGGCCACAATACAGATCCTTAAGACTGAGATGAACTTAAAGAAGTAGAATCTTAATGCAGATTTAATTTTGTTTGATTTTAGTTATAAGAATTTTTAGGGGTGCCAATAATTCTGACACCTATCTTTTTGAGAAAAAATGTTATTACTTGTTAATAAAAACCTTTTTATCTGAGCAATTGTATTAGAATAAAAGAATATGGTTTTCCCATATATTTGAGCATAACATATAGCTCATTACCTGTGTTTATTTTATACAGACTTTTTTGCTCATCTTTATCAAGGGTGCCAATAATTTTGGAGGTGACTCATATATATACAGTACTGTGCAAAAGTTTTAGGCAGGTGTGAAAAAATGCTGTAAAGTAAGAATGCTTTCAAAAATAGACATGTTAATAGATTATATTTATCAATTAACTAAATGCAAAGTGAGTGAACAGAAGAAAAATCTAAATCAAATCCATATTTGGTGTGACAACCCTTTGCCTTCAAAACAGCATCAATTCTTCTAGGTACACTTGCACAAAGTCAGGGATTTTGTAGGCATATAGTCAGGTGTATGATTAAACAATTATACCAAACAGGTGCTAATGATCATCAATTCAATATGTAGGTTGAAACAAAATCATTAACTGAAACAGAAACAACTGTGTAGGAGGAATAAAACTGGGTGAGGAACAGCCAAACTCAGCTAACAAGGTGAGGTTGCTGAAGACAGTTTACTGTCAAAAGTCATACACCATGGCAAGACTGAGCACAGCCAAAAGACACAAGGTAGTTATACTGCATCAGCAAGGTCTCTCCCAGGCAGAAATTTCAAGGCAGACAGGGGTTTCCAGATGTGCTGTCCAAGCTCTTTTGAAGAAGCACAAAGAAACGGGCAATGTTGAGGACTGTAGACGCAGTGGTCGGCCAAGGAAACTTACTGCAGCAGATGAAAGACACATCATGCTTACTTCCCTTCGCAATCGGAAGATGTCCAGCAGTGCCATCAGCTCAGAACGCATGAAAACAGTGGGACCCTGGTACACCCATCTACTGTCCGGAGAAGTCTGGTCAGAAGTGGCCTTCATGGAAGACTTGCGGCCAAAAAGCCATACCTCGATGTGGAAACAAGGCCAAGTGACTCAACTATGCACGAAAACACAGGAACTGGGGTGCAGAAAAATGGCAGCAGGTGCTCTGGACTGATGAGTCAAAATTTGAAATATTTGGCTGTAGCAGAAGGCAGTTTGTTCGCCGAAGGGCTGGAGAGCGTACGAATGAGTGTCTGCAGGCAACAGTGAAGCATGGTGGAGGTTCCTTGCAAGTTTGGGGCTGCATTTCTGCAAATGGAGTTGGGGATTTGGTCAGAATTAATGGTCTCCTCAATGCTGAGAAGTACAGGCAGATACTTATCCATCATGCAATACCATCAGGGAGGCATCTGATTGGCCCCAAATTTATTCTGCAGCATGACAACGACCCCAAACATACATCGAAAGTCATTAAGAACTGTCTTTAGCGTAAAGAAGAACAAGGAGTCCTGGAAGTGATGGTATGGCCCCCACAGAGCCCTGATCTCAACATCATCGAGTCTGTCTGGGATTGCATGAAGAGAGAGAAGCAACTGAGGCTGCCTAAATCCACAGAAGAACTGTGGTTAGTTCTCCAAGATGTTTGGGCCAACCTACCTGCGAGTTCCTTCAAAAACTGTGTGCAAGTGTACCTAGAAGAATTGATGCTTGATGCTGTTTTGAAGGCAAAGGGTGGTCACACCAAATATGGATTTGATTTAGATTTTTCTTCTGTTCACTCACTTTGCATTTAGTTAATTGATAAATATAATCTATTAACATGTCTATTTTGAAAGCATGCTTACTTTACAGCATTTTTTCACACCTGCCTAAAACTTTTGCACAGTACTGATATATATATATATATATATATATATATATATATATATATATATATATATATATAATGTGTGTGTGTGTGTTGTGTTTTATGTGCATCACCGTACTTAAAATCCTGAATTGTGTTTTTTTCTGTTGTTTGTAAAGGAAAAAGATTACAAAAAAGTGGATAGTGGATTAGATTATTGCATAGTTTCTGAAACTTTTATTTATTTATTTATTTATTTTTTTACAGGCATTGCAAGCTACAAAATTTGAACCCTATCACGAATCTGAACCCGCTGTATATATAGGCATTAAAACCAGCTACTGCAGTTCCGGTGGTAAAGGGGATTTAAAATGCATTCACGTCGCAGGTACTATAAAACCAATTGCTATAAACTAACTACAGCCCACACGGTATTACTGCACAGTACTGTAACTATACTGTGTCTTACCACACTGAACTTCCCAAATCTGAGGACACAAGCACCGTCGGCTGATTTTTAAATAATACTGCAAATAGCCCCGCAAACGAACGTGGTGCTTTACAGACAATACTGCCAATCATATATTAAATGTATACTGTTAGTATGGATACCTTTATTACTGACTTTTCATAAACTAATATTTCCCGAATAAAGTTTATGTTTTAAGACGGGTATTGACACAAACCATGTTTCGTCAAAACTAAAATATCTGTTTAAACAGATACCATTTTAAAAAGAATAATATAAGGGTGTGAATAACGTTACTATGCAGAGTTAACACATAAAAATAATAATAATAATAAAAATAAAAATAAAAATAAAAATAAAAATGCTATTGCTTACCATGTTAATGTTCCGTGTTGCTCCCCCAGCAGGTTTCTGTTTGTTATGTATCCCTGCGTTTGATTGGTTGCACTTGCATCTGCGCTGAGTTCATCCCCCTAGCAACCACAAAACGGATGCCAACGGATACGGAATCCAAAATTGAAATTTCAATAAAAAGTTTTCCATTAATTTTTACATATTACAGATTGTTCTTATAGTTTATTATTTTCTTATAGTTTATTATTTATGTGCTTATTTTAATTAAATAAATAAATCATCAATGTTATCATTTGAAACATGTGTAGCCGGGTCAAAGTTTACATCACAGGAAAGGGTTGAGTGGTTTCCTTTGCGTCATACAACGGGGAATTCTGTAGTTCAGTGTGCGCCTACATAGTTAAAATGGAATGAGTGTTTGGTAAGTACATTTCTGTCTGTGTTTGCTTAAAACTCTTCATACAAATCATCTTTCAACATGCTTAAAAAAAGAAATGCGACATGTGGTAGGAGATCCTGGATTATTCGAAAAACAGTTGTGTGTTGTTGAGGTCGTGTTTGTTTATCAACACCGAAACCAGACTACGTGGATCGATTGTTTCCTTGTTAAGATTTGTTGCTGACCACTTTTGGCGCAGATAATTACTAAAATTGCAGTGGAAAATTTGGCTTGTGTGTATTTAAACTCGTTTTGACAAAACAGATCTAAAAACATTTTGGGTCGATTGCAGCGTACCAAAATTAGTCCATTTGATGCGTCGAACTAGCGGATTAAGCAGGTTTAGTCCACTTGCTTAGACTAAAGTTAGTACACTTGTTAATCCTGGTTGCAGTGTATCAGAAAATAATCACCACAGGTGGATCATCCGCTAAATCAGACTAAACAAGATCCTAATTGCAGTGTACCAAATCAGATGTGAGATTATCCTGTTCAGGAGGACTAATTTAGTACTATGAAGAGTAAAGTGCTATGAAGTATAAGACTAATTTAGTACGCTTGCTCGTCCTAAATTTGTACAGCACATTTTAACACGAAGACAGCGCCATTATTCTCTGAAATGACGTCTAAAAACTAGTGAAGTGAAAAGTGAAGCCTTGAACCTCAGTCTGAACCCTTTGAAGTATTTGGTTCGGTAAGGTTTGCTCGCCGAGTCATATAAATATCATTAATAAAATTGACAATTGAACAAAGTAATGATATAATGTACCTTTAATATATTGTTGATACACTATATTAAGCAATTGTTAATTTTCTTAAGTAGCCAGAGAATGTATCAGGTAGTTTAAATAAACTACTGTAGCAATGTGCCACCCTTTTCATTTTTGTCTAATTTATTGTGGTTGAAGAACAAAGTGTTCTGAAGAGATTGGTTTCGTCTTTTCATTAAAATAGTGTACAAACTAAAACAAAAATCTGCACAATAAGATACTGTGTATTTAAATAATAAAAGCATGCACGTTTGATGTATTCAATTTAAACTGAAATGTCAGTGTAATGTGTTAAATGTAAACACAGTTTAACATTCAGTGTCAAGCAGCAATAGACTACCGGCAAGTTAAAATGCAACTCTGATCCGTGTGCGGAAAGTAGGCTACAATTATATTATGAATATAGGTGTTCTTTTACTTAAATGTGTTTGCCCGAATCATATGGGGTGCCATGGGTTCATATTTTAACATGTCGTTTTTTTGGTATGTTTTGTTTTTCCAGATTTAACTTAAATCTTATAATTTTTTCCCAGATTTATAAATGTTGTGAAAATAAATATTTATAAATTTTAAAATATTTAGCAACTTTTCAACATTTAAATGCTAAATCTTTTTTTTTTAAAAAAAATAAATATATATATTTTGTTAAATATTTATTTTGAGAGTCAAGATTTAGCTGTTCGCAAGTAAACCAGGATTTTGTGAACTTAAATATTTAACTAAATCTTAAATGTCTTAACAAGATTTAACATTTAGCTAAATATTTAACTGGCCAGCTAAATCTGGAGTTTGTATGCAAATGAGCGCTGCCCCTTTCTGCTTTCAGGCGATTTGATTGGCTCTTTCAATGCTGAAATTTGCATATTTCCCGATTAGCATTACAAGAGCCAATCAAATGTATTCAATGTGATCAACGTGGCACATTATAATTCTTGATTAGGGCTTCTGATTTTTGGTTTTAACCGATAAAACACCCCCCCCCCATACAAAAAAAAAATGAAATCAGTGGATAGCCAATAAACACTGGGAAAAACTCTGGAAATGGTTAATCAATTCATGTTGACTTTAACCTTTTCCCATTAAAATTTTTTTCAAATATATATAATTATACCCTGCCTTTTATTGCTGAAAAGGATTATTCGCCTAAATGTTTAATGAACATACAAGTATGTAAAATGTTTCTTTCTTTTGTTTTTTTGCAGTTGAAATTTAGAAACATATACACAATTCATTTTTTTTAACCTTATTTCGGTGAGGACACTGTACAAAATGACGTCAGTCCAACAAGTAAAAGGTAAGAAAAGTCATTAGGAAAAAAATGGTGGCTGGTTAAACATATTGTAAATAATTGTTTCAATGAAAGAGGAAGCACACTGCAGAAGAAAAGTCATTTGTCTTGTAAGATGTGGTGAGCTATTTCACGCCCTATGAAGCTGATGCTCATGGAAGTCTATCAAGAGATTAACTTAAATAGCAACATTTAGTACACAAAGGACAACTAAGAGAAAAAAAAATATGAAAATCACGTAAGAAAGGTCAACAAAAATGCTTATATTATAATATTGTATTGGGATCTCACACTTACTACACTGAAGGCTAGATCATCTGTTTTTTTGCTCATCAGAACATACCAATGAGTGCTGTAAGTAATGCAAGAGAACACTTTCATACACTGCTCTGATTTATTTGGTTTGTTTCTCATATGCTTGATCATTTTGAGGGATCCTTGAACACTGAGGCAAGACACAAGCTAAAACTATTTCCTATAGTCAAGTGGTGCCATCATGGAAGTGGGGAAACAAATAAAAGCAGTTTATTGTAAGCTAAAAATGCTACTGAGTATTACTGTCTTAGCTTCAGTTGACATTGTTTTCCACCCCTGGGTATAGACTTCATTTGGAGACTGGGAGCATTGTTATTATCTAGAAAGTCTGTCACAGTCCATAATACACAGCATGAAAATATAAGTCTCTATACAATACACTAGAACCCTTTTTAACTAAACTTTTCTGGGTTCATGGAAATAGCTTGTAAAGCCAAGTGGCTGGATAAGGAAAACTGCAAGCAGTGTGACTGTTTGTTTTTTCACTTCAGCTCCGGCCACGGTGCCAGTGCGTGGCCCTGGTGACGGCATGGAGACAGATGAGCCGTCCAAATCCCTAGAGGTCATCACTGAGCTCCCCTGCAAGAGCAGCCCCATCCAGCTTGGCCCAAGGACAAAGCCAGCCCCACCTCAGAATCCTGGAGTCCTTCACTTGGGTAGAATTCAAAAAGATTTGTCCATTGAGCTGGAAGCCATCCGTATTGTGGTTCCTCGAGCGGCCATCTCTCATGCTATCCCTTCGAAGGGCTCGAGGTTGACTGAGCTGGCAGGGCATCAAAAAATGGAGCCTGTCCATTCAGAAGCAGCGATAGACTCCCGACGGGAAGGACAGGAACTGAAAGCCACCCTGGACAAGCTACAGAACTCGGAGAGGAGGCTGCTGCAGGATAAGGAGGGCCTTTCAAACCAGCTCAGAGTTCAGACAGAGGTGAGGTGAATCTAATGTACTACAGTGACTGAAAGCAGAATTCAGCCCCCTTGCTGGTTTGTAGTATTTGGGGAATGAGATGTTTGTTGTCAGTTTTACCCCACTCATTCAGTTTTACTTACTAAATGTCTTTTTATCCTAACTATATAATTGTACAAATAAGCCTAGATGTAGATTTCTTTAGTGATTTAAGCTTACTTATTACCCATTCAGAAAAACTGGGTTTTTACAATGAAGGCACCAAGACATGTACAACATTCAATCTGATATCAGAAACCCATTGTTAACACAACTGTATTCTACTTAGCTGGCTTAATTAGCTAATATAGTGCCTGGTTGGAGTAAATATCTGGACTGGAATGGTAACTCACTGCTCTAACAAGTTTGTGTATCGGCCAATAAAAATGAAACCTTTTGTGAAGGTCATTTTACAATGCACTGTCAGTCTTGAATCTTAGATGCTCATATAACATCAGGTGGTGCCATTCCCCCTACACTAATCCCCTGAGGATGCTTTATTTTTCTTAACACAAAAACACCCATATTTTATAGTGAAAAAACAGATACTTCTTCTCCTGAAAAAAAAAAGTTGTGTTTTCAGTGGAACAGCATCTTTGAAGTGTTTGTATTGCAGGTGAACCGTGAGCTGAAGAAGCTGCTAGTGGCCTCACTGGGCGATGACCTGCAGTACCATTTTGAGCGCCTGGCACGTGAGAAAAACCAGCTTATCCTGGAAAACGAAACTCTAGGCCGTAACCAGACTCAGATATCTGAGCAGCTTGAACGCATGACCATTCAGTGTGATGTGTGGCGGAGCAAGTTCCTGGCCAGCAGGTGACTACATACTGTTCTTGCTAGACAGACATTTTCATTAGCCTTGCTAGCATGTCACTTCTTCCCTTATTTGTCCAGATTCACTTTTTTATATGTGTTTAATTGCATACATTTGATTGAGGTGAGCAACGCTGCAACATTGGAACACAGCAAATGAGACATATTGAAAGGGGGGCAAGGGCAATTTTTAAAAGCAAACAAGAACTACCGATAGCTCATAAAAAATATTAAATGGGTTTCTATAGCAAGGTTCGTACGCTAGTCTGGAAAAAGTATGGAAAAACTGATTTCCAGGGCTTGAAAATGCTTGAAAAACCATGTCTTCGTTATGAAAGTCTTGAAAAAGTCTGGAATTTTACTTTAGTTATTATCATTGGATTTAAAAAAAAAAAAAAAAGCACTTTCTATAGCCCGTATGGTGGTCATTTCTTTAATGTGATTAATAAAGTGTACCGGTAATTTTATTTTAACTGTATGGTGCTTGCTTGTAACTTACAGCAAGTGCAACAACAGTCTCGGGTCCAAACCGTCAGCCGAGTGTAGATATACTATTTACATCCTCGCTATATGGCCTTCATTATACGATTAAGTACTGATTTAAATAAATAAATAAATAAATAAATATCAAACTACTGTTGATGTTGGCTCATATAGCTCTATGCAACCGGCACGGCAAAGCAACATTGTGGGTTTTTTTTTTGTTTTTTTTGTTTTTTTTTTAAATAAGGAACCTAGATTTAAATTAACATTTGCAATTGAAACAAAACAGAACACTGCACTGTGTTCTTCAACGAATAGGATATAGCCAGAATACTGGCTGCAGCATGCCACAAATAGGTACTGTACTTGTAATTCTACTTTTATTCACAATCTCATTGCTATTATTATTAGTGGTAGTGACAAATTCTGTAATAATAAAGAAAATCAAAGAATAAAAACAGCTCTAATATTATTAATAATTTAGCTAATGCCTTTATCCAGGGTGACTTCCTTAACTTACACAGCAGCTTATATTGTTCGTTTTGGATTGTCCTTTTACTATAGCGAACAAAAGGCTTTGGACCCACAGGGTTGTTATAGCGAGGGTGTACTGTATTTAGTATTTGACTTGTATGTTTAATGTACGACACTTGCATGTTTTAATATATAATGCATGCACATTTGTTATTTAATTTGTTATTTTTCACCTCCCATAGTGTTCAACATCTAACAGATGGTATAAAGAAGTTTGGATCAGAATCCAGTATCATCCCTTACAAAAAAGTAATATACTGCAAGCATACTTGAGCCAAAATTGTCTGGTTTTAGTATACTATTGGTACCATTATACTATCCTATTTTGGCACAAGTATACTTGCAGTATACAACTTTTTATATTATTTTTTGTAAATAATGCAATATTCTCAAATATTGGACATTTCTTAGATTGTATCTTACTTCTCTTTTACATACCTGCATTGTCTCTTGCTAGATATGCACCTCCAGATTCTGACAAGTACTTTTAGAAAACCAGGAGCAACTTCTACTCTGGATCAAAAAGCTATTATGTTCTGCAGCTGCCCACCTATGTGTATAACTATCGAAAAACTAGTAGAAATTAACTAAAACACAAGTCTGGGAAAACAAATGGAAGTCTGGAAAAAGTATGGAATTTTGATGTTGAAAAAGTATGTGAACCCTATATAGATATTACAATGTTTTCCTTGCTACATACAGTACAACACATCATATAGTGTTTTAAAGCACCTTGCAAGGTTAAATTCAGTTTTCCAACAAAGCCATAACACATTCTTTTTTTTTTTTCTTCAAAAAATGGGCAATTCCATGAAATTGTATTGTTCGTCACATTTAGATATGTCATCAATATTATAAGGCTGGCAATACCAAGTACAGTTTTCTAGGCCCAAATGGACTTTAAAATTGTTTTTAAAATGATCTGTCCATATTATAGAGCATTAGACTTTAACATTGTTTG
This sequence comes from Acipenser oxyrinchus oxyrinchus, assembly GCA_030684275.1. NCBI lineage: Eukaryota > Metazoa > Chordata > Actinopteri > Acipenseriformes > Acipenseridae > Acipenser > Acipenser oxyrinchus. Next base: position 31,918,183 of record CM060253.1, on the reverse strand, counting down.
GGGATCTTTGTCTTTTTCAGAGTGATGGCTGAGGAGCTGACCAATGCCAGGACAGCACTGCAGCGCCAAACCAGGGAAGCTCAGGGAGCGATACAAGACCTTCTCAGCGAACGGGAGGAATTCTCCAGAGACATGTCTGAGACTCACAGGTAGGCTTGCACATCTCCAGAGGCCTGTGTTGATATATTATAGGTTCTGGATGAACTGTATTTTTAATGTAGCTCTTGTCCCTTTTTTAAATTCACAGGTCACTAGAGCAGCTTTTGGTTTCTTTGCAATGGGGCAGGCAACAGACCTATTACCCCAGTGCACAGCCTCTCACCACTGGCGAGCTTGCTGCAGCCAATCAGAAGCTAGCTAAGGCAGTGAACTCTCACCTCCTTGGCAATTTAGACACAAGTAACAGCCAGAAAATGTCTCCACCAACTGCAATTTGCAATACTCCAGCTGAAAAGATGGCAGAAAAGGTATGATTGTGTACACTTGAAGCATACACACAGCGAAATTTAAGAAAAGGTAAAAAGAGTATAAATAAAAAAAAAAAAACAGTTGACAGGATAGTCCTTAGTCTCCAACTCCTGTACAGTAAAGGTTAGCATACAAATATGTCAAGAAGACTGGAGAATTTTTTCTGCTCTGGGTTTTTGTTATTATAGCCGTAAATTAACAGCAGTAATTCTGTTAAAAATAAATAAATAAATAAAAGATGTGACCATTCCAGATAAATCCAATCAAATGTCGCCTGTTTTTTTGCCCAGGTGTTAAGAATCTTGGATCCTGTTTTATGTACCGAAGATGCATCTGAAGTTTTGTTTTCTGAACCCTTACCTACACCATTCCTGTCCAACAAGAAAAGTATTGGTCGGTTTCATCCCTACACAAGATACGAAAACATTACCTTCAATTGTTGTAATCGCTGCAGTGGGGAGCTAATAGTGCTCTAAACTGTGTGCTGTACAGTACTTTTAGTATTGCATTAAACTCAAAGGTCCACAATCTTTAATAGGTGCTATAAAATTACATATTTTAAATTATTCTATTTTCTTAAACTTAAATGGAATATTTATAGGTCTGATAGTATAACAAAACGTATGTTTTCCATCATTGTTGCAAGTTTTTGCTGTTTGGATGCAGTTAGAATATTATTTACAGGAGGGAGCAGGTCAAAGCAGGACCAAAACAGTAAGAGAATGATGCAGTGTTCATTTTCAACTTCAATCACATCTGTATTACTTGTTGAAGCTGAACTTGTTTATTACTCCATATTTGTATGGTCTATAGTAAATTGATCAAGTTAAACAGCATTTCCCAAGTATTACAATTTTTTTTCAATATCCTATTGCATTGAGTTACGCATTTTTGATGGTAATCATCAAAAAGAGAAACTGAATATATAGTAGCAAATGTATTTTGCAGCTGCTAGATACTGGTGGAGGTCAGAAATTTAAAATGAAAACAATGTTGTGAAACTGTCTGTGATTTATTATATCTTTACCAAGAGCTTAGAGCTTTGCAGGGAGCAGAATTCGATTTGGTTTTTCGTATGTTAACAGACTAGGTAATAACTTAAAAATAAATATACAGGTACACTGACCAGGGGTTGTTTTTTTTTTTTCATTTTTAATCGGAAGGTGCCTTGTTTGTTTATTTTGTAAATTTAATACAGAGATGTAGACAAACATACCAGCATAGTATAAAGCTGGGTCCACACCTGAGCGATCAGTTGCGCAACTTATTTGCATGCAACCAAGTCGTTTATATGTGGACGTCCTTGCAAATAGTTACGAGCAGTTGCACAACCAATTGCTTGAAGTACAGCCGGACTCTACTTTCCAAGCAACCTCCTGAGCGACTTCTGTAGACATAGGCGATCGTGGCAATTCGCAAACTCTGATTGGTTGTTATAATGCTGACTGCACGGCTTGCATAGCCTGTCATAAAGAAGCTCTAATTTTAAAAACGTTGGCGGTAAAATTAAACTGTTTCGTCCAGCTTTATGTGGCTTTGTTTTTTTTCTTTAGGGAATATGGCATTTAAAATAACAACAGCCAACTCTTGTGTCATCTCAGTTGTCAAAAAATAAATAAAATACATACAATTCTAAACTTGTAGACACGGGACAAAAAAAAACAAACCTGTCACCTCAGTTATCATAAAAATATGAAACTTGTCGACGCGGGAACCTTGTTGCACAAGTAATTGCTCAGATGTGGACACAGCAATTGCTCGCAACTGAGTTGCGCGATTTCGGGAGCAATTGGGTTGCGCAACTGATCGCTCAGGTGTGGATCTGGCTTAAGAACAGTGTTATGAGACATGGAATCTGTTGTGTTCAGGTGTAATCAGGAATTGTATTGTTAAGCTTTCTTTTTCCAAAGGTTTATATTGTGTATGTCTGACGCTTTTAGAAGTGATGGTTGTAACCCAGTGGTGCATCATTGGTGTTTTTATTGTGAATTCACACTATGAAAATAACATGAACAATAAAAACAAGTATTTATATAAATGTTACTTGTCATTGTCTTGTCTCTATCACACGTAATTCTTTCAGTGACTTTTTTTATTAAGTTTTCAGGGCAGTTAGTTAGTTAATCTGAACAATTTTAAATAACCCGGCCTATACCAAAATGTTTTAAAGTATAAAACTTACTTTAGGTTCCTGTACGCTTTTTATTATAAATAATGAACATTGAAAAGCTTTAGTGTCCCAAATTTACATTACAATATAAATAAATTGTTGCATTTTTGTTAATGCTTAATTACAAAATAAAATATATAATATAACTAGGACTTGTTTTGTTTTTTATTAATTTCATTTTTCAGTGATTATTTTTAGCTATTTGAATTGTATGTAAATATTTTTCAGGGTTTTCGCTTTTTATATACTGTAGGTTACAAAATCCTTATGATCACTGGCATATTCTTCTGGGATTTTTGTGTGTTTATGCATTGTTTTACATTTCACCACAATTTGCAATTCTGTTTTAAATAACACAAGCATGTAAATACTCCCTATCGAATTGGAATATAGCTTTAAATCTCGCAAGCAAGAACAATCCTTCATTTCTAATTGTAATCTTGTTTCAAATCTCACAAGCGTGTACAATCCTCCAATAAAGATTTAGGAATTTGCTGCCACTTAGTAGTTGGGGTGGGTTTAAGTACTCAGAATGAGAAGTTCATAAATCAGTGCAATACAGATTACTGAATATATGTACTATACTATTTGATATAATTTAAACTTCATCATTTCAAAGATTCACTGTATATGTAAAATAAATATTTGACAATACACACGGTAACCATATATATTTTTTAATCTTATATTTAAGTATTTTGTACACGTCACACTGTATAATACATTGTTTAAAAAATATATATAATTGCACACTATTAAAATATTGAAAATATAGTAGTCCCAGCAAAAGGTAAAACCATAAAATGGTACTGGTAGGCTTCATTACTTCGACTCAAAGGCAATGTTCCTTATTTTAAAAATTATATTTTAAAATGAACACAAACAAACACATTCCTATGTATGTATATTAAGTAAACAAGATTTTGTCATGTAAAAACATGCACATAGTTACGCACGTTTAGAACTAGCAAGAGGGCTTGATACATAATACCAAGGTACTACTGAATTTAAATAATTTCTTGGTTAGTACAAGCTTATGTTGTATTTCAAAGAGGCATACTTCATAAGAACCCTGATTTGAAGTTTCAAAATGCCTTGAACAGTAACTTACACAGGTTTCATCAGTCATAGTTTGTGAACTTTAATACCTTTACGACTTGAGCACAAAACTTGGTAGATGCATATTCTTGTAATATTGAATATTACAAAAAATATACACATTAACTTTCATTTCATCACTGCAGGCAAAAAAGTAAGCTTAGTAAATCTGTCCCTTTAGTTCTACAATATACATTGTCCAATATTAATTGTACTTACTCTGAAACACTAACCACGAAGGAAAGGAAAATAATGCAATCGTGATTTGAACACATTTCCCAAAGGACTGGTAGGCCTACAGCAGGTAGCCCTATTTCACTGCAAATAAAATCAAATATTTATAAAAAGATAAATATTGTAATGTTATAAAGAATTTCATTTAAAAGTATTTTGTAGCTTTATATAATAACAGCAACTTGCTAAAATGTAAAAAGAAAAAAGAGCTACTTTATGACTTGCATTACTTACCTATGGTGCTATTCAATTAAACTTACTATTCAATTAGATTACAAGAGAAAAACATGAAACTCTTCTTCATTGAAAACACATGTATGTCACCAACCTGGACAATTTGAATGAATGTTACTACAGAGCATGGAAATAAAGCCGGTCATAAGGAGGCTTCATTTTCTTTATTGAATTTCCTCTGCCTCGAGCGCACCTTTATGAGGTATTGTAGCTGTGGCTTGATTATTGAAGGCCAACCTTAAAACCGGTAGCCATAGTTGTCTACAAACTTGAACGCTTTGGCCTCACTGATAGTGTAGAGTAAATCTTTCATCCGTCTGGCTCTCCTAGCCTCTATCACCAGCCTCCTGGAGCGTTCCTTTGCTGCCTGCTTTTCTGCATGTTTTTCTGCCTTTTTCCTTCTCAGCCACCTGCAAATGCCGTAAAAGATTGTGTATTAGTTAATAGGAAAGTCAATGGTAAACTGCATTCTTTTTTTTCTTCTTCACCTGCTGTGACCCTTCACTCCCAACTGAGCCTATTAATTCCCAAGCGTACCTGTTGGAAGGACCTTTTACACCAAATACATATATAGTAAACAAATATGACGGTTTACATTACCAAATAAAGAAGTGTTAAGGGCAGAGGCTTGATGCAAACCATCAACCTTGCATACCTCGCAGGTAACTTAACTAGGGATGTGCCTGACTATGAGTACAAAAGAGTATTCATAACGATATTTTCTGATTACAAGTATTATTATTTGTTTATTTAGCAGACGCCTTTATCCAAGGCGACTTACAGAGACTAGGGTGTGTGAACTATGCATCAGCTGCAGAGTCACTTACAATTACGTCTCACCCGAAAGACAGAGCACAAGGAGGTTAAGTGACTTGCTCAGGATCACACAATGAGTCAGTGGCTGAGGTGGGATTTGAACCGGGGACCTCCTGGTTACAAGCCCTTTTCCTTAACCACTGGACCACACAGTGTAGGCCAAATACACAAGAAATTCTGCTATTACTCGTTATTCAGAGAAAATTTATATATATATATATATATATATATATATATATATATATATATATATATATATATATATATATATATATATATATATTAAAAGAACCTCACCGCTCTGCGATTTGTTGCCCCTTTAAAAACAGACCCAGGACACAGAAAATGGATTTTTAATGCGCTGACGTGCTATTTTTAATAAACAAACAAATAAAACACAAAATAAACACCTAGCTCTATTTGAGCACTAACTAAACATAAATCAGGAACCTAAACTAAACAGGACAGCTAAGCTGTTTCCCTGTAACAAAACCCAAAACAAAATAAATACGGTTTTAACACACCACTCTAACAGGTTTCCCTATACCTTACTTCTTTGTACGCCTGCACACACTCGCAAGCGGGCTCTTCACACAGACTGCACTCTTTAAATACCTGGTAGCTGGCCTCAATTTACAATAATAAGACCAACTGCCAGAACAATTAACAAATGCAATTAAACAATTAACAATAAAACAATTAAACTAAATGTGCCAACGCACATGTCTTCTGCAGGGAGGTTCTTAACCCCCCTCCCTGCTGTGTTACAATATATATACGTGTGTGTGTGTGTAAATAAAATGCATTGAATCGGCTCCTGGCTCCAATAGGGATAGAGAGCCAATCCAGGGCAGAAGGAGGAGGGACCAGTGTGACACAGTCACTGACATAATAGAGCTGATATTGGGCTTTTCAAGGCTGGTCCTTCAGTTTCTGTATGTGCTCAACTGTGTAAATAATTGTATTTTAATTTGAAAAAAAAATGGCTAGTGTTAATTTATGTAAAGATATTTTTGTGTTTTCTCCAAGAACAGCCATTTTGTGTGTGTCTTTGTGTGTTGTTGTTTTTTTTTTTTTTTCTTGTGCTGCGGTGTCTTTAAATTCCAAAGTAATCTAATCCTTATCAAGGAGGCATTTTTCGTGGGAAAACGTTTGTGTTTTTGTCAATTTCTGAGGTGGCAGATTCAATAAGCAGCCATTAGCCTAATATTAAAAAATAATATTTTCTTTGTTTGTACACAAGCACCTCTCCATCACAATAAATCCATAAAATCCTCAAATAATCTGGTCTAAGTGGTCTCCACTATGTACATTAATTGCCAGCCCATTACAGACATCCCATATAATTTGATAATATATAAATGTTTGCATTACAATAAATAAAATACAAATTAGGACTTCAAAGCGAGAAAAATATATATATATATATATTCTTAACCATCTTAACCACTTTTTAAAAGAGACTCATCTGCATTCGTGGTTTTAGAGGTTTTAACCTCATCTCGCCTCACTAACAGAGGACACTGCCTGTTACAAAAGCATCATGCACCTCTCAACCCTAGCCATTGTGAAATGTATAATTCATGAAGGAACATATAGATACCCAAAATGGGAACTTACAATTTAAAGGCTTTTTCACATTCCTCTCTTTCATGAATATAATAGCTACTTTCCTCTTCCTGTCTTCTCATTTCTTCGATCTGTCTATCTCTTAACTGTTGTTCATGTTTCCGCTTCAACCACTGTTTGAAAGCCTCTTTGGCATCTGGGGATTCCTGCTGTGAGAAGATACCAGAGCACTGAAATTTAAAAAAAAAACTTACAATTTGACAAAAAAAAAAGTTAGAAGTATATTTGACAGCTTATTTTTGAAGTACTAAATATTTAAATGTTACTTTTTTTTTTTTTTAAATGATGGTACTAAATGCTTCATGGTAGCCTGACCTAGCCTGTGTTGTTCAATCATTTCGTACTGCTTTAATGTATACTATGGGTTTATCTGGAGTCAAATGTTACAAAGAACAAATCTGAGCAGTGTTTCGGTAATAGTTCTCACTAGTATTTCCTCACCCAAGTATCAACATCTTGTAACAATCTTGGAATAACAATTTCAGTGAAAGAGAATGTGAATATGTTTATATTCTGATACTGGCATTAATAATGAGGTTTTCTGAAAACATTTGCTTTCTGTCAGATAAGTAGAAGAAAAATCAGTGCATCCATTAGAACAAACCAATCAAATATAGATGTGTCAATTGGACAAAAAAAAAAATTAATTTAACGGAACCTTCTTCTATAGTGAATGGAAATGTATTTTGTTCACAGGCATGAATGATTACAGACAAGATTACCAGCCTGATGCTTGTTACTCTACAGGCAGGGATTGGTTTTATATTTCTGTGCAACTGTCTCGGTTTACCGTGTTGTTCATTCTTTCCATTTCCATTGCCCTGTGGATTCGCCTTTCCTCCTGCAGTTGATCCTTCTTCTTCATCATCCAGGCGTGGAAGGCATTCTCATTATCTTGTCTTTTTTGCTCTTCTTCTTCTCTCTTCCTGGCATCCTCCTAGATAGCAATTCACATTTGTTTTGTTCTGTTTGTTTTTTTTTTGGGGGTCTGAACATAATGTTTTAAAACAGATTGAAGTGACACTTAATTTTCTTAGATTATTATATTGTCCCTTACCCGCAAATAGGGCGAAACAGCATTTTTGGCTATTTTCAGTTTTTAAAATTTAAAAAATGCTCAAAGGGTAATGCTAAAACGACAAACCTGAATCTCTGATAATCAGGGAGATATGAAAAGGCTAATGGGCACTGAATCGCTGATAATCAGGGAGATATGAAGAGGCTAATGGGCACTGAATCGCTGATCATCAGGGAGATATGAAGAGGCTAATGGGCACTGAATCGCTGATCATCAGGGAGATATGAAGAGGCTAATGGGCACTGAATCTCTGATAATCAGGGAGATATGAAGAGGCTATTGGGCACTGAATCGCTGATCATCAGGGAGATATGAAGAGGCTATTGGGCACTGAATCGCTGATCATCAGGGAGATATGAAGAGGCTAATGGCACTGAATCGCTGATCATCAGGGAGATATGAAGAGGCTATTGGGCACTGAATCGCTGATCATCAGGGAGATATGAAGAGGCTATTGGGCACTGAATCGCTGATCATCAGGGAGATATGAAGAGGCTAATGGGCACTGAATCGCTGATCATCAGGGAGATATGAAGAGGCTAATGGGCACTGAATCGCTGATCATCAGGGAGATATGAAGAGGCTAATGGGCACTGAATCGCTGATCATCAGGGAGATATGAAGAGGCTAATGGGCACTGAATCGCTGATCATCAGGGAGATATGAAGAGGCTAATGGGCACTGAATCGCTGATCATCAGAGAGATATGAAAAGGCTAATGGGCACTGAATCGCTGATCATCAGGGAGATATGAAGAGGCTATTGAGCACTGAATCTCTGATCATCAGGGAGATATGAAGAGGCTATTGGGCACTGAATCGCTGATCATCAGGGAGATATGAAGAGGCTAATGGGCACTGAATCGCTGATCATCAGGGAGATATGAAGAGGCTATTGGGCACTGAATCGCTGATCATCAGGGAGATATGAAGAGGCTATTGGGCACTGAATCACTGATCATCAGGGAGATATGAAGAGGCTATTGGGCACTGAATCGCTGATCATCAGGGAGATATGAAGAGGCTAATGGGCACTGAATCGCTGATCATCAGGGAGATATGAAGAGGCTAATGGGCACTGAATTGCTGATCATCAGGGAGATATGAAGAGGCTAATGGGCTCTGAATCGCTGATCATCAGGGAGATATGAAGAGGCTAATGGGCACTGAATCGCTGATCATCAGGGAGATATGAAGAGGCTATTGGGCACTGAATCGCTGATCATCAGGGAGATATGAAGAGGCTAATGGGCACTTTCGCCTTTCTTGCATCAACATGTGTTTGAAACAGTAACATTTGTAACGCAAAAAAGGCAAAAGTGATACTTCCAGTTAAAATCCTATCAGGAGCATTCTGTAACTTGTTATACACACTTTGCAACAATTATTTTTTAGCAAATCAAAATGTGCACTGGTAATAGTCCTTGGAACAACCCAGTTCTTGTGCTCAACTAAAGTGGATTCAAAGTCTGTACTGAATAGAGTGTACAGGGTAAAACATACAGTAAAATAAGATAAAGGGGAAAAGAAATCAATAAAACGGAAAGTGAGTCAGGGCTACCCTGTCTAATTCGCAGGTTTAGAGACACCTTTAACCCTTTGCAGTCCTATGTCGGACCAGGTCCGACATAAAATTTTTCCTTTCCAACCCTGTCCGACATTATCAAAAAGTCGTCAATCACAGGTCCCTAGTCGTTTTTTCTCCGAGAAAAGCTGGGAGAAGCCAGGGGAAAAAAATGCAGGCGGATCTGAGCAATACGCATAGTCCCTTCACCACAGACATAACACAGACATAAACAAACAAGATAGCTGCTTCCGCATCCAGCGCTCAAAGAAAAACGTGGACATTTGCCAAGCTTTTTGAGATGTTATAGTAATAAAATAATGACTTGGCTAGTACTATTGAGGAGTTTGGTGATAAATCGAGTGATCAGGAGATGATTTATCAGTATGCACGACTCTGAAGATATATGTGATAAATACAGCGAGGGGCAGGGCAGGGCTGGAGATGCCGTACTGAGTGTTGATTTGCAGTGCCTTTTAAACCTGTTTTACTGTGAATAAAATTACTTTTAAACAGTGTGTGTAAAATAAACAGCTTGTGTAAAAATAAATTAGACCTGACACACCTGACAGGTGCTGAATAAATGGACAGCAAAGGGTTAAATAACCTTTTCTTATTCCTCTTGTTTTCTGTTTATACTTTCTAATTTACCAGCTGAAAAGTTTAATTTGGCAATAAAACTCACCTCTATTCTAAGCCTTTCCCTTTTCTGTTCAAGTTTAAGCCGCATCTCTTTTTGTTCTGGAGTCAGGGCATAGGTAGTGTGTTCAGAGGAAATGTTTGCAGACTGGACCCTCCGAGCCTTTGTTATCCTTTTGCCACTGTTTCTCTGTACGTGGCCTGCTGAACTGGAGCGGCCCTTAGGAGCAGAAGGGGGCCTGGGCACATGAACAAACTCTCCAGCAGAAGAGGAGAATGCTGAAGCAGAGTTGAGTCTTGAGGAGGGGCCGTGCACAGGACAAGATTCGCTGCGGCGAGATGAAGCCCTAGGAGAACTCTGTCTTTGCTCAGCTTCACTGGCAGCGCAAGGTATTGGAGGCAGCAGACCCTGACTTTCAAGGTCATTTATGCTAACCAGTTCAAACTTCCCATCTTTCTCTATCAGCACTTTACCTTCCTTTGAATGATCCTTTCCCATGTTTTCAGGAAAGGTTTGACCCTTCTGCGGAGAGATCTGCAGATCGGACATTTGCCCCGTGACCTCTCCATCGTTATCATTCTCACCTTCAGAATAATCCAGCGGTGGTGCCACAAAATCAACCAGGCTGTCTTTAAATTTCAGTCTGCGCTCCCGATTTTCATTGACTGGGTCTTCATCTTCAAGCTGCCGGTTGGCTTGCTCTATCTTCTTCATGATATACTTCTTGGCTTCTTCGTCCATCTCATCATTGACTTCCTCTGGTTTTATCAGCTGATAGGAACTCTCGCTGTCTGTATCCGAGACGGGCTCAGGGGGCTCGATTTCAGGCGGTGGCTCCTCACCACCGCAGGACTTCATATCTGCGTTTTTATCAAAAACACTCTTTGAATGGTCTTGCTGTTCCTTTTCTATGGTATTCTTTTTAACAGTCTCCTCCTCTAGTTCTCTGTCAATCTGGGCTTCAATATCATCCTCATCCTCTAAATCCTGGAAAAAAATTAAAACCAGTACAGCCAGGACATGCAGACTTAGCAGTGAAGCAGATTAAAATGTAATGGTTTTTATTAATTCAAGTGTAAAAGAAAATTGTATACAATAATTTCTGTGGGAAAATGTATATATTACAGTCCTATTGTTGAATGCCCGTTGAGTAAAAATCTTCATAGCTCTAAAACAGAATACATGTGTATGTATGAAAATGTTATATTTATATAACATAGATCAGTTTTTTAATCAAATACAGGATATGTTCAGAATATATGAGTAATTCAAAGAAGTATTCTGGATAACCTGTTGATGCACGTGGAATTTAATATTCCACCATTATTTTAAATGTAGTTGCACCATTGGTCGGTGCAATGGAAAGCAGTTTACAAACTGTTTTACAAAACAAGACTGGTTTACCAGGAGAGAATTGATGTTGTCTTCTGATGTATTAATTATACATTAATACATCAAGGACACAACCATATTAACCTGTATGTAAATGTACTAGAACCTACTGTTACATAAAATCCAATTAAATTACATACCTCACTTGCTTTGCCCTCTTCGTTTATTAACCAGTCGAGGTCTTTCTCAAAGTCATCTTCATATTCCTCCTGTGATGTGTTGCTAATCTCTTCCTTTTGATTCATTCTTCACTTTGAAGTAGCTTACCCCTAATTAACAAGAAAGGAGTCACATTGTTATTGTTGTTAAAAGAACCTGGCACCTTGACTAATTGTCTCAGGAGTTAATTGGCATTTCAAATCAACGATGCACAAAATAAAATAAGCTGATGGAACACGATGGGGACTGTGAGAAAACATTAATAAAGTGGATGTAATATACTTTGTTCTTGAATTTGCTCAATGCAGTAATTCTATTATTTTAACAAACCCCTAAAAGTTAAAGAAAATCTAAGAACACAGATCCCTACCGAAATGTGGACTTCAATCCTGAACTACTACAATGTCGCATAACCGGGAGATGTTCTAAAAGAGTTGGAATTTCTTAAACATTTATTTTTAAAATGAGAATCACAACCAAGCTGTTGTAATAAAACCAAGCTGCTCCATTAAAGAGCAAACTGCATGTAGTGTAAACTAATTCATCTCTTAAATCGTATCCAGGCAATGCTCCAAACAAGGCTTCCATGACAATACACAACATACCGTACAGTACAGTAGTTATGTACCAGTAAAAAAAAAATGTTTTATACATTATAAACTGCTCAATGAACTCCATGTACATATTCAACTATTAACATATGGAACATAAACTGTGCAAACACAATGATATGGGTGAAGTACATATCCCAAGCAAATAAACCCCCCATAAATTATGTAACAGTAGATCCATTGTAGGAATTGCCTACTTCACTTTAACCATTTATAATAATAAATACCACATCCAAAAACTGTTCAGATCAGGCTTTTAATTTATTTAAACAAGGCAGTTTTCAGCAATATCTTTTTTTTGCTTTTGTTAATATATCTGGTCAAGATCAGGTCTCATATAGAGATTATGAATAAACCAATACAGAAAACATGTTTTACAGTTCCCCGGTTAAGAGTGGAACTGCATATTTTACATCAGTGGTTCTCAAACTGGTCCGGAAACCTTTGGGGGGCTGCAAAGTTTGCCAAGGGGGTCCAAGGAAATTCTGGACACTTATTTTGTATTAGCATAGGCTATATATTAATGTACAGTACAAACAAACAAATTATTTTACTGTTGTGGTGAGAGTCGTGATACTTACAGACGATATGCATAAGACATCTACTTTCACTGCAGTAGTCTTTCTAGTTTGTGACTTTTTCCATTCCTCAATTTGTTGTTGGGGGTCCCCAAAACTGTTTTTAAAAAGGGGTCCATAAAACAAAAGTGTTTGATATACTGGTGTTTATCAGCTACAGCAACTGTAAAGGAATCTTCACGTGATGATCACATAATCTTATTAAATTTCAATTTTGCCTCTGTCAGCATTTAGAAACATGTCTGTCTTCACTTCCTCTGTATCACTCACTCAGCATATTGTGATACTATCATTCAACTGTCTCCTATTTCAAGGTTTAGTTTAGGATGAAACTATTTATTTATTTATACATCCATTTAGCCTATTCATTTTGTGCCCACCAAGACCAGCACAAGTAAATCTCAGTAACACAAGCACTAATGTATTAACCTAATACCAGTAATAAGTTCTCTAGTGTATAACTCAATACCAACAACAATAACATATTTTAAAATGATGAATATACTATACATCAAAAATTTAAAATGAAGTAAATCACAGTAGTAAATCACAGACATGCAACACATGTTTGATTTTTGTGAACACAAAGAAAATATCCCCATGGCACAGCCTAATGTAAATACAGGTTCCTGAAGTGTAGCTTTATGCAACATGAAGAAAATATGGCAGCCAAATGGTAATTTTTAATGGATGGCTGTGAGAATCTTTGAATCAACATCTGAAACCTAAATATCATTGCAATATAGCAGCCATTATGGAAATGTTACCCTACAGGGAATGCTAAGATAAAAATTGAAACTCTCCCTAGAGAATCTGACCACTACGTTTGGGTAATTGGATTCAAAGTCCAGAAATATATTGCGTGAACATGTTAGCCCTATCTTCTGTGAAAGTGCAGTTACAGTAGACTATACTAGTAGAACCACCTATTGAGCCAAATAGTTGAGGTAAAAATAGTCGAAAACGTCAATTACATGTACAGTACTGGATGGCAGCCGTAACTTCCAATCATCTGAAACCGCACACTTTCCATTTAATTCAAACAGATGCATATTGATATATTGATATTGCTAGTGTACACTTTAAACACATAAAAACATCATTATGTTGCTGGTGATAGCTTGACGTTGAAGTGTGCGACTACTGTACCAGTTTCTGAGGTCAACTGTAACTTTTCTAGTCCACAATTCAGTGCTACCCCAAAGCTATACAAATTTGCTGGGTTTATATTTATTTTTTTCAAAACATAATATTCTATCTACTGTGTATTCCCTCAAATGTTGTCCCTAAGCACAGGCATTACATAATAGATGCCTGCCTGTGTTATAGTATTTGCAGTCAGTGACATGATTTTATGAATGAGCTGCATGATCAATGCCAACTTTAGGCTAATTCACTGTTACTTGTTTTGTGCCTTTGCCCATCCTCTTCTACTAAACGTTTTTTTCAATTGCTCTGAAAAACAAAGATATTACAAGCACAGTAAGCATTAACCTGCCTTTGCTTGCCCATACTTGTACTCCACTTTTATGTTTGTGTTATAGCCTATATTGCACTACAAATAAGACTCACCAGGAAATACACTATCTGCACATTATTATTAGTTTATTTAGCAGACGCCTTTATCCAAGGCAACTTACAGAGACTAGGGTGTGTGAACTATGCATCAGCTGCAGAGTCACTTACAATTACGTCTCACCCAAAAGACGGAGCACAAGGAGGTTAAATGATTTGCTCAGGATCACACAGTGAGTCAGTGGTTGAGGTGGTATTTGAACCGGGGACCTCCTGATTACAAGCCCTTTTCTTTAACCACTGGACCACACAGCCTCATTGAATCACTGAGTGTATTATTCCCACTTAACTACTCATTGGCCAGCTTGGAATCATCTGTGATAAATACAAACTTAACAAATTCTAAACTGTCAGAATTAGATAAGCTGATTAGATAAACAACCTAATTGTTTATAATAATTTAGCAATAACACTGAACAATGGGATGTGATGTGTAATCTTCTGAGTTCAAATTCAACTGAAACAGGAGGTACAGTATTTCAGAGTGAATTTATGGTTGGCTAATCAACATTCCACCACCCAATAAAGATTCCTGAAAATGTGGTTACATCCTAAAGAAAGGATACATTGGCATGTGACTCTGGCATCCTCAGTATTTTTATTATAGATAAAGTTATTTAAATATCTAGTTTAGCCCAAATTAGATGCATTGTCATTCGCAGGTGGATTTTTTGAGATGTACAGCAAGCAGCATACTTAAAGTGCCACATACAGTATGTACTGTATAGACAGTGGATTGCAGCATTTGTATGTCAATTGATAATTGGTGGTATGCAGTTCATGGAAAATAATCACATGATTTGTCATAGCTCTTTTCTGTACTATTGAATTCGACTATTAGTTCTTTGTGAAAAAAGTGGGCCTATTTCTTTTAATTCAGATTTGAAGTTCTCCACTGGCAACACATTATTTTTTGGTAGCTTTTCCCGTACTAACTAACACTCACAAAATAACTCCTTGATGTACATCTTCAGATTTCAAAAGTCATGCCGTTTTTTCCTCTCAAACAAGTTTCAAGACGAAATCAATCAAATAATCACGTTCTGCATATTTGTACCAGATGACATCAAAATATAGAATTTTCCAGAGAAGCGGTGAGTCAAAAACTTGACACGATATTCATTACAAGGCCATGGCATTATTAGTAAATTACAATTATCAGTCTCGAGTCAAAGTGCGTTGCATATGTTGTTTAAACGTTGCCTCTTTCAATAACCCTCCCAGTCGACAAGGCAGGGCGTGTTGTCTGCCTTCAGAATTATTTCTCTAAAACGTAACGTGTAAATAAATGACATGCAGTGATAAATACAGTATGCAAAGGGATACAGTATTATTATCCTCTTACCGTAGCTAATTTCTAATCCTCTTGCTTTGCTTTCAATTCACTAGTGATGTTCCTAGTTTTGCTTCGGATGACCGCAAATCAATTAACACAGGTAAAATTCAACAGTAATGCATTCTTCCAACCTGTCTCTTTTTGTTGTTTTCATCAATTTACCTGTCCCTGATCCAATTAAGTATACAATAATGTAGCTACAGACCGTGTACGCTTGTCTGATGTGATGCACGCATTGGCTGCTCAACAGGGTTTAGCAGCCGTTGTCATGGAGACGGAAACATGTAGCAAAGGCGAGGGACATCTGTAGCAGTGGGGTCTGCGCGTGCGTAGTTTTTTTTTTTGGTTGGTATTTTATGCTTTTGTAGAGAAGGAAGGGTTTATTCATCGTGTGTATGTGTTTGATGATAAATGGTCTGTTTACTTTTTTTTCGAGACAATATGTTTAGATTTACTTTCTATCGGCCTTAACATAAGTAGGCCTGCACAATACAAATCAAGAAACGAGTTTCAGGACTGTCGTGTTTATTAAAACTTTACGGTACATATTTATAAGAACAAGAAAGTTTACAAACGAGAGGAGGCCATTCAGCCCATCTTGCTCATTTGGTTGTTAGTAGCTTATTGATCCCAGAATCTCATCAAGCAGCTTCTTGAAGGATCCCAGGGTGTCAGCTTCAACAACATTACTGGGAAGTTGGTTCCAGACCCTCACAATTCTCTGTGTAAAAAAAGTGCCTCCTATTTCTGTTCTGAATGCCCCTTTATCTAATCTCCATTTGTGACCCCTGGTCCTTGTTTCTTTTTTCAGGTCAAAAAAGTCCCCTGGGTCGACATTGTCTATACCTTTTAGGATTTTGAATGTTTGAATCAGATCACCGCATAGTCTTTGTTCAAGACTGAATAGATTCAATTCTTTTAGCCTGTGTGCATACGACATGCCTTTTAAACCCGGGATAATTCTGGTTGCTCTTCTTTGCACTCTTTCTAGAGCAGCAATAGCCTTTTTGTAACGAGGTGACCAGAATGTTGAAGACTACACGGTAATGCGCTTCGTGTAATATTACTGTTATGACCTTTAGTTGTGAAAATACTAATGGTATTATGTCATGGTTGTGTTTGTGGTGGGGAATGGGGTGGTTATCATTAGAATAATTAAAACTGAGAATTGAGGATACTTACTGAGCTTATTGTATAAGCTTGATGGTGCCATTTGCGTTCATATCTGCTGCTGCAGGTAGAAGAATGAGTTCTCTATTTGGGACACTGGAAGGAGTACCTGCAGCTACATCTATGTAAACAAATTAGATTATCCTGTTTTCTACTATGGATATCCCCCAATGAGTACACTCCACACCTCTATTGAAGCTGCTATTAGCTGCTATCTTAGTATTGTACAACTTTCCAAAACAAAATAATAATAATAATAATAATAATAATAATAATAATAATAATAATAGAGAATCCCTTTTTTCACATATAAACCTGCCTTTAATAATGCAATACTTTCCTCTGAACTGATAAAGAGCCTAATTCACAACTGCATACCAGGTAATTGAATCCGCGCCAGAGTGTGATGTTTATGCTACCCAGCAGTGGATAGTGACCCTTGCAGAGGGTAGACATGGGGAAGGTTGTATGTCTTTAATTACCAGCTGGGCTATCAGTATACCAGTGTGCACGCACCATTTGATTTCTGATATCAGGAAGAATAAGAACAAAACCACAGCTTATTTCAATTTTAGTCTTTTACATTAGCAATTTGTTTTTCAACATTGTTCTCCTATAACCACTTGCTTGCCTGAGAGATCTTATGTGTTTATTTTATTTTGTTACCTTGAAGATCTTCAATTTAACCTGAAACATAAGCAATGCATGACTTTTGCCTTTCTTTTTCTATCAGCTGGGCATTGCATTAGAATTTGGAATGAAACATGATCAGTTTTAGAAAGTCTGTCACAAAGATGAATGCATTTAACCCTAAAGATATAGGATAGAAAATGTGCCTTGCAGTATGAAAGTTTCCATTCTCACTGCTCTGACTACAAGCAAGTAATTAACCTGCAGTACCCCCCTTCTAGCACAAGGTGTCAATGTGCACCACAAGTATCACAGTTGGTTCCTGTCCTGAAGTAAACGGAATCTTGTCATGCACAGTCCATTCAAGCAGGGGACTGGCCCATAAGTCTATCCCAATCTTGACAAAAAACATTGTTCTAGCATTACTGGACAAAAAAAAAAAAGTTCCTCAAATGATCATTTTGTGGAATTGGCTCAATTTAAGCACAGACACGCCAATACATTTTTAAAGAACTGCATGAATTAATATTCTGTTGGTGCCACTGTATGATTGTATTTTGTAGGTGTTTCAATGTTTTTATAATCCATATTGCTTAATTATATTTAGAAACAATGCTTGCGCATATAGTTTTACATCAGCTTTGTAGCTTATCAGTACCAGTACACTTAAAACACAATTTGAAAAAAGGGAAACCCCTTCTTTAATTTCTGTTTTTAATTCCGCAGCTAAAAACTGCGGCTGGTCGTATCATAAGTATATTGTATTCACAGTGGGTGTCGTATTTTTTTCAGAAATGGTTAAAGTGGGTGCTCCTCAACAAACAAATTCGATTGACAACAAGTCATCTTTTCTTTAGTGTGCACAAAAGGCTAAACTATGGAAGTTCTTTCCATATATATATACTTTTACATGTGTTAATTGCTTGCACAGTTCACCCTACGCCTGCTGCTAAGCAGCAGCTGCTATGTGATAGTGCAACTGTACAAAACCACGTGTTTCTACAGAAACAGACCCGCCCCCTAAAATGTCACTGACGCCCACTCCCTTCTGGGATTGTAGTTACATTACCTCGATATTTGTATGCGTGTATAGGGTTGAAAGAGATCTGCAAACTACGATTCCCAGAACTTGGTATTTTAGAAAAGTGAATAGGAGTTACCACACAAAACCACAGTACATCATATATACAGGAAGACGTAGTGTTTTTCTCCAGCAATTATAAGGATTTGGCGTTTATTTTTATTTTACTCCTATCATGTCTTTTTACTTTTGCTGGGTGGGTAGGACGGTTCCCTCAAAAGTCAAGCTTCTTTTGCCTCATTTCAGCAGCAGGTGTGCAATTTCGAACTCAGATTTGCTGAATAGTCCATTGAAAAAACTAGTTCTGCAGAGCTCAAATGCTGGCTTCAAACTTTCCAACGTGAGATACAAGTCAAATATAACTGGGGACAGAAGTGCAACTGGGTCGAACGGTAAAAAAGTCCGGCTAGTTGCTGGTGCTGCTCTGGTAGCGGGTCTGGTTGCTGGTTTAAGTCACTTTCAGAGAGCTGAGATGAAATCTACAGTGGCCGTTCATTCTGAGACAGGCAAAAAGGATGCAGATGATATTTTGGAGAAGTGCAAGCGTTTTATGTCTGAACCAGTGACAGATGTCCAAGTCCTGCAGAAAAATAAGGAAGAAATGAAGACGAAGATGGAGATGATGATTTTGCAAACACAAGCAGAATTTTGCAAAGCTCTCGCTGAGGTAGATGGGGGAACTTTTCAAGTGGACCGCTGGGACAGGAAAGAGGGTAAAGTGAACTTTTTGGTGTGTATTGTGTGAAAATAAGCATGTTATGTTAAAGACCGTGTTGCATTCCATTTGTGCGTGACGAGGCTACGTGCAAACTTTCACGTTTGTACAGTGTTGGCTCTGGCTATTGTGCAATGCTATTGGTAACTATTAGGAATTAGAAACTGGATTTGTTTTGACTTCAACTTTTCTATTCATTTTAAATTGACAATTGGAGCAGTACTACACCGCTTAAATACCAGCAACACAAACTTGATATTTGGATAGAAACTTTTTCTTTTTAGTTTTAGTAATATACCTTTATTTGTATTTAGATTCTGTGTAAAAGCAACTTTCAGCTCATATATATTCTGGCCTTAACACTTGTTAAAATATATTGTTCTATTTTACATAAACTTAACTTGCTTAAACTGCATTTTGTGTGTATGTTCTATATGATTCTATGGCCTCTTGATCTATTGACAAAATTCCACTGCAGCCATCAACTTCCCCTAGCTGTCATCAGCTGCTACTGACCACATGCAGGGTATTAATAGTTATTTAATGGGACTAGCCATTAACATAGGTGGCATAGTGATCCCTGGTTTTACAGTGCAGCCTGGGATCTTTCTAAGACCACACATTTCATTACATGGCACAGCATTGTTGCCTGATAGTGTGTGTGGACAGCAGGTGTGTGCAGCCTGGACAATGGCATTTTAGATTAGTTTTGTTCCCCTACCAGGAGGTGGAGGTATCAGCTGCGTCCTGCAAGACAGCAACATTTTTGAGAAGGCTGGGGTAAATGTGTCGGTTGTGTTCGGACATCTTCCTGAGGAAGCAGCCCAGCAGATGAGAAGCCGAGGGAAATCACTTAAAAGTAAAGATGGTAAGGCCAAAGGATGTGGATAAAAAGGTGTTTATCCTTTTTTTTTTTTTTAAAACATTTTAAATAAAATACCAACAGAATACAAAAAAAAGCTGAAGAAAAACAAACTCTGGCTTAGAAGGTTACCCGGCACAATTTAAACAGTTACAGTATCACACACACACACACCACATTATCTGGCCATTAAGCTTTCCTGTAAAACTAATTCCATATTGAAGGTGGTTCCAAGCAATCGGGTGCCTTTCTGTAATACATTTTAAATACATAGAGCAAGCAAAATAATCCCATTAAATCGACCTAATTACTGTCACTACATGTTTGTTTTTTTTAAAACCTGCTAAACCTGGGTTTTGGCAACATATTTTAACTAGTCATTCATTCTACATAAAGAAAACAGCTTTCAGAAGGTGGGCCGTGTGCAAAAACATGGCTACTGACCAGTCACCAATCTTTGTGGACCCACGTAATAAAATACACTCAGTGGCTTGTGACTGGGGTGGGGTGAAACACAAAAACAGCTCTATAGATTTGTGAGCTTATTTGTGTTATTGTTTAGGACTAATAAATTCAGGACCGTTAATTATTTCAAAGTTAGGTTAACATTTATATTTACAAAATTAATCATTCCTGTAAAATATTCTAAATTAATAAACCACATCGGTATTACAATTAATAAAATAATAATTATAAGATGAAAAATACTGTTAAAAGCTAATAAGTAAATACCTCTCCTGTTAGTATTAAGCTTGCTTTGCAGTACTGCATTAGTTTGCATTTTAATTGTTTGTGTAAAGTTATTTAAGGATCTTTATTGATAAACCAGGAAGTGAGTTGAGAAGTTGGAAAACAATGCACACATGTTGTGAGCTGCAGTAATAAAACTGTAAAATTGTAAGCTGTCTGCATCCTGCTGAGTTATTGATAGAAGAGTTATTTCTTCACCACATCCGAACCCCAACATTCCTGTGTGGTAGATACGCGGGTGTAAAATGAAATCTGTTACTTCTCACAATTCTGAGACTCAAAATGCATTCTGAGTGCTACGTTGCCTGAATCCTAAATGTGGACACCCTCACTTCAACACAGTAAGTTAAAGTAAATAAAAAACAGAAAGATTTAAGACCAGTTTACTTCTTTCTCTATCCAGATATTTCAATACTGCATTTCCGCCCTGTTACATAAAAAAAACAGATCCACATGTTGGTTGTGTTCAGGCATCTTTCTGAGGAATCAGCCAAATGTGTTTGTATTTTATATAAGAAATGTAATGCATATTAGGTAAGATTTGCTGGAATTATTTTGTTAGCTCCATGCACTACTGCACTTTTAAACAGAAAATTATAGATACCAGCCAACAGCAAAAGTGATCAGCCTGGTTGCCACTTCCCTTTGGATCTCCCTGCTGCAAGGTGGAGAGGTGGTGGACTTTTAGACTTTGTGTAAGGATTGATGATGTCACAATTGAGTAATGTTCCATTCCGAAAATCAGCTTTAGCTTCCCGATCTGTTTTGATTTTTCAGGAAAGCTGCCATTCTGTGCTATGGGAGTGAGTTCTGTGATCCACCCGAAGAACCCTCACATCCCCACAATACATTTCAACTACAGATACTTTGAAATCGAAGAAGCCGATGGTAAGAGTTTAAAGCCCTTCCCAGACACATTGTAAATGTCCTTCAGATTGTTCTTTTCATTGAAGCTCAAGACAAAACTACCTTAGGGTTTGTTTGTTCTATTCAAAGGGTTGAGTGTATCACTGGTAATGAATTTCATGAACTAAAAAAGTGCATTCTATTTTGTGCATAATTACATAAACAAAAATGCCAAAATATATATTTTTTTTCCCCGAAAGTTAAAAGTGAGTAAATGTACTCAAAGTCTGTTTACCAACGTTTTGGGTTTGCTCATTCGTTTTTTCTTTTGGTCCAGTTAATCGTGCCCCAGAAAAAAGAAAAAAAACCCATCCTATCCTAACAAATTACTTCATCACTGCAAAAGGCGTTGTCTTCTTACACAATGTGTTCACTTAACCTCTCTGTTCTGTTTAGCAGTCACTGTACTTCTGAGTTGTTTTTATTTTCGAATTAATAGAATAGCAATCTGAGGTCTAATTGCACAGGGATCTTGTTCTTGTGTTATTTGGGATTTAAGGTTGCAGACAATGTTCTAGCTCCTCATAGCATGTCCATTTGTCTGCAGTTTTGAATAGATTTGATATCCATGCCCTACACTCAATGGACCTGGTTACACAGACAAATTGCCCATGTAATACATTTAATATGGAGTGGGAAATTTGCCTGCAATCTGTCAATAGGTGAAATATAGGAGACTGCCATCTTCAGAGATGAGAATTTAATCCCAGCGTTTAATGCAAATGACACTTTGATTTGAGGGGAGAGAGAGCATCAGTCTTAAAGTAAATTGGTGAATCATTGACGAGCAGGTGAGGGGAGTACAGCGACTGTATTTAAATCAAATTTTTTAAAAAAAGCCAATATCTATTTTCTAAATTAGTATTCGTTATATTTATCAACTAAATTGCACTGCAGCATACATGTAGAACATGTTTTGATTAAACTATAGCTTTATATTGTTATAAAGATGATTTAAAGCTTTGTGAATAGGACCCGCTGTTGAAAATGCTATTAATATAAATTGATTTTAGTCTTGGTTTTCACTCCTTTAAAAGTATTGAATGTTTCTGTATTATGGCAACACTACCCCAGCCTGTTTATGAGAAGTTTCTCTGCAGAATACCCAGTGGATCATAGTCTGCTCATTCCCCATGCAGGTTCAAAGCTGTGGTGGTTTGGTGGAGGAACAGACCTGACACCCACATATCTTAATAAGGAGGACGCTGTTCATTTTCACAAAACCCTGAAGGAAGCCTGTGATAAACATGACAGGAAGCTGTATCCAGAGTTTAAAAAATGGTATGGGATTATTATTTGTTCATTTAGCAGTCGCCTTTATCCAAGGCGACTTACAGAGACTAGGGTGTGTGAACTATGCATCAGCTGCAGAGTCACTTACAACTACGTCTCACCCGAAAGACGGAGGACAAGGAGGTTAAGTGACTTGCTCAGGGTCACACAATGAGTCAGTGACTGAGGTGGGATTTGAACCGGGGACCTCCTGGTTACAAGCCCCTTTCTTTAACCACTGGACCACACAGCCTCCTTACAACCTTACTCACTCAGGCGATGTTGGCAAGGTACAGTAGGAGACCAGGATAATCCACAAAGTTTAGTTTTTATAGACACCATTTACAAAAACATCTTTTACATTTTTTTATTTAACATGTTTCAGTTTGAATTCTGGCTGCTCAAACTGTGAACAATTAAGTCTCTTGTAATGAAAGGCTCCATACGCAAGCCTTATTAACTCATAAAAACAGACTGTATGATGTCTTCCAAACAATGGCTGATACCTGAACATGATTTATAACTACAGAGCTACAGATGATTATATGTTGTTTTTCTCATTGCAACAAAGATTGCTATGATAATCAATAAAGCTGTTTTCGAATGATATACAAGCTGGAGATGGTCTATACAGTATAGACTTAGTCACCTATTGAAGTTCAATTACCAACATAAAAGGACAACTAATGACTTTTT
The DNA here is from genome assembly GCA_030684275.1 of Acipenser oxyrinchus oxyrinchus. Lineage (NCBI taxonomy): Eukaryota > Metazoa > Chordata > Actinopteri > Acipenseriformes > Acipenseridae > Acipenser > Acipenser oxyrinchus. The sequence continues at coordinate 31,894,520 of CM060253.1, read as the reverse complement.
GTTGCGAATAGATTTAATGAAAGTTAGTTCATGCTGTAGCTGTCTGGTGGACTATACTCAGTTGAAAGATTCCTGATACTCTTGGGGTGTCATTAGTTGTACATTCCTCAGTTACTGCCAGTCATCTCCAACGTCCACAGACTTCGCCTCAAGAGATAAGGTTAGGTGGTGACAATGTCCTTAGAGGTTTCTGTGATAGAGACAGATAAAACAGGGCAGTGAATGTGCATTTAGGATAACTGTATTCTCTGGCTGTTATCTGGGTTGGGTTTCTTGGAAATACTGTGTCATTGTGAGTAGTAGGCGGGTGGGTTTCACTTTAATATTTTCCTGACCGTTAAAACAAATTATAACTCGACCCTAACGTAGTATTTCAAAGAACAGTCAGCAAGTCAGGTTTTTTTTTATAACTGAAGACCACTTTCAAGATATGCTTTGCCTTTTGACCATGGTCTATTTAGCCGTAATTCTGTAAAATATTTCTCTGCTGCTAATATCCCATTTCCACTGACACAAGGGGAGAGCTCATTGGGTGGTATATTCCCGCTGCCTTTTTGTACTGTCTTGCTGGAACCTGGCCCACTCGACCTCACAACATAATAATCTGGACCAGGGTTAAACAATGTTGTTGCAATTGAGGATCCAGGCACTGAAAGAAACTTCAGTTCAGTTCAATTAGTATAAAATCCAGTTGTTGTTGTCAATACAGTTACTAATCATGACAAATATAAGAGTGATGAGAACCAGTAGAAAATCTACTACCAGCAGCCAAAAATATGAGTGCCAGTAGTTAAATTAGGGGTGAAATAAGATAAATATTTAAATTATTGATCTTAACTTTAGAGAAAGGGAAATGGGTAGTTTTATATTAAGAATTCGTTCTTGTATCAGTTATGCTTTGGGTCCTCTCATCAAAATGTTTTCTGAATTTATAACACTGGATAAAATACAACTTGTTCAATCAGAAACATTTCATTGGTTCCCGACTCCTCCCAAAGTTCAACATTTTGATTGATTCAGGTTCATAATGCCCGGAGAAGTGGTCTTTTCAGCCTCCTGCTGCTGATATTGCAGTCAGATAAGATGAGAATGTTTGAGCTGCATTCCATTGTTGATTTAAATATTCAGAAAATACTGTGTGTATTCAAGGTTTGATATTTCCTCTGATCTGCCGTATTTCCTCTAACTCTACCGCTGTTGTAGGTGCGACAACTATTTCTTTATTAAGCACCGGGGAGAGAGAAGAGGAGTCGGTGGAATCTTCTTCGACGACCTGGATTCCCCCACAAAGGAAGATGTGTTTGACTTTGTGAGGAGCTGTGCCAAAGCGGTGGTGCCCTGCTACATACCCATTGTGAAGAAACACCTCAACGACTCTTTCACCTCAGAGGAGAAGCAGTGGCAGCAGCTTCGTAGGGGCAGGTGAGGGTCTATCCTCCTGATTGTATTGAAGTGCTGCACATAACAACGTGGTAAAACATCAGATGCCATTTAATGATTTTTATGTTCAGCTATACAAAGCACAAAGCAGATAACGAATGTCATGCTGTCTGTCCTTTCTTAACATTCCGTATCTCATGTAAACCTAAGTAGGTCATGGAGGCCATTGTTACACAGATAAATCATACTCGATGATTGTGGGAAACCAGTGACCTGTGACAAGACCATGGAATGCAACGCAAGGTGGTTTTTCATGCTCTCATGTCGACTACATTGCCTATGGTGGTTAGATCTTTGTTGTATTTATAGTTTGTTATTTTTATTTTTATGTTGGAGTGTTTGAGAGGTGGTGGATTTCCATCAGGTCCCTTCAGAAAGACATGCGCCCATAACACAAGGCGCTGTTTAAAAATGCTGCCCAATCGGAAGGGGATATTGGCTGTCTGCATTCAGCCTCATGGAACTGATTTTGGGCCGCAGACTTCCGTCCTATTCAGTGAAGCAGATTAGAGCCTGTCTGTTTCTATCTCTCCGTCACTCTGCTCACCAAGCCAAGCAGCGTCTCACTACCACTTAGTCTTCGGATATCTTTGAAGACAGCCACAGAAACACATATGGGCCGTGTACATCAAATTAATTAACATTTAAATACCATCTTCTTTCTTTTAAACTGTTAGTTAAAACCTAATAGCAATTTTAAACAAAACTATGAATGGTTGCTTTAAACTTCCTTCCTTTACTTAAACATTATAGTAGCACGATTTATGGTTTCAACTTTGTTTTCATGTTGAACCATTAATATCTCGGTCAAAAAGCATTTAAGACAATTTCCCCACCTCATACGATACAGTCATATATGCAATCAAGTAATTAAGTCTGAGTAGAAAAAAGTTCAGTCAAATATAAACCAAATTTAAATTCAAACATAGTTCCTGCTGCCACACATTGCCACCACACACACATTTTATTAACTGCAATGCTATTTTTTTTATCTTGAAATGAAAAAAAAAAAAATAGTAAAACCATCATCTGTATTAAAAAATGTACTGTTTGGATCTGTGGTGTGGTAAGTTTATAATTTTTGGCAGTAGTACTCAAATCGTTTTATTGATCAAGATAATGTTGTCGTTTTAGTACATAATGTAAATGTCAAAGGGAATAAAATCAGCAATTATTAGGACTACTTCCGTAATTTGAAAGTAAAAAAATAGTTACCATTATTATAGTGCCGCTATATTATGGAAGTGTATGGCTGCCATGTAGAGCAAAAAAAATTAAAAAATCAGCATATATACGTTAAAACTTAATAATTTCCGGTTTCACAAGTTAATCATTACGTTATAATGTAATATTTCCGTATTCACAAGATAATTATTACATTATAATGTAATGATATTTTCGTTTTCACAAGATACTTATTACGTTATAACGTAAAAATGAAATGGAAACAAAACAAATGCCAGTATTTTTGTCAGTCCCAAATCTCCACGTACTCACTTGGGACACCCGATTCTTGATTTCATAGCCTCCATCAAATAACTTGCATATCTGTATGCTTCTAACCAAATGATGTATCTAGAATATCCATCAATTGTGCCGTTAGTGCAGATTCCATAGCGTTTCAGTTTATCATAGGAATCGAGATGCCATAGAAGAGCAGGGCCTGAGTTGTGGTATGTTCTGCGTCTCAATCGATTTCTACGCTGATTTCTAAATTGAACACCTTGGGAGTCAATAATATTAAGCAAATGTCTAACATCATTCTGGCTGACAAATCCTTCTTGAGTGCATTTCAAGTGCATTAATCTGTATCCATGTAATTGTCCATAGTGTTCAGTTCCTTGCATTAATAAATACAGCACCACGTCTAGTACATCACAGATTGGTGCTTCCGCCTAAGTGTTCTACTGCATAACAACTCCATCCAGATGCGTTAAACATTGCAACATTTCCTTATGGTTCAGACTAAATCCAAAATGGAATCAGATTTGGTTTACTACATCAGCCATGTGTGACAGTCTGTCATGATTTGTGAATTTTTACTTGTGCTAGTGATATATTGCATTTATTTATTTGTTTATTTATTTTTATGGCAGATGCCTTTTATCCAAGACAATTTCCAGGTGTTACAGGGCAGTACATGGTTACATTGCAAACTTAATACTTAAATACAATATAGTTTACAGTAAGTGCAAATAATACTACTAAAAATCCAATATGAACTAGGAAGCAACAAGTTATGATTACAATAGGTTATGTCTACAGTGACATATTAGTAGTGCATTAGCCTGCGTGATGTTCTGAAGCCTGATAAATTGCAGTTTGTTTCCGTTTTCACAAGATAATTATCACGTTGTAGTGTAATAATTACCTGCTAAATAATTAGCATAATTATCTAATGAAAACAGAAATTAACATAATGTTCTTGTGTAAATTGTAATGTAATAATTATCTAGTGAAAACTAAAATATATATTTATTCATTTTTGCTCTTCATGGCAGCTATAGGATTCTGTACTATGTGTGTAAGCTACTAACAATTCAAACGAGCAAGATGGGCTGAATGGCCTCCTCTCGTTTGTAAACTTTCTTATGTTCTTGTGTGTGTGTGTGTGTGTGTGTATATATAAGGAATATGAGACCAGGAGAAAAACACTTTATAACTACAGCTATAGTACTCGGCACCATGGCAACGGCCTCTGCTAATTTCTTACGATGGTTAGAAGTACATTTTTATGGCTTGCACATTCAAGTGTTTGAGAGAATATTAAGCCAATCACATGGAAGAACGCTGATGGTATTTGGTTCAGATTTTAAAGTTGGTGCCAGAATTGCAGTGAACAGTTTTGTTTGTGTTGAGTGACACCCAGCAAGTCAGCTTGCCTGTCTCTGAGCCTAACCAGTGTTGAGGCTTCATTATTGTACAAATCAATGTGTATAAAAACATGTAGGTAAGCAGTTTTATTCCAGATTTCTGTAGTTTTGCTTTACAGAAAAACAATGCATTCAAACTGCAGTATAAAGATAAAGTAAATAAATGTGCATATTTACAAAAATTAAATGAACAATTAATTCAGTAATAAGTTCTTCCAGGCAATTCATCTCAAAGAGTAGAAACTAATTTGCACTTGTGAATATATAAGTTTAAAATCGTATTGTTTTTTGTTTTCTTTTTTACAAAATAAACAGAACAATTGTATGAGCACAGTAACCCAGGACAGGGGGTGCAGTAAGCTGGGAAATTCATTACAAAACAAAAAACAGTTGTCAAATAGTTAATTCCTTACCACCTATAACTCAGCTACGTCCAAGGTAGGCTTTTAGTCATTGTTTTTGCTTTTCTGATTCCAGAATCCTTAGCTCCTTTTTTTAAGCCTACTCTCCCTTCTTCATCTTCACAGGTATGTGGAGTTTAACCTGGTTTACGACAGGGGAACAAAGTTTGGCCTTGCAACACCCGAGTCCAGGATAGAAAGCATTCTGATGTCTCTGCCACTTACTGCAAGGTGAGGAAGTGAAAAAATATACCTTCCAGTGCTGCATGCCAGACTAGATTATTAGGTTTGTGTTCAAGTCTGGTGACATGTTTTCAATGGTTTTCTTTTCTGTTCCACAGATGGGAGTACATGCACGAACCTCCTAAGGGTACAAAGGAAGCAGAAATGTTGCAAGTGTTACGCAATCCCAAAGACTGGGCTCAATAACTAAAAGAAGCTGAAACAGATATAAATAGCAACAAACCTCAGTTCATTGATTTAGATGATCTGCATATCACCCAAAACCTCTATGTCATTGCACTCATTAGGTGAAAGTTATGAGGAGAGTTCTGCAAAGTGTTTTGCTTGTATAACTTGAAGCTCCCTATAATGTGACAGCTGTTAATAAGCAAATCTACTGCAAAGTACAGAATATTGTAGAACATTTAAAGTTATAATTAATTAGAATCCATTTTTTTCTTATTTTAAAATGAATGATAGTTTTGAAAAGAACAAATCAACAAGAAAATGGAAACACTGGTGTTTGATTGATGCTGAATTCCAGTTAAATAATCACTTAATCATTTTTTTTTTAATGTATTAAATAATTGAAAACATAAATGAAAGCATTATTGTGAAGTACAGTTGTTGAAATGAAAATAATATATTTGTATGCATTTCTGCTGTTCCTATGTCCTATTTCTTTGTTATATTACAGTATAAGGCTGAGTTGCCAGCCTGTTTCAGGATACATTTTACTTTGGACAAGTGTGCTTTCAGTTTGTTTAAGCCTTTGGCATAACTGCAACTGAACATGGTGTGGACCAAAGTGTCAGTCTTTGTATTTATTCATGTGCTATACAGATTTGTTGTGTTGCAATTGTAAAAGCTATACAGTTACATATGTATATGCCTTTTCTCAAGTTTTGTAAAATCTTCCTGGTTATTTACACAACAAAAAGTAAAGCATAGTAATGAAAAAGTATTGTAAGGCTCTCATCCCTTTTCAGTCACTTGTTAAGTTTTTTTAAGATTGGTAAAGCAAACCCAGCTCTGTCTTGGGCATTCACTAAATAACCTCAAACATGTTAGAGCAAAATCAGTGTTAAAAAGCTAATAATTAATACCACAATATTTCAATGTATAATATATAACCTTTTTTTCACCAATTTTAGTTTTTTTTTATATTACAATGTTTTAAACAGGCATAACATGGGAGTCAGATTAGGCTTGTCTCCTTTGGTACATCTCCCGCTGTTAGCCCTACTTCTATTCTGTCAAACTATTTTAATTGCAGAGCGAAATATATGGAAACTCCATGCAAAAACAAAACAGTACTCTCTACTGTGAGCTGTGACCTAATACGGCTTATATTGTGATCACATATAAGCCATGTTAGGTTTACTGGCTTCATATCTGATATGCAGATGTGTTTTGTCACTGGTGTTATCCAGTAAAAGCAAATTGATTCACTTACACATTGTTTTAACTAATGTATTAGAACTCCTCAAGATTAGTCATTTATATCCTTTTATATACAGTACATACCTTCATGAAAACCTCTGGGTGAGAGAATTTCAATTTTCAGTCTATAATCCGTGATATAGAAACAACATGTGAAAATGTTAGATCACTTTGCTTTAATTAGGCGTATTAAACAACTTCTATAAAGTATCATGCATTTTACCATGTGTGGCTATGTGTTCCTTTTCTCTTACTATTAAATTAAGTGCATGTGTGGCCTACTAAAGTCATCAATTAAATTAAACAATCACTAATTTGCCTATTTTGAAAAGGTTTCCAAGATTTTCAGTTCCAATGGTTTGATTTCATATTCACAACACATCAAAACAATATAAGCAATGGGGTGTTAAATACATTTGCACACAACTGTATATCAATGCTACACTACACACTTCTTTCACATATACATTTCACTTTGCATTTACAAAGTGTTTGAGTAGAGATGCCATTTCCATTGCACAATAGTTTTACATAAGTTAAAAATAAAGAAATATGAAACATTGTAATGCAGTGGCCTAAAAATAAGCAACCACACTGCCTTAAAAATGATAATTAAACACTGGAAACTGTCCAGAAACTGCTTCCCCACATAACCACAGCAGTAAAGAAAAATACAAAAAAAAGGGGATTAAGGTGTTTTTTTTTTAGTAATAGCGAAATGTGTTTTAACAGGACAATGCAACATTTCATAATTGTATTTAATTACAGTAAAAATCGACTCATTGTTAAAAATAAGTAACATCTTAGCTTATTCGTCTGCAGGTTATTTGTAGCAGGTATTAACCAACCACTTTTCATAGTTTGCTGAGCTTCATTGACTTACCAGTATCCACATCCCTCTACAACACACCTCTGGGGAAAAAAATAAAAAATAAATCTGCCCCTCAAGTAGTTCCTGGTTGTAGCTGCTTCTTTCTATCAATTGCTAAGTAACAAATATTGTTTAGTACAGTATGCTCAAATAATTATTTTATTCTAATACTCTAGTAACTCTTCCCTAATGTTGGCCCCACATTATGTCCCATACACATTCTTTAATGGTCATTTTGAAATCTTTGGACCATGCATCCCTGGTAGCTTTTCTGAATTAAACGTTACATTTTAGAGAATCTGCTTGTTAACGTTTATTTACATCGTACTTTATAGTACAGTTTGATATTACTATGTTTTGGTTTATATGAGATTTTGTTAAGATCTGTATAAGAGAATACCACCAATGACACACTTCCGGCAAGTCTCCAGTCTTGCAATTACAAGAAAGATTATTACATAGAACATAATGCGCAAAAAAAGAAAGAATGCAGATACTATTGAAGATGGAATCGCCTTCAGAGGGGCTATACTGTCTTTTTGAAAAAGCAAAATTGAAAGGAAGGGGGCGCCAATCCCCTTCACTAGAACAACAGCAAGTTCTGTAATCTGTAAAAGGAGGCTTACTTTATTACCTACAGAGCCTTGCTGTCCATGCATAATAGCATAGCCAGCAGCAGTCAGTTAGGCAGAGTGGTGTAAACTATTGATGTACTTAGTACCCCCTAAAATATTTTTGACATGTTCTGAAATAAAAGACCTATTCTTAGGACCCAACTACAACACTAAACACTCCAAATCTGGTGAAATTCTGATAACTCATATAATCTTTGAGATAAACAAATACATAAATTATATTTCAGACATCAATGGGTTTTGGAATATATTTTATTACAAATTGATCCATTTTTTCTATAAATATTTCAGTTTTTTTTTTAATTTATTTATTTTTTTTAAATACATTTATTACAAATTCAATTCAGTCTATGAAATAAGGCACTTCACAAACATGTCTTGTTTTTATGAATGCAACTCACACTGCATTTTAGGGTCATTCATTGACACCCCACATTGATTACAGAAACAAAAAAAAGGTTTTGTTATTCAGTATATATGACCAAACTCCTCCACACCTTACCACATGCCCCCTAAGCTTGACTCACAAGGGGAATGTCAACTATATGTTAAATCACCTTTGAAATGTAATCCAGTATGAATTAGTAGGGTCAATTCACAAATATTAAACATTATTATACATAAATAGAAGTAAACATGAAATAACATTTGTAAAGCTAGCAATTACAACTTCAGAAACTTTTGTACATGCCTTCATTTTTTCTCCCCCATTAGTCAGAAATAATTAGTCACACTAAAAGCGGCAGTGACTGTTTTAAGATGGAAATTATTATTCCCAGCTGCTCACAGTATCTTCCCCATTTTAAAACTGAACAAAAAACACTTTCATGGCAGAATATATGATAAATATGCACAAATACCTGCACACACACATTCACCAGAAAAAAAACAAGACAAAACAAATGGGAAAACAATTATTGGGTTAACACTCATACACGTTAGCAAAACTTTAACACCAAATTCACCTATAAAAATACAGATTTTCACAAATTTTATACGAAGGTTATTGTACGGCAACCAGGCTTAGAAAAGATCAAATATAGTACGCATTTAACAAAAAATTATTTACTGTTATTTTATATTTTGGTTGTTTTCAAGAACCAGACGTTATGAACAAATTAAATTTGCCCTTTCATAGCGTTTTTTTTTTTATTTTATTTTTTTTAAAGATTGATTAAACTATAATCCAAACTATAAAAGTGCTTTATGCTGACGTGCAATCTGGCCACCTGCTTCTCAGCTCAATGTATTAATTTTGCAGAAATCCAGAGTCAAATAATAAATGGTGATGGAATACACACCAGCAGTAGTATTCCATCACCGTTAAGACCCCCCCGAGTTAATAATAATAATGTTAATAAACATCAATGCATGATCCTGAGAGGTCTAAGTAGGTTTTAGAGTACAGCATGGTAGTCACTACTTTAAACTCTGGTAGTTATAAATCTTAAGTCTTAGTTTAGAATTGTTACATTTCTGCATGCTTTTAAACACTGAAAATATTTAACTGAGATCTGGGAAAAGGTCTTAATCTCTGGTGTGTATATGTTTCCTTGGGCCATATTCATAAAGTATTAGCATAGCAAATTTGCCAGCTGGATAATGCTTTCTTCTCAGTGCAGCCCAGGAGCTGCAAAAACAGTCCTGCATGTCAAACCTTTAGTAATGTGATGCATTTATATCATTTTCTAAATCAACTAGTCATTAGTTGTTTCAATGCAACAAAAGGTTATACTAAATATCCTTCAGTTTTGTGTGCTCTGTTTAAAAAAAAACAAAGTTTTATACTTCATTGAAATCTAGGAGTCAGACCCTTCAGACACAATATTAAGACTTCAAGCATTAGCAGCTAATACTATACTATTTTGTAAGGAAACTGAGATTTGGTAGAGCTACCAGGACAGTCCATTGCAACAAAGACCAAATCCAAAACCGGAGGCAAAATCTAGAACATTTAAAATTCAAAATGGTAAATGTTTGGCTTCACCAAATGTATTCTGTAACATAGTTTTACCTTAAACCTTTCCTTAACTGAAAATAAAACGTTTTAGTATATCTGAAACCCAGTACCTGATCTAGAAAAAATGCTCAAGATTCACAAAAGTTATATATGACCTTAACCCGGGTGGGAGGTGGGGATTGGCTATACATAAAACATTACCCAATTGTGGTGCAGACTAGGAAGACTAAATACTGCTTGTATTATTTTAATTTCAGCAGTATTTGTCCATTAACAACAGAACACTGTGTCCTGTGGTGGGCTAACACCCACTCAAATATTGGAACTGCATTATGCACAAGATGTTCCTGTTTGATTTTAAAAACGTTAGTGCTAAAGTGGGTCTTTTGAACTTTAAAATGTTCAAGGGAGTTATTGGCTACTTCAGAGACGTGAATTATAACACAAAACAGCCTATACCTTCCAGTTTCATTTGTTTTAAAGCATGCTCCAGTAGTTGGAATGTCTTTTTGACAGTTCTATGCATAAAAGCTTTACAATTCATTTCTAGCATAACTTTTACATTTTTTTTTTTATTTTCGATTTGAAAAGTTGTTATTTACAATCTTCAACAGATTACAAAGAATAGTCACAGAAGTGAAATACTGGCATTTACATTACATGCAGCTAGCCTTCTTCCCCGGTCACGAATTCAGTTTGTTTCTATATTAAACTCAACGTAGCACGAGGGAACAAACAGTTCAGGATTCATTTATTTAAAGCCCCTGTGTGACCTTCCTCCGAGGACAGTGATAGACAGCACTTTTCCGTGCTCTACAGTGATCCTGGACTGTGTGGGGAAATGATCATATTTAACAAAAAAAAAAAATTATATATCAGTTATAATATTAGTGCTGAATGCTGAAATATACTGCCTTTTGGTAAAAACACAAACCTTATCAACAGCCAGTTATTTCACATTGCTTACACTCACGCTGGTGTTAATTATGTCCTCGTACAGGGGAGGCAGATCTGTACGTGGCCCTGCTGTTTCAATCCGAACATCAGCCTGCCCTGTGGCTTCTTCATACGAAGGGGGCGGCTCTCCAATTGACAGTCTCCCTGACGCCAGATCCTCCCCCATGTATGCAGGGGATCCCGCGGTTAGGCCGCTGCTTGTGCTCATGTCAGATTGAGGAGAAGTGCCAGGATGGTAGGAGACGGGGCCTCGATGATCCATGGCTACCAGGGACATGCTTCTGTCAGCCTGGCTCCGGTGATGCCTCCGCTCGCTGAACGTGGTCCCTCTTTGTAACATCTTTCGGGAGTGGCAGTGCCAAATAGCTACCAAGACACCGATTATCACAAGCAGGCCTGCCAGGAGGGGGAGGATAAGATATACAGAATGGAAGCGATTCCCTTCTACATTGAAACCGTTGTCACTGTTCAATTCCTTATTGTATTCGTACCAAAACTCCCTCTGGAGAAGCAAACACACAGACAGGCTTCCATTACTATATTGTTAGGGTGCTACATTCTCTGTCTAGTTAACTACTAAACTTTTACCATCCTTAAATGTTTAAACTAAACTTCACATCAGTCACTAAATTATTTCATTCAGTTTAAAGCAATACATGTGTGTCTTATTTTATCAAAAAGAGATGCTTTAAGGTGTCATGAATTACAATGATAAATGAAACAGTACAAATAGGGAGTGAATACAGATTTTGTGTATCATACATCATGATTTTTGCTTCAGAAACAGCCTTCACGTTCATCACAAACTGGCTGTGATTTTTACTTGCAGTTATACATTCATGCCTTTGGCTATAGACACAACTTTCACCACAGTCAATAACTTTTTCAAAAATGCCTGCTGTGTCAGATATGATCAGAACAAATATCTTTGTACACAAATCCATGGAGAAACCGTTTTTCTTTGACTTGATCTGTTTAGTGTCTGTAAGGCATATGTCAGGATTATCTATACACTCGGTTATACCAATTTCATATTTTTCAGGGTTACATTTAAATAGACAATTTGAATAGACACTTGAAACGTGCCAATACGCCAGACCATAATACAATCCAAGAGAGTAATTCATCAGAGTGATTAATAGGATGATACAGAAAGTTTTTTTTTTATTTTTTTTTTATATTTAATCTCCCCAGATTTCCTTTATGCAATTACAATTGTTCGAAGCTTGATCAGTTTTCTTACAGCTCAAGTTTGACACCAAATACTAAAAAAGAAATTGCACAGGTGCTTATTTAATGTACTTTATGTTCTTTCCTTTACAGCTTCCGCTCATACAATAAAGACTGCCTCCAGCTGCTGGAAATCCTAAATTCTGTTCATTCACTCACTGTTTTTTCATCATTTTCAAATGCCTCCCTTGCTTCCTCGTAGGAGCAGGTTTCCTCCCGACATTCCCGCTCAATGTTCCCCTGTTTTATTTCTTCAAGCAGGCCGTTTGCTCTTGGGAACCTTTTCAGAACTGAGTTGGCTTGGTTTGGTGACAGGAAAACTGAGAACATAAAAAAGTACATGTGACGCGGTTACAGCTTGGTTACATGGTTACAGCTCGGTTAACAACATATCATTACCAAAGCCAAAGAGAGGCTGCACACCAATTCCACAAGATTAGAAAATCGAACTGGTCTGCAGAGCTTTCTGCATCGCATGCATAGTTAAACAGAACAAGGGTGATAATAGTAAAATCAGATGAAAGATTAATGCTAATGTACCGTGCTACCACTCACATGACTCAGGGGAATTACTGCAGCAGCTTTCCACACAGTATCTAACATTTTGAAGGGATTATTTTAGATTTAAAAGCGCAGGTTTTCTTTCTGAATTCCAGTGAATCCACAGAAATGTTGTTCCCCTTACAATTGTATAATGTGTATATTCCAACATTGGAAAAGCATATAAATGTTCTATTGGGCTGCCCGTGGAGTTAATGCATGTTAGTTAAAATAATCCCAAGCATGTTGCTTTCTCAGGTGTCATGACCATTTGAGAGAGAATATTCCTGTATGTGCGGTGCCCTGAAACTATCCCACATACCCCATTTTGAGATTCACTGTCCGAGCACATAGACAAGTGCTGTGAAAAAAGAACATATTTATTCTGTCTAAACATCACTTCTGCCTTGACTTGAACAACTAATCTAACAACTACCAACGTGCTTCTTTATTTTTTGTACGGTGGATGGTTAGGGGTAAAGTTGAGAATCAGAGTGGCAATCACATGAAAATCAGAAACTGGGAGGTAAAACTTCCTGGTTTTTCTTATATTGCGTAGATGGAGATCAAAGCGTTTTTAATGGGAAAGTGCACTGTTTAGCCCTAATCCTTTAACTACATCACATTATAGTCAAAAATTAATTTGAATACACTTACTCAGTTCTTTTTGTCTTTTGGTAGAAACTACATACATAAAAGTTGTGTTTATATTTGCATAACTGAAATTGTCACAGACTCACAGCCACCAATTGAAATGTATGCAACATCAGGAACAATACAGTTCACAAGAAAATGCTTCACTATTTTTTAAATGGTCTGAGGCCCAATTTCTGCCTATTATATGTTTATGTGAGCTGCAAAACAAATAAAGTGCTTTTCCACATCTCTAAAAAATTATAGGCTACCTTGTTTCTTTTTTTTAACCAATTTTTCTGCTCAGCCTCACCGTTGCTAAATCATGGTAGTTAACATTTCATTTTGTAGAGCAGTGGTTGTCTCGAATTTCTCATAATTGTTGGCCTTTATTGAAGGGGAACACACACACATGATCGTAACCAATACAAAACTATTACACTGAACAACAGACAGTATAAATTACTGCAAACATGCGGAGCAGTAGTGAATAAAAACAACTCTCTCCCCATTATTTCACTAAACAACATCCCTACAAGAAAATAGATTATTTTCTTATTATTTTGTCTCTAATGTATTTTGTATTTACTACTTTTATTTTATTTTTGTCAGTAACCTGCAAATAAAACCCAATAAAAAGATAACAAAAAAAATAACAAACCACAAATTGTACTATCCTAATTATATATTAGCAAAGATTTGAGGAGAATGGCTCCCTGATAACAAATTACTATAGGTCTATCCATACTACAATAAATGAATTGAAGGGTCAAACCATATTGTTTATTTGCAACAATTACACCAGCAGTTTAGCTGACCCAGCCCAGGCTCTAGAAGATGATTAAATTATTTACTTAGCGTACTGTATCTATTTATCTTTTTAAATATGCAATAAAAAAAGGATGAAAAGTACCCTTAACTGAGAGCGACTTACATTTGACACTCACAGTAAAATCAGAAGCCTTTTATATAAAATGATTCAGTTTAACATTAAAGTACATACCACTTCCCATGATTTTCTGCCACTCAGGTCAAGAGAGTGATGGATGCTGAGTCTGAAAAGCAAATGGAAACTTGGTCAATTCAATTGATCGATTTAAGTTACATAGGCGGAGCCCAAATTCACTTGAGTGCTTCCAGAAACCATTTTCAGGCAAATGTAATGACTTGCAGTCAATATATACAAATTCATTTGATATTTATTTGGTTAACAAACATGAACTACATGTAGTATGACTCATTGCTTTTTTAATATATATTTTTAAATCTTTAAAGAGACAGTGTTTTTTATTTATTTATTTCTTAGCAGACGTCCTTATCCAGGGCGACTTACAATTGTTATAGGATATCACATTATTTTTAAATACAATTACATTATTTTTACACATTATTTTTACATACAATTACCCATTTATACAGTTGGGTTTTTTACTGGAGCAATCTAGGTAAAGTACCTTGCTCACGTGTACAGCAGCAATGTCCCCCACCTGGGATTGAACCCATGACCCTCCGGTCAAGAGTCCAGAGCTTTAACCACTACGCCACACTGCTGCCCCAGTATCATGTCCATATACAGTTATGGCAAAAAATGTTTTGCTTCACCTAGTATTTTAGGATTAAGACTTTTTTTTTTTTTTTTTTTTTTAGATCTTATTTTTGATCATGTAATTAAAGAAAACAGAAAATGATATCTCAAACGTCTACCGGAAGCCATACTATTAGTACAGTAGTTCATGTTAGATTTCAAAATGTAAAATTTTTCAATCTCTGTCTAATGAACATATAGTAGTACAGTATTTCGTTAGTATATGGATAACAAAGCGATATGTAATTAAATATGTTAACGTAATATTATTCAGCAGGTTTCACTCAACTTTATGAAGCAAAATGTGTTAATTCTATAGGGTGATGCAAAACTTTTGGCCACAGCTGTACATTAAAACAATGTGTGTAAGATGTATCAGACCTTCTGTGCCATTTACTGTCTTTCAGGATCACTTGAAATAACTGCAAGTCATTTTTCGGCTGTTTTGGGCAATTCTGGTCTATCCGGAATTAGCGTCTTCATTCTTTCTGGTCAGATAGTAGCAGATGCACCGCAATAAAAGTCAGTAGATATAGCTATTATTCTCACGCAGACAGTTGCTGCTCTGGTTGCTTGGCTACATGATGCAGTCTGCCTGATGTCACGTGCAGCAGTGTCATCTGGGATGAATGAACTCAATAGGTTTTAGAAATATGATTCAGTTATGGATTTTTTTTTTAGGGGAAGCTTTTGTACAGTTAGTACACTAGTATTTAATAATAATAATAATAATAATAATAATAATAATAATAATAATAATAATAATAATAATAATTAGGGGTGGGAAAATTGTATGTCGATATCGTGCACGTATTTCAATATCGTTATCAAAGTCTTCCAAAACACAGAAAAACATAATAACACAATTGCAATATCAAACTGCATCCCATGAGATGATGCGGACCTGTACAGTCACGTGACCAAACGTGTCATTGAACAACAGAGTATGATATACTGCATCCCCTTCCTTTATCATCAACGGAAAGGCGGAATTGAAACTTCTTGTGTTTAAAATAAAAATATCTCAATAACATATTGTGTACTATTAACGTATTAAATAGTAATCCATCCACTATATTTTGATGCTATGCATGTCCAGATCTGACACAAGAAAAGGAAAATAGAATCACGATTTTACGAGTACACGGTGACATCTTTCCACTGTAGATGTTTAACAATTAGATTTGTGTGAAATTGATAATGTTTTTTTTTTATTATTATTATTATTTCAGCATGCATAAAAAATAAAAATGTGAATCTACTCCAGTGAATAACTTAACGTGCAGAATAAAGGCAGTGGAATAAAATGAACTGCTCTGCATTTTAAGTAATGCTCTTATAATGCAAACACATGATTAATCATCGCAATTATTACTCATTTTGTTTGACTAGATTAGCGAGGGTGAAGTCTTTGTTTTATGAAACAGTGTAGCTACAACCTCCAAGCAGCGATGGTAAAGCGATCATCACTGTCGTTTTAAGAATGTAAGAAAGGTAAAAAAAAAATAGTTGAGCTTATTTTGTCATTATCATTTTTCCATGATAAACTTATGAAACAACCAGACAACCAGAAACCTTAACTATCCGTTCTGGTGTATTTGGAAGAATTTGACATTTTCATTTGAAGTAAGTGGGTTACTTCAGGATTGATATTCAGACAGTGCGTGTTTGACTGGTAGTAGTTGAGTTGGGGGTTTTGTCGAGTTCAGGGCTGTGCGGTTTGCAAGGAGCCTCGCAGCGGATCACATTAAAGAAGTAAAATACATATTCATGAGTATAAGTCAGAACACAGCCAAACAGCCAATCATATCGACTGGTCAGCCAAAAAGCTTGAGCTGCAACCTTCTGAACTACACACTGGTTATGATGTGCTGACAACTCACGCAGCTGAACTCTCGGCAACCTGTTTAATATCTAAGAGATACTGCACCGCCTTAGAAAAGGTGTTTTAATAGTCATGAGATACTGCACCCCCTCAGAAAAGGTGTTTTAATAGCTATGAGATACTGCACCCCCTTTCATTACTAACAGTGTGAAAAAGCAGGAAGCGGAACAACCTATTTATTAATAAAACAACATATTTTATTAAACAAACAGCTAAATGTGAATATTAATAAAATAAAGTAGGGGTGCACAATTGCACGTGATGCAGTTTCTCATAGATATAGCTATGCAAAGGTGAACCCCATGTACGTCACATAACGTGCGCATACGTGGTAAAGCCAACGGTGCTGAAGGGATGCACTCTCTCATGGGGTGCAGTTTCTCTTGCTACACCGCGGCTTGCCAGGGCCCATCCCCAGAACCTCTGGGCGTGCAGAGTCATAGCGCCGATGTAGGATACAATAGCTCCCAGCCAGACAAAAGTTCCCAGGTCGACTTCCGGGTTTAGTTTTAGTAGTTATTTTCAAATAAAAAAAGAATTCAATTGCATATTTGATTTGGTGTTGTTTTAAAATCATAAATAAACTAACCTATGTGTTGATTATTAAGTAAAATAATTTGAATATGATCGAGTTGTTACCGTTAAGATGACGTCATAAACAGGCACCAGGAAGCTGGGCCTGGGAAGATGTGCTCGCTTTGAAAACATAAGACATTAAAAACGACCAAAGAAACTTTACCACTGTCATTTAACACATAAAAACAAAGATAATGTGTGTGTACATATCATACAGTCATATGATAATGGATTTTAATACATTGTTTAATTTAATAAAAACTTTTGTACGGCTGGGAACTATTGTATCCTACACCGGTATACCTCTAGTTAAAAATCTCATAAAATGCTTTCTTTTTAAATTCTCAACACAGTTGTATCAAGTCTGCAAGTTGTGTGTGCGCTAAAGAGAGACAGTCCGCTGCCACGTTTGTAGCCTGCCTTAAAATTACTTTACGATTTCAGCTTGAGTACTTTAAGTAAGATGACACTGGCTGCAACTCTATTGTTTTTATACACAAATAAGCTTACTTGATTTGAAAAACGTCATGAACGATACAAGCAACTTCTTACACTACTTGGTTTGATTAAATGAGTAGTACACAACAAAATATGAAAGCTGAACATTAATTTCAACAAAGAACAACGGCAACTTTTTAATGAAAAAAAAAATATTGTAGCTTATTTCAATAGGAACTGCTGTATTATATTAAACAATAAAAGTAATAATGATGTGGTTCTCTCTTGCCTTTTTCAATGAATATAATTTAATAAATAGAGAATAAAAACATACTAAGATACCAACTACCTAGCCTAAGTTTAATTAATTGTTTTTTGTAATCTACCAGCAGCTTCTGTTGCATACACATCGCTGATAATAGTGCAGACTGTGGGTCAAACCAATGTTCGTGTTGAGTGCATTTTTTTTTTTTTTTTTTTTTTTTTAAATCAATGTCGTCCTTCTGGAGTCCTCTGAATGCCTTTTAATTTGTTTGTTTTTTTAAACCATTTAAATGCAAAACCATAACAAAACATGTATACAGGCTTTTTATTTATTTTATTTTTTTTTAATTATTTGTCCTGTGGTTGCCTTTAATTTCTCTGCATGTACTACTACTTTGTATATGATGTAGAATACGTGATTGTAAACATCTAACACAAGTACGTACAATACTCTTTCAAATAAGCATGTTACGATTTTGAATGTGCGCTTCTTAAGGTCGGTATTATTGTCATTGCTTGCGCCCCGGCACCTCTTTCTTTACACATTAAGCACTGGTGCTTTGCTTCACAATATCCATGGAGAAAAACAAGGTCTTGTTATATTGTTTTACTGTTCCATCATCAGCCACCTCAAAACCGAAATGCAGTAATCTGTCACATATCCGCTCTAACCGTTTATCTGCCGTGATCAAGCTCTTCAGCAAAGTCATCCACGTGTACAGCGCTAATGCAAAATGGCTACAGGAAAGCGAAAGCAAGTTATGCTTACAATTGAAAGTCATTTGTTTTTTGTAAATCTATGCATTTTGCTACTGTGTAAATTACCTGACATTAATGTAAGTGTATACAGCACTGTGGCAGGGCAGGAGCCCTGTGCATGAAGAGGGTTTTTTGTGTAAATGTATATTGTAAATAGTGTGTATTTATTGTAATTAATTAAGGAAGTACCCGACGCGTCAGAGAGCCTGCCTGTTGTGTGTGATCTATGTGAAATCTAATCAGCAGGGTAGGTGTATTCAGCAGGGTGTCAGGGCGGTATAAAAAGGTTCCATTTATTCACATCAGTGCTGCTGCAAAACCAAAGCCAACTGGGCTAAAGCTGAAATTCACGGATGTGTGTGTGTGTGTGTGTGTGTGAGAGTGAGAGAGAACCAGACCCAGAACCAGGGTTGGATACCGAAGAGTGAGAAACCGCCGACAGCCGGGCAAGTAGCTGGAGTTTGTTTATTATTGACCACAGAAGATTACTTCAGAGACTGTATATCCCTCCAACGTTTTCATACACTGTGTTATATGTGCTCTGTGCGCTACCATTGCTGGTTGTGTCACGTGAGCTGTTCAGTGACCATTGACCAAATCCTACATCCAGCCACCGACAGATCCAACTCCCGTCCATCCTCCTCTCTTACCTGTCATGATTTCTCCTCTTTCTTTCGGAACAAAATCAACAACATATATTCTACGCTCGCCCACCACAAACCCAGTCTACTACTTAACCACCTTGATGCTCCTCCGGTTGCCCCTCCTACCCTCTCTCCAAAGTCCGTCCTTACCTCTCCCTCCCAGATGCGGAGATACTTTGTCATGCATTTGTCTCCTCTCAACACGACTACTGCAACTCTCTATATGGTGGTCTCCCGGCACACACCATAAACCGACTGCAGCTCATCCACAATGCCGCTGCCCGGATCCTTACCAGATGTAAAAAACATGATCACATCGCCCCCCCGTTTTGCCCAGCTGCACTGGCTACTTGTAAAGTTCAGGATTATTTTCAAAACTCTCCTGCTCACCTACAATGCCCTTCATCACACAGGTCCTGAGTACCTCCTCAACCTGCTGACCCACTATGTCCCTGCCCGCAAGCTGAGGTCCTCCGACTCTGGCCTGCTTGTTATCCCCAAGCAAAAGTGCACCACACTTGGAGAATGCTTGTTTAGCTTCATGGCTCCGACTCTTTGGAACTCTCTCCCATATCAAAATATCGATATTGGTGCCAATCCCTAATAGTAATAATAAATATCCACTGGCATTTGATTATTTTGATGTACACTACCATGCCCATTTTTAAAACTCCTTTTATAATATACGTTTCCATGATGAGGATTCAGGTTTTACAGATCTGTCTTTAAATCCTGATGCACCATGTTTGTATCACTTGAATGTAAAGAACCTGCTGTTTTCAGTGGTGTACCACTTGTGCAATTCTTCCCTAGTATGGAAGCACAGTACACTGAAAGTACAAAATATCAGCAATACTTTTTTCATACACTAGAATACCCCAATTACTTCGTGGGGGGGGGGTGGAATGTTGATCCTTATAAAAGCAAGTTTCCAGAGTGGATGCTGATAAAGATCTACAAAACAACTATTGTTGTAATTATAGACACACCAATGAATTCTAGTTTAAAATTTAACAGAATATGTGGCTGTGTGGGACACTGAAGGTTTTTTTTGTGGTTTTGCTTTACCGGAATCTTATTTCGATGACATTTAAATGATAAAAACAATGTTACAAATTTCTCAAATGTTCGCGTTTTACAAAATCTGTCGAGGAGAATGACGATCAAACACACACTTTAAATATAGCATACATTTTCTTCACTTCTTCAAACTTTGGAATTGTGACCTTTACTACAAAATGAATGGTTCCATCCAGAGTCAAATGACCAGATGAATAGGAAGGGTGTCCTCTGAACAACAACAACACGCTGAAGCAGCAAGAACGTGTTGGCAGAACCAGTTCAATAGAGGACCGATTGTAAAAATACGACAATAAGCTTTTGTTAACCATGAAAACACAGTAGCGCTCAGTAATACCGTACTGTAGACATTTCTTGATTTTACTTACAGGTATCCGTATTCACGGTTTTTGTAATTGCTCTTGTTTGAAATCGTTCTCACCCACTTACTGTACTTACTAAGTGCTCTAAATGGACTTTACTCGTATTATATATATATATATATATATATTACTGTAAGTTAACTGCTTAGTCGAAGTCGCTCTTAAATGTAATTATTTACTGTATTGTTTATTTTGCTTTTATTTGAATTTGATCTTATTTGCTACTGATTTTATTGTACTTTATAACTACGCTTTAATGTGATATTCTGTAATGTGATATTTTTTAATGTCATATTTCGTACTGTGATTTTGTAACAACTGTAAGTCGCCCTGGACAAGGGCGTCTGCTAATAATAATAACAATAATAATAACAACAATAATAATAATAATAACAATTTTATATTTTACGATACTGTATTAATCCAATAAGAATACACCAATGTAACTGAAAATCAAAATTAATATATTCATCATTTTCAATATCCATGTACAGCATTTTCTTTCGTTCTAATATTGACGTGATATTAAACACACACACACACACACACACACACACACACAGAAAGCGGGGGTGGCTGACAAAGACTTCTGATATTATAAAACAACATTTATATTTGCCGTTTAACACAGCGTGTTATCTTCCGGCAAATGTTATGCTTATTTTAGATTTCCATAAAATAATATATATATTTTTTTTTAGTAGAAAGTTTACTTTACCTCTTTTGCCTGTTGTCTCTTTTCCAGTTTAGTCTCCTCCCCAGCTCGCAACAAACGCCACGCATGCTCACATCACCACGACTCTAACTGGGTGTAATGCCTTTGGATTCCTGGGGACTGTTGACATAGGTTGCGTTCTGTTACCCAGAGTTTGCTTCGCCGGCTGCTCTTGGCTGCTGTCTTTCTGACGTCACACGTCTAGAGAAACGCAGTCTACAGCATAGTGAAGCGCTTGAAAACGCAGCACAACATTCCCTAATAACACTTGCAATGGATTCTGACTTCAAAGTTATGACTTTAAGGCTATGACATTCTTATTTATTGATTTTATTTTGTTTTATTTTACTGTATTATTTATTTGATCACCAATTGCCAAAACACTCATTACATTGTGTGTGTGGAGATTACACAAAGGGGTATTTAGAACAAACTACGAGGCACTTTTTTTACACAGAGAATTGTGGGATTCTTGAACCAACTACCCAGTAACGTTGTTGAAGCTGACACCCTGGGATCCTTCAAGAAACAGCTTAGAGATTCTAGGCACACTACTAACAGCCAATCGGGCAAGGCTGGTCACTCGTGATTTCTGCATCGTCTCCGTGGTTCATACCCGCAGCCAGTCTCATGCAGTAACTTTTCAAAGCTGCGCTGCGCTGTGCAGAATCTATACAGATTTTGTGGGTGGAGTTGAGTGAGGTCACGCAGCAGCCCTGGAAGAACGCTCATCTCCGGGATTCTGTGTAGAACTGTGCCGAACTGCTTGAATCTGCGCTTTAGGAAAACGGTCAGAATCTTGCAAATTTGGCTGGCGGCCTTTCGGGTTGTTGCAGTTAATATCCTTGAAACCCCAAGCAAACTTTTCTGGCATATTATCATGAAATATTATAAAACATTTTATTTGTATTAGAAAGTTTTATGTAAGGGATAGCTGTATACACTTCTCTGGGCGCTGTACACATCACGCGTCAATAATTATTGTAATTTCTCGGCATACCGTTATGATCCACATTAATAACGAAAAAATAATAGTCCATTGCCACAATTCTAACCCGTTTGTTCGCCTTGATGCCATTGTTGACAGGTCTGGTCACCATGGAAATGGCGACGGAAACCCTGTCAAAACCGCTTGGGTTGGAAGAATAGTTCTGGTTTTGGGATATTGGCGAGGGAAAGAAAATGTTAACAAGGTCATTTCTAATAAGATTGTTTTAGGCTTGTTAAGAAGACAAGGTTGGTATCGTGAGGTCGTTTCTAGTAAAATGGTTACATAGTTAAATGGTTTGACTATAGATTTGTATGCTCTAGTAATGTAATGTCAAGTAACTCCAGACACCTCTTAACTCGCTTACTTTTGAGGGGCATTTTATAGTGTATTTTTAAAACAGCAGCTGTTTGAACTGGATGTCCACTATTTTATTCATTGGTGTCAAATGCAGGTATATGTTGTAATTATGAATACATTGCCATTACGAGGCTGTGTGGTCCAGTGGTTAAAGAAAGGGGCTTATAACCAGGAGATCCCCGGTTCAAATCCCACCTCAGCCACTGACTCATTGTGTGACCCTGTGAGTCACTTAACCTCCTTGTGTTCCGTCTTTCGGGTGAGACGTAATTGTAAGTAACTCTGCAGCTGATGCATAGTTCACACACCCTAGTCTCTGTAAGTTGCCTTGGATAAAGGCGTCTGCTAAATAAACAAATAATAATAATTACATTAATTTATAACACATGTTTTGTATAAGTGCTGTCAGTTTATCTTGAATACATAAGAACCATTTCATTACATAGAAACACTAAGCAGTATCTATGGCACAGGGTTTTTGACACACGCTATGCATGGTTTTAGAATATGAGGGTCAGAGGGCTACCTGTGATTTCTTAGTCAATATATGGAAAAATAGAACAAGATTAGTTACTTGAAATACTGGAAATGATCACAACCCTTTTTTGGTATGTGCTTGGAGTACATATCTCCACCACCCATACATATACAGCCTACATTTAACAAAACCTTGGCTTTCTTAATTTGTGAATCACTGAGCCCAGACACCTTCTCAACTTCAGTTTGTTACTTGGTAACAGTTAAGCACCTACAATATCCAGTGTTTTTTAAATTTGTTTTGGATCTCATACCTGTATTTTAGTTTTAAATAGTGGGATCAAAATACTGAATTTTTAGGCCGTTCAACAGAATAGAACAAGCCACTGGAGATACTATTTTAATTGCATCCTGTGCTGTGAACGGTTCTACAATCACAGGATATCCTGTTGCAAAATGAAATTGTTGTGTACTCCATGTACAATTTTCTCTAGATATTTACAGGAAATATCAGGTCTGGGTGGTAGAATGAACTTTGCCAGTCTCTCAAAACACATCTATGTTTGGTATTCATACTGAAATTGAAAGTACAATGGTGGAAAATATGACATATACACACGCAATAGTCTCTTTAGCTTCCAGTAGTAAACTTCGCCTAAATTTGTGTTCAGGAAGTTGTGAATTAAGTAAACACAGAGCGAGGTCTAGGGATATCTGAACCCCTCAATTAAAAATATGACTGACAACCTCCTGAGGATATATATTTTTTGAGGGCATATTCTTTACTTGTAACCTGAATTATGCAACAGGCATTCATATTCATGTTTCACAAAATGTAATTGCACAACATTGTTTGATTTGTTTGGAATGTCATTTTTCCCCCACCACTATGTACAGAATTTAGCAAAGGTAAACTGATTACTGCTTGCCAGTTACAGTCACAAGTGTGGGAACTACAAGCAGGGCATATGCAAAGTATGGGGGTATATAGGGTTCACTAAATTCAGATGTGTAAAGTTGAGAAAATCAATTGGTATTCCACAATTTCCCCAAAAAACCTAACAAATATGTCTAGTATTTTATCCTACAAGCAATAAACTATAAATAGATTGGGGCTCAATTATATTATGTATACTGTATGTCTATCAATTCAGTTAAAGGTCTTTGCAGATAGAAACAGTTAAATAAACCATCATTCCTATATTAATTTTTGTATGTTTACTTAATAGGAACAGCATTTATTTATAATTTATAGATTCTATTGAATACAAACAAATCCTGCTATATGTGTTTATTTATAATAATTTTTGCAAGCACTATAACTACAACCCCCAGTATTCACAGTAAAACCATGTGTACAGGAGAAGACCCTACAATATCCATACTGTTTGGAGAGCTTAGAAAGCATAATGACCACAGATGACCACAGAAAACATAATGACCACAGATGACCGCAGACACTGAATGTGGTTCTAAATACGAGTTTTGTTTTAACTTTTTGAAAGACAAGATTAATTATCTACAGTTGTAAAACAACCGAACAGTGCTCACCCATTGTTTTCTGTGGATGTCAGCCGTTTGTTATAACTCAATAATATAACTGCAAACAAAACACGGCAATAATGGAACTCCCGAGGCAATAAAGTACCATTATTACATTACTAATTAATCACTGCTGCAGAGGATGTTGATGCTGTTATAGACTGAATTAAGTTTTTTTCCTGTATGAAGAATTTTGAAAAAAGGTGTTTTTGGCTATGCTGCACAATGCTTTGAAAGTTAAGGCACTGTTTAAAGTGAGTTTCAAGATTTTGAAGCCAGAGTGACCTTTTCTTTGTTTTGTGTGTTTTTTTTGTTTAAACTGTTTATTTTGTTAATTATTAAATACAAGCGCAGCAGCCCGTTTTGCCCATACCATCCTGTGTTGTTGTTTAATTTCCTGGTCTGACGGCACCACTCAAGCCATCCTTTCACACTAATTGTTAAAAGCATTTTGGAGACAGTGCCAACGTTTCTAAACCACAGCAAAAAGTTTAATTCTTTGCAGGTTTGTTCATTCTTTTTTAATGAGCTGGTCTGTGAAATCTATCTTTTTAAAGGTCAGATTGTACGCTCTCCCAGAAACAAAGCTATACTAAGATTTTAAAACATATATGAATAACAATGTACTTTGTAGAGTAGAATTCTCCCCTGCATAAAAACAGTTATTTAAAAAAATGTATTTTATTTAAATTTTATTCATAACCATTTGTTCCTCTAGGTGGCAGCATATGACTTCAGTTTCCCTGTCAGGATTAACAACACAAGAGCTCCACCTCCCAAAACAGCATCAATTCTTCTAGGTACACTTGCACAAAGTCAGGGATTTTGTAGGCATATAGTCAGGTGTATGATTAAACAATTATACCAAACAGGTGCTGATGATCACCAATTCAATATGTAGGTTGAAACACAATCATTAACTGAAACAGAAACAGCTGTGTAGGAGGAATAAAACTGGGTGAGGAACAGCCAAACTCAGCTAACAAGGTGAGGTTGCTGAAGACAGTTTACTGTCAAAAGTCATACACCATGGCAAGACTGAGCACAGCAACAAGACACAAGGTAGTTATACTGCATCAGCAAGGTCTCTCTCAGGCAGAAATTTCAAGGCAGACAGGGGTTTCCAGATGTGCTGTCCAAGCTCTTTTGAAGAAGCACAAAGAAACGGGCAACGTTGAGGACCGTAGACGCAGTGGTCGGCCAAGGAAACTTACTGCAGCAGATGAAAGACACATCATGCTTACTTCCTTCGCAATCGGAAGATGTCCAGCAGTGCCATCAGCTCAGAATTGGCAGAAAACAGTGGGACCCTGGTACACCCATCTACTGTCCGGAGAAGTCTGGTCAGAAGTGGCCTTCATGGAAGACTTGCGCCAAAAGCCATACCTCCGACGTGGAAACAAGGCCAAGCGACTCAACTATGCACAAAACACAGGAACTGGGGTGCAGAAAAATGGCAGCAGGTGCTCTGGACTGATGAGTCAAAATTTGAAATATTTGGCTGTAGCAGAAGGCAGTTTGTTCGCCGAAGGGCTGGAGAGCGGTACACGAATGAGTGTCTGCAGGCAACAGTGAAGCATGGTGGAGGTTCCTTGCAAGTTTGGGGCTGCATTTCTGCAAATGGAGTTGGGGATTTGGTCAGAATTAATGGTCTCCTCAATGCTGAGAAGTACAGGCAGATACTTATCCATCATGCAATACCATCAGGGAGGCATCTGATTGGCCCCAAATTTATTCTGCAGCATGACAACGACCCCAAACATACAGCGGAAGTCATTAAGAACTATCTTCAGCGTAAAGAAGAACAAGGAGTCCTGAAGTGATGGTATGGCCCCACAGAGCCCTGATCTCAACATCATCGAGTCTGTCTGGGATTACATGAAGAGAGAGAAGCAACTGAGGCTGCCTAAATCCACAGAAGAACTGTGGTTAGTTCTCCAAGATGTTTGGGCCAACCTACCTGCCGAAGTTCCTTCAAAAACTGTGTGCAAGTGTACCTAGAAGAATTGATGCTGTTTTGAAGGCAAAGGGTGGTCACACCAAATATTGATTTGATGTAGATTTTTCTTCTGTTCACTCACTTTGCATTTTGTTAATTGATAAATATAAACTATTAACACGTCTATTTTTGAAAGCATTCTTACTTTACAGCATTTTTCACACCTGCCTAAAACTTTTGCACAGTACTATATATATATATATATATATATATATATATATATATATATATATATATATATATATATATATATATATATATATAATCGTCATTCCTTGCAAATAATTTCAAATGAATTGACAGAACTGAACCTGAAACAACTCTCTGAATCATAGAAGATATGAAAGAGAGTTTATGCAACTAAATGCTAAAATGAGGTCACCGTCAAAAGAAGTTTCTAAAGACCTGCATCATTATCAGGAAAGCTACATGAAGTGAAAGCATGAAGAGATCTGTTTTGTTATGTAAACACCTAAGGGTTATATCTTTAAAAACTTTGCCATAGAGAATACCCCTTTTTCTTTTTTTATTGCATGTCTATTTTAATGCATTCCCACCCTCTCCCCCTGGAGATTAATTCTTCAGAAACAGACAACAGAAGCCTGGGAATTTGCATAGCTGAAACAGACTGGGTCATTAAAATAACTGAATCGGAAACCGACCATCACTGCTAATGTAATGATAATTATACGGTACAAATAAAAGGGCTTCAAACACATTGGGTCAGAGTTCTGAAACTTCAGCTCACATGTTGTTATTACCATCCCCAATCCTTTTTTTCTTTTTTTTCTAATAGTTATCTAGTTATTAAATAGTTTGGTAGTTATCTGCAGCTTCACACAATCCGCTTACCCCAAGAGGAAACCGAATACCTGTTAGTATGAGTTTAATGGATTAAAAAAAAAAGAGGCAATATGAAGATTATATGTGCAGTACATGACTTTGCCAAAGGGATGCTTTGTTTTTATTCACAAAACCATAATTGCTTTACCATACCTCTCTGGGCTAAACCTATGCTTTATTATGCTTTCTCTATACTTTATTACAATTTGGTTTGGTTTTACAACCATACACTTTATAAAGGTAAACCTGGAATTCCAAATATTTCCGATAATGGCTGTTCAACCAAGAAAAATGATTTAATAAGTGGATAGCTTGGGGGCCTGTAGAACAAGGCGGTTTACTTGGTTTAGAGGAAGGACTGTACCATGCTATCTGCCTTTCTGAAAAGCAGGTGAATTTTAGATATTTTATAAGGATTAGGGTAAACAACTACTCTGGTATTAACTTTACAGACAGCAAAACCACAAGAAACCAAAAAAAAAAATTGAAGTCTTTATCAGGTAATATTGATAATTTCCTAAAATGTTTAAATTCACTTATACAGCCTTTGAACTTATTTGTCTTTTTTATGGAAGAACAAGCTTACATTCAGAATGTTCTTTTGAAAAAAAAACACTTGATTTTTGTTTGCGTCAGAAACCAGAATAAAATCTATATACTTTGATCAAATAACCATGTTGCATTTGGCTTAATATTTTCATGGGCTGAATTTTTATTGCAGCCCAGTTTGAATTGAATAAACATTTAATATACAGTACCTATCTCATTTACTTTTCTTTTAGCTCTGAGAACCCCCACTTGAAATATCTAGGTCAAACTGTGTAACTTGGATGTTTTGACTGAAAATATCCACCAGGTATGTAAACTAGAAAGTCTGACAACAAAAATATACTTTTTTCCACTGCCACACAATGAAAGCAAAACCACAAAACAAGAATATTGTGCACAAATGTATCTGTCAAGACAATTTATCTAGCTATCCAAATTTCACTCAATAGTGTAACAACGGTGACAGAATCATATCTTTCATTGTCTGTGGTGTATGTTAACAAATAAGTCTACATGAACTGCCTCTGTAGCTAAGTTGAAGCTGAACTCATTTTTTAGCATAGAACATTGTCATGTTGAGAATTTTAGTATTCCAGAGAAACAATTGTATTTCTAACTGCTATTCAGAATGTTACCCTGGGGATAAAATAAATAAATATTAGTAGACATTTACTAGGTGCTTCAGGCTTCAAAAGTCGAGGCTGTTTCAGAATAATTATTTATCAATGTCACCAGCTTTCATGACAGAATTTGTAAGATGGAAGGGCTGATCCTAAGGTACACTACCTAACATGTCAGTCTCCTGGTTTCAAATAGTAATCTGAGACTGTCCATCAGATCAAATAACACAAGTAAATAAAATATATCCATGTTTTTAACTTTCAACACGAATACATGTCAAATGCAACAATTGCAGAGAAAACATTAAGATAACACTTGTTATGCTAAAAATACCAATAACCACACTTTCCACTATTATAATACTTTCTGTAGTTACAAATGATCTCTGTAAAAATACAGTAGTAATCATTAAATCCAAATAGTTCTTATCAAAGACTGCCACACTGTAGGAATTGTTACAAAATGCAGACAATAAAGAGTACATTTTGCAGTTGCAGCCATTTAGTTATGTTTTAAAATGTCATATAGCTTCAAATGGTATTTCATCTAAAACATTTAAGGTTTTTTTGTGACATTTATGAATTATACAAACCCCTAAGTGTTACACTGCTATATGTTTTATACTGCTGTTCTTTCTTTGTCCAAGATTCAACAGCCTCCTGTTTTGAGAAGAGGAGGTTATTTGATATAATTATACTTATTTAACAAAAGTCCTATATCATACATTGGTGTAAAATAGCTTATCCTGGAAGATCCATAGCTAAGGCTTAACAAAGGTTTTGTGCGGCTGAGAAACTGATACAGAGCTACACTAGTAATTAAACCAATGTGGAAAATTAGATTAGTTTATTAGCTATAAATGGCTTCACAATATATCTGCGCATTATCCTAATATAGTGCAATATTTACATGTATTTGTAATGTGTGCATGTTCTGTATAAAACATATCATACAGTATGTACTATAATTGCTTCTATTTAAACAACTAAATCACTTGGCAGGGCAATCTCAGGTGAGTGAGACAGAGGTTTAGGAGGTGTGGTTTGGCTTGGGGTCCCACGATTCTAATAGAATCATGCTTGTGAAAAGGTGATGCTCTGACTTGAGCCTCCAAGACAATTTCACCCTCCCCTCCCTTCAGAGGGAAAATCTAGCCTTTCAGTAAGGAAAATATGTAATATTGCAACCAAATGACAGTGTTTCTATAAACACTACATCTTAGTAATAATAATATGCATACAATTGATGTTAGATTGAAAATATGATTCATAGGCCCAGAGAAATAATTGAAATCTGCTCTCTATGAAAAACCCTCCATAAGGTGGTCTAATTAATTGGTTATCATAACATAAATACAAATCCTGTAACAAAATTGTTAAAGGAGAACTGATGGTGAACAGCCACTGTAGTCTTCATTTATTTATTTATATATGTTTTTATTTATTTGTTATTCAGTAGTATGCCTTTTTTCTGTTTTCCTCACGATTTAGTAGTGCCTAATTCTATGTGCATCGGTCTCCTCCTGTCAGCCTGATTCGCTCTGGTGCGCCGCGGTCCACCAAGCCACATGATCCCAGGTGCTCTTTTTCCAACGGAAGACTCCAGGAGTTAGACAGTGGTGCATGGATAATAATGTTGAAAATGTGCAGAGGCTGGCCCAGAGTGACAACTTAAACCCCATCAAACCACTGTGGGACGTTTCACAATGCCACCTTAGGCATCAGACCTCCAACCCTTGCTGAAATGTCAAACGCTCTGAAGGAGACTTGGCACAGTAGTCCATCAGATATCTATTAAAATGTAGTAGCCAGCTGTGGTTGCTGCCAAAGGAAACAAGGACCCACTGCATGTTTGCTTAATGTAGCTTGAAACTTGTTAAGTGTTAACTGTTTCAGTTCCTTTATTGACAATTTTTCTTTTTCTGGATGAGCTATGAAAATCTTGGTTTGTTTTATTAAAATACAATTGTATCTTGTATTGAAAATACAGTGTTTCCAAAATAGTTTGTATTTTATATTTGGATACATTTTATATTTGTATTAAATACATTTACCTAAGTATTTTGTCCAAGCCTATATATATATATATATATATATATATATATATATATATATATATATATATATATATATATATATATTTATGAATCAGTCCATAGAAATTCAGGCATGTGATTGGTTAAAACCTCATCACATGACCAAAAATAGATCCAACTATTGCCCCCGTGACGCTGCTTACAATCAAGAGTTTTTTTTACCCTCAAGTTACGTCATCACACACCTCAGCAAAATGGCAGACAAACCCGCATCTGGACCTCCTGGAGAGCGATTTTGTGGTGTAACAGAAAATGAATTATACATAATACAAAACAAAGATGCTGCAAAAACTAAAATCGTCATAAAAACTTCGCTTTCAGTGTTTTCTGACTTCCTAAAATTCAAACAAATCCAACTCAACGATATAAATAAACACGACGTTCACAAACTCAACAGACTCCTCTGAGGAATTCTGTGCCGCAGTAATAAAGCCAGACAGTTCTATGCCAAAAAAATATTAATAAGTATGCGCTATGAACTTCAAAATCATTACTTTATTGACTGATTCATAAAACAAATATGGACTGCAGACCTCGACTCATAGTGGGAAACTAAAGGCCCCTCGGGAAGAACTAAAGTTATCTCCAGGCTTGGGGCATTATAGTCCCCATTATCTAGTTCTTCCTCGGGGCCATAGTTTCCCATTATACACCTCCTCTCCAGTCTATATTTACTATATATACAGTACTGTGCAAAAGTTTTGTGCACCTCCCAAAAACTGTGTGCAAGTGTACCTAGAAGAAATGATGCTTGATGCTGTTTTGAAGGCAAAGGGTTGTCACACCAAATATGGATTTGATTTAGATTTTTCTTCTGTTCACTCACTTTGCATTTAGTTAATTGATAAATATAATCTATTAACTTGTCTATTTTTGAAAGCATTCTTACTTTACAGCATTTTTTCACACCTGCCTAAAACTTTTGCACAGTACTGTATATATATATATATATATATATATATATATATATATATATATATATATATATATATATATATATATATATATATATATTTCTCTTTTTTTGTAAATTTTTGCAGACACTGAAACTGAAAAAATACTTCTCAGCAAAAAATGATTTGGACGTTAGCCTTGAGCAAATTGAATAAGTTAACGGAGGAAAGTGTCTTTAAAGTCTGTCAGCAATCTGGGACCCTAAAACGCTCAATTCATGTTTTATGTTTGGGCTTTCTCAGAGTATAAATAATTATGCACTCCATTTCATACTATATTTGTTTAAATATGTGTATTCAATAATACAGTTGTATTATTGTAATAAAGAACCCGGAGTGCAGTAAGTCTTTTGAGGCAGACTGGACTTTTAAATCAAAAACTATTTTATTTTCTTCTCAAAATTGAAAGCAATAAACAATAAACATTGGCTTGACGGCCAAAACAACACGTCTTTCCTTCTTGAACCAAAAGTTAGGTAACCACTGAATTATTAATCTTTTTTGGAGTGCCTAAAAGATTCCTCTCTGAGTCCCTCAAAACTGAACTGAACTCTATCTTTGTTCTTTTTAAAGTGTGGTGTCTCTCTCAGGTGGCCAATTAACTGATTGATCGGCCAATCCAGAACTACATTTTTAGCCAATCAATCAGTCAATCAACCTACCTTCAAAGGACACCACACCAATCCAATTTAACCTAAATCATCTCATCTTGGCAACAGGTAGCCATCTTGGCTCAAGGCTGTTCCTCAGTGTTTGAGCAAAGATGGCTGCCAGCTAAAGCAATATTTTCCCAGTACAGGGCCTCTGCCCTGTCACAACAGTACAGCCAAAATCTAAAAGATGCAATAATGTCAGACAGTTCTTGTTCTTTAATTTTGTTTTTGCTCTGTAATTCTAGCCCGCCCAGGAAGCTACAGTGCAGAAGTCCCTCTGTTTCTGAATGAGGACCACATCCATCCCTACAGACACATCTCCCTTTCTGGCATTGCTAAGGCTCCTAAAGTTACATTTGGTTCCCCATATGTGGTTTTAACCCCTGTGCCATTGGACACGGAGGCTGGAGCTACAATCAAGTGTTATTCCTCAGGACTACATAAGGTTTTACCTTATATTTAGTGTTCCACATTTTCGGTTTTTATCTTAAAAAAAATATACCAGGAATTTTTCGGAGTTTATTTTACATACTGTATATTAAAATAGGGATAAAATCGGAAAAAAAAAATGTTTTAATTGAAACACAGGTTAAAATCAGGAGAAAAAAATCGCAGGATATATACTTTACATGTGGAATATGATGCATATCAGTTCTGGTTTCTTATTAAGTTTAATGTCTCTGGCAAGTATGATGAAGCAGAATCTGTACAAGCTGAAGCCACATT
The DNA here is from genome assembly GCA_030684275.1 of Acipenser oxyrinchus oxyrinchus. Taxonomy (NCBI): domain Eukaryota; kingdom Metazoa; phylum Chordata; class Actinopteri; order Acipenseriformes; family Acipenseridae; genus Acipenser; species Acipenser oxyrinchus. The sequence goes on along the minus strand of CM060253.1, from coordinate 31,861,201 downwards.
TTCACAAGTTAGCTGATTAATTCCATTAAGAGCACATAGTAAGCATGATAAATGTATAGGGACAATTTCAAATAAGAGAATTTACAAAAAACCTGAATGCAGATACCTTTAAGAGTAAAACAAGTACAAGATACAGAAAACTGTTCAGTGCAAGTACAAGATGATGCAAGAACTGGTACAATTGGGTGACATATAGTCCATTATATTCGAGAGCTGTGAGGCTTACAGATGCTGTCTGAACAGGTGTGTCTTGAGGAGGCACCGGAAGGTGGTCAGGGACCGAGCAGTCCTGATATCCGTGGGTAGGTCGTTTCACCACTCTGAGCGGCAAGGGTGGAGAAGGAGCAGGCTCTGGAAGCGGGGGAGTGGAGGGGGGTACAGCTAATGTGCCGGTGGTGGAGGAGCGGAGGGGGCAAGACGGGGTGTAGGGAGAAATAATAGTCTGGAGGTAGGAGGGAGCAGAAAGGTCGAGGCAGTGATAGGTGAGTACAAGAGTTTTGGATACTGTTGCATGAAGTCACCAATACATACCTTTCTGCAATAAGCAGTGGCTGTCCAGCAAAGCACAGCGCTGTGACAAACACATTAACACACATTCTGCACTCTGTTTTTATTAAAGCGTGTGTAAAAGCTGCATAAATGGATTGCTTGTCTCTCAGTTCACTTTGTTGTTTTAGTTTAATGTGTCACTTATTTTTCAGTATGTTCTTTTGTTGTCAGCGCGAACATGTACCACAATGCAGCAGTATTTGCAATGCTATGTGTCCTCTGCCTCATCACTTCTTCTATTTTTGGTTTTTGTTTACTTCAAAACCATTTGTTTTCTTTTGAATATTCATAAACTGATTTACGTTTTCTCCCCATTCCTCTCCACTAAAAATATTATATTTTCGTATTTCAATTTAGTTTTTGATCAAGCTAGTAGTTACTAGGCCCAGCAATTGCCACAATAATCAGACTTTGATTGGCCATAATCAGGTGATAATATGTTTGTGAAGCGACAGAGAACCACGTTTGGACGTTATTTGATCCTCTGATGTCTAAATGTCTGCTGTATCCTAGGATACAGTGTAGGGCTGCTTATTACAATGTTGACGTCAAAATAAAACAGTATTTTAATCAAAATATTGTGTATTTCCTAGAAAATAGACCGGGAAAATATTGAATAATAGACAAAAATCGGGTATAAATCAGTAAAAACCAACGTCCAGTTAAAAAAAAATCCTGTAATGTTTTGGTAAAATTTTGAATAAAACAGAAACGCGGAACAAAACATATCAGAAAGAAGGCTATTTTTCAAAGTGAACATAGAACATGTGTAAAATGTGTAATGACTAGTTTTTCGATGCATTATTCTGTTTCATGTTAATAACATAGGGGTTAGAAGGATACTTTTATCCATCTGCATTTTCGAATATTTAATTACTGGAGCTTTTTAATATTCTCTGTGTGTTTTGTATGTCTCTATGCTGTTTCTGCTTAGATCATTATGTTGAACCTCCTTTTTTCCCACCACAGGTCCAGCTTCTGTAAAGACTCCTAAAAGCTGGATTTCTGAAATCACCATTAGGGACTAACTGGGAGGTAGTAAATGGAAAATCTCTATACAAAAAATACTGTGAGACAGGGACCAGAAATTAAGGCCTCACACCCAGAAATTCAGATTTTAGGAGTCTTTTCAGAAAGGTTGAAAAGGAATATTTTTGTTGGAATATAGTAAGCATGGTAAATACTGATCCAAGTAGAAACAAATATACAGTGCCTATAGAAAGTCTACACCCCCTTGAACTTTTTTCACATTTTGTTGTGTCAGTGCCTCAGAGTTTCATGCATTTAAATGAGGATTTTTGTCCACTTATTTACACACCATACTCCACACTGTTAAGGGGAAAAAAAAATTATTGAGAAAAAAATTATATATTAAACATTCAAAACTGAAAGATCATAATTGGATGAGTCTCCACCCCCCTGAATTAATACTTGGTGGAAGCACCTTTAGCAGCAATTACAGCTGTGAGTCTGTTGGGATAGGTCTCTACCAACTTTGCACACCTAGATTTGGCAATATTTGACCATTCTTCTTTACAAAACTGTTCAAGCTCTGTCAAGTTCCTTGGGGAGCGTTGATGGACAGCAATCTTCAAGTCATGCCACAAATTTTCAATTGGATTTAGGTCGGGGCTCTGACTGGGCCACTCAAGGACATTTACCTTTTTGTTCCTTAGCCACTCCAGTGTATGCCTCTCCAGCGTTGTCATGCTGAAAGGTGAACTTCCGTCCCAGTTTCAGCTTTCTTGCAGAGTGTAGCAGGTTTTCCTCAAGGACTTCTCTGTACTTTGCTCCATTCATTTTCCTTTCTATCCTGACAAGTGCCCCAGTCCCTGCCGATGAGAAACATCCACATAACATGATGCTGCCACCACCATGCTTCACAGTAGGGATGGTGTTCTTTGGGTGATGCGCTGTGTTGGGTTTGCGCCAAACATAACGCTTTGCATTTAGGCCAAAAAGTTCCATTTTAGTTTTGTCAGACCACAAAACTTTTTGCCACATGGCTACAGAATCTTCTGAGTGCTTTTTTGCATACATCAAATGGGATTCAAGGTGGGCTCTCTTGAGTAATGGCTTCCTTCTTGCCACCCTACCATACAGGTCAGATTTGTGGAGTGCTTGGGATATTGTTGTTACATGCACACTTTGACCAGTCTTGGCCATAAAAGTCTGTAGCTCTTGCAAAGTTGCCATTGGCCTCTTTGTAGCCTTTCTGATCAGTCTCCTTCTCGCTCGGTCATCCAGTTTGGAGGGACTGCCTGATCTAGGCAGGGTCTTGGTGGTGCCATACACATTCCACTTCTTAATAATCATCTTGACCATGCTCCAAGGGATATTCAAGGCCTTAAATATTTATTTTATACCCATCCTCTGATCTGTGCCTTTCAACAACTTTGTCCCGGAGTTCTTTTGAAAGTGCCTTGGTGCTCATGGTTGAGTCTTTGCTTTGAAATACACTACCCAGCAGAGGGAACCTACAGGGACTGCTGAATTTATCCTGAAAACACGTGAATCACTACAATTTAACACAGGTGGAGGCCATTTAACTTGGTGTGTGATTTTGAAGGCGATTGGTTACAGCTGAGCTAATTTAGTATTGCTATTACAAGGGGGGTGGACTCTTATCCAACCAAGCTATTTCAGTTTTTATTTTTAATTAATTTTCTACAAATTTCTAGAATATTCTTTTCACTTGGAAGTTGTGGGGTGGGATGTGTAGATAAATGAAAAAAAAACTATTTGAATGCATTTTAATTCCAGGCTATAAGGCAACAAAAGTTGAACATTTTGAAAGGGGGTGTAGACTTTCTATAGGCACTGTAGGTAATGTTAGAGAACACACTATATAATATATTCCTTTCCTAATTGTATGCATAGTTGAGCGGTTTCATTAAAATGCAAATCGATTTAGCAGTGAAAATAATTTCATGCTGGATCATTATGTTGATATTAATATTAATGCTTTATTAGTGGAAAGCAGCTACAGGTGGGATCTCCACAATAAAGGGGCAAGACCAAGCAAGGTTCCTATTCCTTGCATACATTTTAACCACATGTTGCATGGAATTATGAAAAACCCATCTGGGGAATTAAGACCATTAAAAGTAAAATGTGCAGTTTCCCAACTCTGTCTACTACAGTGGGGGTAGCAAAATAAATGTAATTATTGCTGAAACATCAGCTGCGTCAAAGTAGTAAAATAATTGCCTATTTAATAAACACTGTGAATTGCCGTGGTTTCCAATTTGGAATTGGAGATCACTGTGTTTTCCTATTGCTGGCATTAAAATTAATTATTATTATAACTAAAAATAATGATGAAAGCTTTGAACTGTTCCTTCTAATTGTGATATGCAAGCCCCAATGGGATTCTTGCTTCATTATCTTGAATGTATTTTTGTGAAGCATATGCAGCACAGTCCATCTTCAGCTTTGGAAATGTGGAATCCTGTATATCTGCCTTGTGCTGCTCTTTTATGGTTATTATTCCATTTAAGATTAGGATATAAGAGAATGGCTAGATATTCACATTGAAAATCTATGAGGTGTAAAGTAAACAAATTTAGACCTTTGTTTCTTACCTTTTTAAACAGTTATACAAACAATAAACATATCTGTCCAGCATTGGCATTATGTTGTGTTGTCTAAATATAGTTCCAAGGACTTTATTGTTTGATTCAGTAGAAAAAATAAAAAAATGAACTTTATTAGCCATGATTATACTCGTAAAAATGTTGCTTTGCTACATGGTTTAATTAGATCATTGTTATGATACTTATTTTGCATCTGATTTGTTTCTGTACATGCCAGAAATTCCTTAATTCAAGTGCAAATTCCAGAAATAGAGCTGGACGATGGAAGTAAGTTTCAGCCTTTCTCGCTGCAGTTCCCAAGTGGCCAGACAATTTCAATCTTGCTTGAAGGACAGAATAAACCTCAAACTTGTCAGAGCAGCTTTAAGTTCTCTAGACCTGATATCATCTTCACTGATGAGGAAAACAACAGGTACTGCTCTCCCTAAAATATGTTACTATCATACATAGAATCTCCCCAGAAAAAAATAGGTTTCTATTGTCCAGGCTGTAGAACATTCATATTGCGTGTTTTGAATTTGTAACATTGAATTGCAATAATCACCAAAAGGCCAATTTAATGACGTTTTACTACCACACTGTATTCTTAGCTCTTCTTTTTATCATGGTGCTCGAAGGAAAGGTCTGTGGAGTAAATACAACTTTTCAAATAAAGGTTTAGTTTTTTACTATACCAACCATGTGATTCGCTCTGATACCAATGGTTTGGGAGGCAGCAATTTTGATATGTGTCTGGGGTATGTTAAACGTAAACACAAGCCCGAGGCAGGGCAGCTAAATCTGTCTAGTTTATAAAAAATGGCCATGGAGACCACAGGAGAGAAGATGGACGCCACCAGCAGTACAAACCAATTTAATCTTCTTGGCTAGAAAAATGCTGCTAAATTCCAGTGGTTCTACATGGGATTCTAACTAGAGGGCTAATGCTTTTTGAAGTTAATTGTATGCAGTTTCTTGGGGATTCATATTGCTAACACAAATGTAGTATTACCATAGCATCAATGTTTCTATTGGGGAATAAAAATCAAAGAAACAGTCAAGTCTAATTTAGCAGGATCACATTTTTGGGAAATCTAGCCACAACTGTTCTGTTCGTTCAAACTTTTTTTTTTTGTTTCTCTAGAATCACATTAAAAAAACAATTAAAATATTTATGATTGATTTGGGGTACTAGGGATGTGGAAAGATTGTATGAGCCTATAATTAATAACATAATCACAGTTTAACCATTTCCTCAACAATTGCCTCATTGTTCATACACAACAGCAAAGGGCTGTTTGGGGTCATAACTGATGATAGATTAACAGGTTGTCAAAGTTCATAATGTACATAATGCTTAGCGGAATACTGCCCATTGTATTACAAGGAGGAATTTAAATAAAATATGTGGTTATATTTATAGGGCTTTCATAATACTGTGATTCTGTTTCCTTTGAAAATGATACAATTATTCAATGTATTTTGCTTCTACATCCCCATCATCATGGTACATACAAGATGCTGAATCACTGATTGCTTGTTAGTGTTTAGTAGTGTTGTCGAGCAAAAAATTATCTGTTGCTCCAAAAAGTTAAAGCTTCATATTCATTGATATGTAAATCAGTTTTCCCATGGTAGCTGTTGACTGGAAGTGGCATTATGAGTTGAATAAGTTATTGTAGAACAGTAAAAAGAATTGTTACATTGTAGAAGGGTTATAGACAAAGGGGTAGATTTTAATGCAAATTGACCCTGTTTAAGATAATGAAGTGCAAATCTACTGCAATATTATTGTCAAAATTATTTGTAATCAATCATAGTGGCATCAAAAACAGTACTTGGGGCAGGTGTTGCTGCTAATTGCACTTTTGGGAGTGTCCCTTATCAAAACTCAAATGTCCAGGCCTATAGCTTGATGTTTGTCATTTATTGTGTGTGTTTATTTTTATTCTTCTGTTGCTGTTAACAGAATACAACATTTCAGGATACAAAACAAAAACTGATTAGGGATGTCTCGGTATTAACTTTTGATGGTATGATAACCATCAAGAAATATACCACGTTTATCGTTATAGCACTGTATAATGTTCTTTTTATTGTACAGCTATTAAAACCAGTATAAATGCCATTAAACAAAAATTAAGTAGTTATTTAAAGAAATACAATTTAAAAAATAAAACTTTAAACAGCTTTACATAGCTGTAGTGCAGTATCTCTCTCTTCTGGGTTTTAGCTGGAACATATTTTCCAGTTCTTTCTAGAACTACAAAATACATTGGACATCCTATACAAAATGACACATTTTAATAAGCTCCCATGACAGTACAAAGTTTGCAAAATGTTTTTAAAGGAAAACATAAAGCTTTCAATGTTTTAAAGCATAAATAAGCTTAGTGTTAATTTAAGTGCTCTTAGTTACATTCACCCACATTTATTCTTACCAGCTTTAAACAGATATGCTATCTTTGCTTGAGTAAAAAACTCAGTATAAGCTACTACTATATTGAATATTTAGTTTTTCAAATTATACTTGGTGAATATTTTGTTTAAAAAAAGAATGTTTATTAAGAAAAAAAACAAGGAAATTCATACAACAGGAAAAAAATATCAGTCATTATTTTTGAATTTTTTTTTTTATAAAAGGAATAGTTTACATGTCTGCTTTGTTTGTAAACAGGAGGATGTGCTTGAATGTAATTGTACTATAAAGTAGGGAAGACAATGAAGATATTGGAATTGTAGTGCAGTAATAGTATTCGTCGAAAAATACTGCTTCCGGTTTCTTATAAATATAAGGCTGATGTGCGGTTAGGACAGTTTTAAAACCCCACTATCCTGAATTTTCTAATCATAACTATACAGTAAGACTCAGTAAGAGTAGCCTACTTTCAGACACGAGTTTTGCTCAACAATGATTAGTGATTTTTCTCGTCGGTTAGATATATTCCCACCTCGAGATGTAACCCGAATCATGCAGTTCTGCACACTGGTTTTCCATCTGCAACTACCCTGTTTTTTTTTTTTTAACCAAAATAAGCCAAGATTGATGATTTTTGCAAATCCGCTATCGTTATCAAATTATATATTTTTGGCCAGAATACCTATAGCAAAACCATAAAAATGTGCCTACAGTAATGTAAACAACTTGTTGAACCAATAAAGAGACATTTGAAACATGCATTCTATGTTCAAAATGTGTTGCATTCCATAATCAAAATACAGTAATCAGTTCATACTAAATTAAAATAAACTGACTGGATTACATTTAGTAGCACTATGAAAAAGATGATAAACATTGTATTACTGTAACTTTTATTAGACAGGATTATAACAAAAAAAAGATTTTCCACTGCTAAGCCTGTATATGTTTAATTAACTTTTATTTTGTTCTTTGCAGTGCTTTTTCTGTTTTTTCTTGAAGTGTCTAGTGAATACGGTTATGTTCTAGCTGCGTGAATCCACCTGCGTACAATGCTATTTTTGTTCTTATGTGGGAGCCACAAGGAATATACAGTACTCTTGATTTAAAATGAACAACAGGGTATCTCATTTGTACAGACTTCATTGTCATTTTAATTTTTTTTATGAAGCGCCCAAGCAACAAGCACCAATTTGGGACAAAACACGTAAACTACTTTTGCATACCACAGTGAACCATGAACTCGATAACCATGGTATGGAAAAATGGTCATGGTTGGGGCAGCAGTGTGGAGTAGTGGTTAGGGCTCTGGACTATTGACTGGAGGGGCATGGGTTCAATCCCAGATGAGGGACACTGCTGCTGTACCCTTGAGCAAGGTACTTTACCTAGATTGCTCCAGTAAAAACCCAACTGTATAAATGGGTAATTGTATGTAAAAAATAATGTAATTGAATGTAAAAATAATGTGATATCTTGTAACAATTGTAAGTCGCCCTGGATAAGGGTGTCTGCTAAGAAATAAATAATAATAATAATAATAATAATATCAAAACAATGGAAATGTATACTACAGTATACTATGACATCCCTAAATGATTGACTAAAATTCGTGGAACTTCATGGACCTGGGATTATTTATTATTATTGCATTTAAAACCAGGATCTTTCAAATTTAGTAGCGACTTTGAAGTGTAGCCTATACCAAACAAACAGAAATCAGAGAAAAATGTGTTTTGGGGAATTGATGTCTGTATAAAACTGCAAAAACAATAATAACATTTAAACTTCTTAAATTACCTTCATTTGACTATGTTTTGTGGAATAATGTGGTACCAAAACCACTGATAAAACTGAAATGTACTGTAATGTATTAATCAAGCTCTGTAGGTATCAGAGTTGTTTAATTGGTTTATACCCAGAGAGAAAATGTGCGTCTCTTCCTTTTCATTTCCCTGGGAAATGCTTGAGAATCTCATTTTCTCCTCATTAACTCTTTTAAATGCCTCAAATGTTGCTCCTAAAGCCATGATAGAAGAAGGAAATGAGAAACAAATGAGAATACATTTCAAACAAGATATTTCAGAAATGTAAGCAGTAAAAGAGAAACAAATTAGAGCTACACATGTGAAACAAATGAGACACAAAAGATAAATACAATTATTAAATGTTACCCTCTTTATGATTTATTAATTATATATCCTTGTGTCTATCTGAACATATTCCTATCCACATATTAATAAACAGTGTTCTGCAGCTTTTTTTAACTTAAGAGCTTGATCTCAATAAAGAAAATGGTTACAAGATTTATAATAATATGAACATCTTCAGATAAATATTTATGTGCTTCATAAAGTAATCAGTATGTATTCCCTCTGTGGTAAAGACACTTTGAAGCACAATTCAGGATGAATATGTCAAATCTAGAATAGCAACAGCAGTTGCATCACCTCCAGATCAACCGCAAACGTCAACAGAAATCGTATAAGAAACAAATTATTTGTGTTACAAAGCACATTTACGATAGAATAGCTAATTTACATACATCACAACACAGTGCTGTCTAAAATGTTTGCATTGCTTTAGTCTATCGCTAGGCACAACACACTGGCGGAATGCAAGCTACAGTATTAAAGTCAGTTTTCCTTGCAGAAATTATCAATAAGCATTGCTCTATCGCAACACTTCTTGGAGTCATTTAAAATCTACCCCTTGGACTTTTGGTTCCATCATTATGTTGCTGAGACTTTATACTCTACAAGCATTCATCAAAATAATTTGTCTTCTGATTGACATATGCTGCTGTGATAGCTCTGGGAAATTAAATTTTGTGAATGCAAATGAAAGTTTTAAAAGAACAGCCATTGCATTTTGTTACCACAGCTGCCTGTGTGAGCTGCTTCCCTTCTGCATTTGCGTCAGTTTATCTTTTTAAAGAAAAACACAATCCGTCACTGAAAAGACAGCAACCCAGTTGCTGGAAATTAGGCTGGTTATTGTCTGAAATGTATTGAAGGAAGTAGAATGAGAATTAGAATGCCTGATGTTTCCTGTAGCCAAGGAATCAGGCTTCAGCTGGACAGTCATTTTAAACAATAATGTTACAGCACAAAGGTTCCTTGAAAAACCAATTACTCATGAAGTTATCTCTTCAGAAAGAAATTATAAGAGCACTGTTTGGGGTGGGTGGGAAAGTTTAATGATCCCTTTCATGATGCTTTTAAAAAAAATTCTTCATTCATAGGCAAAATGTGTAGGGGAGGGGGTGCTCTTGTGATATACAAGTGCGTGTCTAAATTGATTTCTTTACTGAATAATTTATCAGCTTGCATGTGGGAGCGGCTCATTTGTATCAATAATGTTCAAACTTTGACTCAAGCAGACAGAATTTGTCATTGCAAAAACTCTAACCTTGCTTTGTGTGCAAGCCAAATATTCTTAAGTCAAGTACAATATTATCAAAACATTTTTTTCATGACTTCTCGTTCTCATAAAAAGAAGATTTAGCTGTGATCTGTTGTAATTTTTTTTCTTTTTATTATCTCCTGTTCTGGAAGTCAATTGCTTTGTCTGTCTCAATAATGCTGAGTGAATACATTTAGATTTTTTTTTTTATCATAGCCATAGGATTTAGATCAAATTGAGCAACAATATTTTATGTTCCTTTCCAACTTTGGCAGAGCTTCATATAACTATATATTTAGAAATGTAAGATAAGTGAGAAATTCTTTCCTTAATCCTGTTTCTGTTTAGGTTCCTGCTTCCAGTTGCCGCAACAGCAGCATTTTAACAGCTTACCCTTACCTGGCTCTTCATTGCTCAGTTCAGCAGATTGTCCTAAAAAGTGGTAAGTTAAAAATGTACCCAGTTCAGTTCATCTGTATTGATGCCATTGGAAACTATGTTGTGTTTCTGAAATGAGAATCTACTCTGTAATCACATACGTAATCAAACTGTTCCTTTCAATAGCCCTCTCGTCTATGCCTCCTTGTCATTTTTCTTGGTTTGGTCCTACTCCTCTGCCTCCACCTTGCAGTGTGCCTTGTCTTGGGGGAAGGTGTCCCAGAGTGCCACTTGTCCTGCTGCTGTCATCAATCAATATTAAGTACTTCATAGTTTGGCCAGCGTTTAGAGGTGGCTAACGAGCTCCAATGTACAAGGCCATGGGCCAAATTATATTACGTTTCATCATGGGCATGGTCATCTGTCAAATGCAATAAAGAATTGTTCATCTCAAATCTTTCGTGGTTGCCTCCTTTCTGAATACAATTAGCTTAACAAAAATAAACATTTGTAACTAATATATTTCAGTGTATTAAAATATAATTTATGTTAATCTCTCCATATCTTACTTAGCTACACTTTCTAAATCAACATGCTTTGAAACCCCTTCATTCACATTGTTTTGTTGGCAGATCATGGGATTTCTACATGCAATATTCAATTTTTTTTTTTTCAACCAGCCGAACAATTACCGCCTACTGTTTAACACATACATCTCAGTTTCAATTGCAAAGGGCACAAAGAAATATCTTCAAATGATTATATTTTCTCATTTTGCATCAGCAGTCTGCTCTGATTACCTTTTTCGTTCTTTAATCATCTCCAGGTTAGACAGCTGCTGCGGATTGTGAATTGTGCTTCAAATGCTTTATTTTATTTTATTACTTTATAGGACAGCTAAATGGTGCCAATGGCAAATCCCAGAGCACCGGAGAAGCCCTGGAACCCTCTCTTTTAGTACTTCCTCCAGTTCAACATTTATAGTCACAAGCTCCACCTGTGAGGAATCATTTTCAGGTACTACACGGCTTGTTTGCTTAATTTAATAACAGCAGAGCTTCTGTTATCACTATCAGTATTAAACACTGGTTTTAATGGGTGATGTTTTAGTAGCTAAGTAATAATATATATATATACTGTATAAATTTCCTTTCCTGAATAAATTAAAATGCCCATGTTTATATATCATAAGAGGGCCTAGTTGTGTGTCCAAGTTGTGTGTTTAATTTTCAGATACACTAGAAGAAAATCTATCTGGAAAAGGAAGAAATAAGACAGATAAGACTGACCCACAAGGCAGGAAAAACACACTCGGATTTCCAAACTTTCCTGCAGAGAACTCAGAGGTAGGGCACTTCTACTATGGGATTTTAAAGGCTGTACAAAAATGGTCTAGTCTCTATGGCTGGCCTAAAGGTTCTCACCCCATTTCTGTTCTGCAGTCATTGAGAAGGTAAGACTGTTATGGTCACAACATTGCAAGTAAAGAACATTTAGATGTAATCAGTTTGCAAGCACCGATTAAATAATCAAAGATCTTATTAAACATTTTAACACCCCCTTTTTTTGTTTGTTAGTGCTGTACGTAAAGTTCAGAAATCAACCTCACCACATAGAAAGGCTTCCCATTAAGTCAGCCACGGAAAGGACACAATAACCGTTTATGACATGCTGTTCCACCTGAGTGGCCAGATGTCACCGGGAATCACTGCAAGCCAGTCTTTGCCCTGTGACCTCAATGAGCGTTTTTCTACAGTTTCATTGGCAACATTCCACCCTGCTTACCTTTCTAAAGTAAGTACTCACTTCAAGGTTAGAGTACTTATGAAAGCCAGATACATGCCTTAATTAAATATTTAGGTTTCTATTCATTTGATATGAACAGTCAGATCTAAGTACTATCTCAGTTAAATAATTCAAATATGAACATACCTGTTTTTTTTGTTCCTATTTTTATTTCATGTTTTAGTTAAATACTCTAAAGAGGCTACCATGCACTGTTGGGTGTTTTTTTTACCCAGATGTAGAAGAAGTTAGGAAAGTAGTTAGGAAATTCTCTATTAAATCAGATGACCACACCATTTTGACAATCTGCACCATGCATCAAAATAATCTGAATTTGTTTTCTTGGCTTAGACATTTCACACTTGAAAGAAGGAGAGAATATTAACAATTATGTCTATAATGCCATGATTTATGAGACCCCCTGAATTTATAGAGACCTCAGCTAAACAAAAGTGTTTTTTCTTTTTCTGCTGGGAAGGACAACCAGAGATGACGAGGCCCTTCAAGGGCACTCATTGAAAGGATTGTACCCCCAGAAATAGTAAATAAAGGGACTTGGTTTAGAAGGAATGTCTTCTATCGCCTTCCTGTCTTGAAGGCAAGGACATAGAAAACTAATAATAATTAAAAAACAAACAAACAACAACAACAAAAAAAACTACCAGGTCATTTATTTTAATTGTGCTTACTCTTTAAACTTGAGTTAGGATATCTTAAATTAGGTCAAGTGAAATAATATTGATCTAATTTTTGTATGTACAACGGATGAAAACAAGACTCCTAAGTGCATAGCAGTTTTACCCATTCCAGCTTTTTACTACAAGCTTGATTAGCCTGTGTACTGTATGAAAGATTTGCCATGGAAAGATTACAACACATTTTAAACGTTTTACCTGCTGTTGGAAGTGATGCAACATTTAAATGTTCCCGTACTAAGGCTCAGTTAGGTCAGCTGCAGAAAGATGAAGCAAAGGGCACAGACAAGCCTCAGGGTATCAGCTGGACTGGATGCCATTTCATTTGAGTCTGAGCAAACGTGCATGGACAGCTGTGTTGCTACAGATTTACAAAGTACATAATACTCGTCTGGATTGTTGACATTGGGTTAATTATAGCTTTTGCGTCATTAGCTGTCTGTGGCGGAGTGTCCCGCCCCTATATTTATATGTGCACTGTTTATTATTATTTGTATTATTATTTGTGGTGCGGATAAAAGCACCGCGTATTTGTTATTGTTTTTATATTTTAAAAATCTCTTGAGGATGCGTGGCTGATCAGCTACTGATTTATTTAACTAGCTGTCAGTCACACATCCTTACTAAACTCGTGCAGACTGTGGCCGAGGGGTAATAAGATAATTAACAGCAAGTTAACCCCTCGGCCAGTATAAGAACCTGCAGCTGTCCGTGCTGCGGGGAGTGGAGAAAGCGAGGAAAGAGAAAACAAATTAAAAAACCAAACTGCTAAAACGTTATTTGTTTGGCCAACGCGCCGTTTTGTTTTGTACTGTCTGGTTTGTTTAAATCTTTTGTTTATTTATTATTAAATAAAAGAAGCTGAACGCCATAGCGTTTCAGCCCTCACCCGTACTTCCTGAGTCTGTGTTTCTGGTCTGTGACGTCACCACACCTCACCACTGCAAGCCATCCTTCACAGTTGGTGTCCAGAAGCGGGAGGACAGCGCCGCCAAGCATCAGGCCAGAAATACTGCAGGTTTTTTGTTTTGTTTTGGGAAAAAAAATGGGAAGACGCGACAGGAGAAAGCAGCAACAGCAGCAGGAGGCGCATCAACAGCAGCGCGGGGCTGGTCACAGGTCCCGTCGTGTCTCTGCTACGCCAGATGTTTGCCTTGCCTGTCTGGATAAGGAAGGGTGGTGCTTCCTGTGTGGCGAGGTTAGGTATCTTCCACTCAGCCAGAGCCACACATGGCAGGAGATGGAGGAGCCTGAGCGTCCGGCGTCAGGGGGAGAGGTCCCGCTGGCTCAGAGGCTGACAAAATCACTCTCCTCTGAGGGAATCTGGGGCTGGCTGGTGGAGCCTGGGAGGAATGCCAGAGGGAGAGGAGCTCTTGCCATTGTTCCCTGCGCCAGAGGGAGAGGAGCCATTGCCGCCGTCTCCAGTGCTAGAGGGAGAGGTCCCAGCGCTGACATTTCCAACACCAGAGGGAGAAGAGCTCTCGTCACTGCCTCCACCGCCAGGAACAGAGCAGCAGGAGCTGCCTCTGTCTCCAACACCTCCACTGCCAGGAGCAAAGCAGCTTGAGCTGCCTCTGTCTCCACCGCCAGGAGCAGAGCAGCTTGAGCTGCCTCTGTCTCCACCGCCAGGAGCAGAGCAGCAGGAGCTGCCTCTGTCTCCACCGCCTCAATCAACATGGGACAACTGCTTGCAGCTTCCACCTCCACCAGCAGAGGGTGAATACCTGCTGGTTCCGCCTCCACCAACGTGGGACAACAGCTTGCCGCTCTCAGCTTCACCAGCAGAGGGTGAATGCCTGCTGGTTCTGTCTCAAGCGCCATGGGAGGACTGCTTGAAAAATTAAGGCTAGGCCGATTTTTAAAAGCCCATTTAGTTGTTTCACAGAAAAATAAATAAATAAATAAATTTTACTGTTTACACGTTTCTCAGTTGTGATTGAGATACACAAATGGCTTAACAGGCAATTGAATTTTTAAAGGAGAGTAGAAAAATTGGGGTAAAACACCGAAAATCAGAAGCCCTAGTTATAACTGACGCCTGCAAGCATTAATGTATTAACAGCTCAGTATGGCCACCATCCTTGCGATCATTTCAGAAATGTTCCTTTCATTTTGACATATAAGTGTGTTTTTTACATCAGCAGTGTACAATGGCCAAGTGAATTTATAGTCACCCTGTGCATCTTTAAAATAAAAAATAAAAACATGTAAAACAATAGGACCTTTGTATTACAGCACTGAAATAGGTACAAACCACTGTAGAAAAAAAACCCTTTGTATTTCAGTTGATATGTGCACATTGTATACGTGTAATGGCCTTATACTGTATATATGTTTTTGTTTTCATATGGTTACTCTTATGTTTTTAGTTTTTCTCCCTTTGATAACTACCTGTGGTGCTTATCCAGATTAACTCTATCAATTTTGTTCATGATAAACTGGGCAATCTCAATAGCAAATGGCTTGGTGTCAAAGCCTGGCCTACATACAATCACTCTTTTAATTTCTAACTTACTGCCTTTAGAAATACTGGGATAGCAGCGGGGTTTGAAATCTCAAATGATAAATGTTAGAAAGAGACACTTAACAATGTCATCTAAAATCTAATTTCATTGCAATTTAGTTTGACTGGATTGGCTATTAGGTAATGACCTTTGTAAGCCCCATATCTGGCTGCAACAAAAATTATTATAATAAATGGATTTTTAGAACAGGTTCAGTATAAATCATATCCAATTACAAAAAGAAAAAATGTAATAATGATGTCAGTATGAAATAGTGTAGGTCAGTTTATCCAAACAATAAACTAGTTATTTTAATAAAATAACATATTTGGTTTAAAAATAAACCTGTGCAAATCTCTCTTGGAATCCATAACATGTATATATAGTCAGGCCAATTTAACATTGTTTTCAGGAGAGTTATATTTTTTTAGAACAAGTTTCAAAAGTGATCAGTTTCAAAAACTGAAAATACTTGGAAATGTTGCAAAACAAATAAATTTATTTTAATTATTTTTTTTGTAATTAAAATGTCTGCAAAGTGTACTTGTACAGTAAGGGCTTGAGAGATAAGCGAACCCAATTACCGCCACCTAAATATCATGTACGTTCTACTGTGTAACAACATGGTGGAGATCTTATTTTAAAAGTAGCCTTTCACCAGGTTGTATTCACTTACTGTTTTTATGAATTTACGATTAAAGGCTGGTTCACACTGAGCATACGATTCATACGAACGCAATGAACAGACGCAGGCTGTAGTTCACACTGAGCGATCCTCTCCCTGCGTTAATTCATTCTGATTGGTCAATGAGACAATCATGTGACGAGACAAAAAACAAAAGCACCTACCTTTTCCAATTCTGTTATTTTAATGCAAATTTTAAGAAATATTCTTTTAATGAGAAGAAGAAATAGCAGGAGATGGTGGGTGAGACCTATAAATCGTCTTTGGTTTCAGCAAGGAGACTACTCCTACCTGGTCCAGGAGATGAGTTTGGGGGATAGGGAAAGTTTTTGTTTTTTTTAGAATGTCTCTGCAGAGATTTGATCCCCTTTTGAGTTTAGTGGGACCTTGTAGGAATACATTTATTTAGAAATAAGTAAATTGATTAGACTTTAGAAAGATGTTAGATTTAGTATAGAATGAACTAATGTTTCTTGTTAATCGTGGGAAAGACAGACAAATGCAGATCTGTGAAAGCGGCTTTCATGAGATCTCAACAGGTTTTATGACAATTGTCTCCTGTAAGAGGTGTAACAGAGAGGTGACTCCTCTGACACAATAGGTGTCTCTCATAGTGGAAACTTCAAAGAACTCTAGAAAGCTATCTCTCTCTTTCCTCCCATCAAGGAGTTAAGAAAATGAACAAAAGGGTATAGGCCTCAATTTAGGAAGAAGGACAAGATAGCATTTGGAATTAGATGCACAAACCATGTGGGATGTGAATCTTTTGATGTAAGGATTGTAAAAACTTGGAAATGTGTTTTCTTGTGATTGGTTTTTAATAAACTACACTTATCTGGACTCAAAAGCAAGAAGCCCGCAACTTCTCATTTGCTGCTTCTTTTATTGCTTATCACAACAATTTGGTTTTCACAAAATGAATACTTAATTATAACGATTCTTTCCAGGTACTTGGCTTCAGAAGACAAGCAGACTTCCCTGGCATTCAGCTTCAGATCCACTGTATGTGCCATCCTACAGGAGTCTATTTAGCGCCGATATATTTAGAAGCACCGCAAGGTGATCAATGGCTTCAGATTGCCAACGAATTTTGGAATATATGGAACTATCTGAACTGCATCAGAGCTATTGATGGGAAGCATGTCACTATCCAGGCACCCCCCAATTCTGGATCACAATATTTTAATTATAAAGGTGGGTTCAGCATTGTACTTCTTGCAATGTGCGATGCAAGATATTGCTTTACGCTTGTAGACATCGGTGGCATTTTAGCAGTCTGGGTTGGGAAAGGTGCTGGAACGTCTATCAGTGCCATCACCAAGAGCACTGGCTCAAACAATTTCACCCGCAGTGCAGCAGGTACACTGGAAATGTTTGCTGATTTTTTCTTCCGAGGGGCTTGTCAGTTGGCAAGACCAATATGTTTTGAGAGGGCAGATATAAAATATTCAAAGGCATCTACCAAAAAAAATACTGTATATAAATGTGTTTTGCATTTAAATCACAAACGATTAAATCAGTTATATTTGGAAGTTAATGCGTGTAACTGAGTAATTTCTGTTGTGTCTTTGGGTGAATGAATGCCCTGAATCTGTAGATATGGTCTGTTTTGAATTTTCTTTTACTCATAGCTACTTTGTTTCTTTAACAATTACAATAATAATAAAAAAAACTTTAAAAAAAAACCTGTGAATGAAAATACTTTCATTATCAAAACACACACAAGATGGATAGCACATAACACGTGGGATTTTTTGTTTTTGAATGTGTCTTTTTATTTCCTGGTGTTTTCTAATGATGAAGACATTTTTTTATAAAGGACAATTGTAAAGATTTACTTAAAAATAAAAAATCTTTGAAATTTTAAACAACAAATCATTTACAATAATTAAAAACAGTTAAACAACAAAACAATTACTGTTCAAATTTGGCTTCAAACATTAACTGACTAATTTAAATTTTTGATAGCACCTTTTAACGACTCTCTAGCCTACAGAGTGCGATGGCTATGCTCCTACCGTATAATTCATCCTCATCGTTCTCTGCAGACACTGCTGTGGCCACATCCCACATGGCATTGCACATTTCCCTCTCATACCTGCTGGGACCTGCCCTGCGCTTTCTGGTGGAAACAGGGGTTTGTGGGACTGGTGAAGGCGATGGAGATGGAACCCACACTATTGAAGTGGAGGGTACATTTGTACGGACAGATTACTTAAAAGGGGGGTATCATTGGAAGCCTCGTCTTCGAGGTCAAAACTGTCTTCGCATAAACTGTGTGATGGGGTCATTTACTTCCGGGCACTCTGAGGCAAAGATGTTTCCAAAGGTTCTGTCACAAGATAAAACAGAGGTAAGTGACCAAATAATTTACAAGCTTAAAAATAACTAACTATCTTCTAAATAGGTAACTTTTGTTTGTCTTATTTATTTTATTTACAGGATAGATATCTCCGATTCTGTATATTTTTTCAGGTGCAAATACTACCATATAATTCTAAAAGTTGGTATAAGCTGTGCCACTATGCGCTTAGCGTGTTGCATTGAACATAAACAATGTATCGGTTGGATTGTTCTAATTAAAGTGTTTGAAACATTGTAACAAATTGAAATACTGTGTTAAACATAGCTTGTGAAAAACATTTAGGACAGCAGTTTTGGCTTGGTCAGGTGGTGTTTGTTTATATATATACAGTATATATATATATATATATATATATATATATATATATATATATATATATATATATATATATATATATATATATATATATATATATAGTGAAGGATCAGGTTCACCTTTGGTAGGTCACCGAGGGGTACAGGTGAGTAGAGGGAGTAACCAGATGGGAAACCAGAAGTCAAGGCCACTTAACTTTTCTTTATTTTCTAAAGTAAAATCACTATTCAAAAGTCTACACACTGGGAAGTCCTTTTTATTAACCACTCGGACAGGCTCGGACCCTGAACAGGTAAGTGACGTTTTATTTCTTTCGTTGGTCACTGGTAGCTGAAAGTCTTTTATTGAGGAGTTCCTTGTTCTCCTGACAGGTTGTGCTGTTCTCCACTAGAGGGCGCACTTGTAGGTAAGTATACTGTCCCTGCTTGGCAGTCTGCAGAACTGTAGCTCGTGTGCGAAGGCGCCCCTCTAGGTGATACTCTCTGGGTCGGTGCAAGGGTAAGTTTCCTTCTCTTTGTGAAGCTGCAGCATTCCCACAGGTATAACCAATTTGTAATCTCCACACTTTTCTTTCTTTCAGGCTGCAACTCCCTGGCAATAAAGAGCAGCCTGAAACCATGAACCATGTGACCAGGATACTCGTTGTAATAAATAATCCATTCAGGAGCAGCCCAACAAAATAAACACACTCTTTACTTAAAACGTTGTCCCAGTGTGTATTTGTAATCCACTTTGTATTGTACTCTGTCGTTGATGACTGTTTCACTTTGTCTACATCGGGACCATTCCGGTGTAGGGCTCCACCCCCGTGGTTTTATACTTTTACACGTCCTTTAGAGTTATACAGTCTTTTCTATGAACCGTTCCTTGGTTCAGTGGCGTATTTACCTTGTCCCTTCTAAGGGGGTTGTTTTCCCCCCCGTGTAATATCAGTTCAACAAAAACATAAAAATAAACAGAAACACAATCCAGCCAGCCGTACCTCTCTCCCTCAGCGTCCTTTGTCGGAGGGTATTTTAAATTTCTGCTGGCTTAATATGCACGCTTCTCCCGTGCTGCACAACACGCATTAAACCAGGTTAATTTCACTTCCTTAATTTTATAATATCAAACTGCCATATTCAGGGTATAATACAGTTCCATGGATTCCGGTGTCAGTATTTCCCAGGCTATCGTTTCCTGTACATTTCAACCGCTAAGGTAAGGAATATTTTAAACTTTCCAGTTTCTTGCAAAAACACATAAAACACCAACCGTAGGTGTGGTACTTGCCAATGAACTGGTGTAAGCCAGCGCTGCTTCGTCCTTTATTTTCTTGCTTTCTTTATTCTATGTTACTGTGCATAACGTGAGCACCCTTGTTTTTGGTTCACCATCATCTCAATCAAACTTAACTCAAAACTCAACAAAAAGGAACCCCCTTACCACAGCAGCGCCATCTTTTATCGGGCCCGCCCCAGCTAGCTTACTCTCTCGGAAATGCAGTCTTTACAGTCACGCCCATTTTACCTACAGGAATCCACAGAACTGTTTTTAACCCTTTTTCTGCCATCTTACTATTTTCTCTAACAGCCATGGAAATATCCCCAGCTATTTCCATGGTTATTGATGATTCCTAATCTTCTCTTTACCACAATATATATATATATATATATATATATATATATATATATATATATATATATATATATATATATATATATATACTAGTGCAAAAGTTTTAGGCAGGTGTGAAAAATGCTGTAAAGTAAGAATGCTTTCAAAAATAGACATGTTAATAGATTATATTTATCAATTAACTAAATGCAAAGTGAGTGAACAGAAGAAAAATCTAAATCAAATCCATATTTGGTGTGACCACCCTTTG
Source organism: Acipenser oxyrinchus oxyrinchus (assembly GCA_030684275.1). Taxonomy (NCBI): domain Eukaryota; kingdom Metazoa; phylum Chordata; class Actinopteri; order Acipenseriformes; family Acipenseridae; genus Acipenser; species Acipenser oxyrinchus. The sequence continues at coordinate 31,840,659 of CM060253.1, read as the reverse complement.
CCTTCAAAACAGCATCAATTCTTCTAGGTACACTTGCACAAAGTCAGGGATTTTGTAGGCATATAGTCAGGTGTATGATTAAACAATTATACCAAACAGGTGCTAATGATCATCAATTCAATATGTAGGTTGAAACACAATCATTAACTGAAACAGAAACAGCTGTGTAGGAGGAATAAAACTGGGTGAGGAACAGCCAAACTCAGCTAACAAGGTGAGGTTGCTGAAGACAGTTTACTGTCAAAAGTCATACACCATGGCAAGACTGAGCACAGCAACAAGACACAAGGTAGTTATACTGCATCAGCAAGGTCTCTCCCAGGCAGAAATTTCAAGGCAGACAGGGGTTTCCAGATGTGCTGTCCAAGCTCTTTGAAGAAGCACAAAGAAACGGGCAACGTTGAGGACCGTAGACGCAGTGGTCGGCCAAGGAAACTTACTGCAGCAGATGAAAGACACATCATGCTTACTTCCCTTCGCAATCAGAAGATGTCCAGCAGTGCCATCAGCTCAGAACTGGCAGAAAACAGTGGGACCCTGGTACACCCATCTACTGTCGGGAGAAGTCTGGTCAGAAGTGGCCTTCATGGAAGACTTGTGCCAAAAAGCCATACCTCCGACGTGGAAACAAGGCCAAGCGACTCAACTATGCACCGAAAACACAGGAACTGGGGTGCAGAAAAATGGCAGCAGGTGCTCTGGACTGATGAGTCAAAATTTGAAATATTTGGCTGTAGCAGAAGGCAGTTTGTTCACGAAGGGCTGGACAGCGTGCACGAATGAGTGTCTGCAGGCAACAGTGAAGCATGGTGGAGGTTCCTTGCAAGTTTGGGGCTGCATTTCTGCAAATGGAGTTGGGGATTTGGTCAGAATTAATGGTCTCCTCAATGCTGAGAAGTACAGGCAGATACTTATCCATCATGCAATACCATCAGGGAGGCATCTGATTGGCCCCAAATTTATTCTGCAGCATGACAACGACCCCAAACATACAGCGAAAGTCATTAAGAACTATCTTCAGCGTAAAGAAGAACAAGGAGTGCTGGAAGTGATGGTATGGCCCCACAGAGCCCTGATCTCAACATCATCGAGTCTGTCTGGGATTACATGAAGAGAGAGAAGCAACTGAGGCTACCTAAATCCACAGAAGAACTGTGGTTAGTTCTCCAAGATGTTTGGGCCAACCTACCTGCCGAAGTTCCTTCAAAAACTGTGTGCAAGTGTACCTAGAAGAATTGATGCTTGATGCTGTTTTGAAGGCAAAGGGTGGTCACACCAAATATGGATTTGATTTAGATTTTTCTTCTGTTCACTCACTTTGCATTTAGTTAATTGATAAATATAATCTATTAACATGTCTATTTTTGAAAGCATTCTTACTTTACAGCATTTTTTCACACCTGCCTAAAACTTTTGCACAGTACTGTATATATGTAAATGCACTGTGCTATATGGATAGTTCTTGTTGATATGAAAGCTGTAGAAAGGGAGTAACTTGGAGTAAGATTTTTTTTTGTTAACCTTTTTTTTACGGGAGGTAAAATGCCCAGGGTTTCGAAAAAAAAAGCCCAGTTCTCTTTCCTGCTCATCTCGGAGCCATTTTTTTTCCCTGAATAGACTTTTTCTTCCTGACAAACTTGTCCCTCAAACTTCCTCATCTCGCCGTACATTCTGTGACTAAAATATGGTTGGATTAGAGTTTAGACGTTAGAACAGGCTTCTTTCTATACTAGCATTTTCCACACACTCACTGTTAGAGATTTTTTCTAAAATAAATAAAATACAATTGAAAGTTAAAATGTAATAAGTCACAGTGCGCAGTGTTTATTTTATCGATGCTCTGTATGAGTCAGTCATTCTTCATTAATTATACGGCTTGATCACGCCAAGTTATCAAAGGTGCCCAGCCATTTAAAGTAGAGATATCAAAAACACAAGCCAAGTTTCAAGAAACCACTGGGGCAACCTTGCCCAGCACCAAGCAAATAGGCCAAGGTTGCCCCAATTGTTTCTACTAACTTGGCTTGTGTTTTTCATGTGTTTGATCCGCTTTTATTGTGCCTGAAAAACACAAGCCAAGTTAGTAGAAACAATTGGGGCAAACTTGACCCCCACCACATTTACAGTTGTGCCTATTTGCTTGGTGCTGGCCAAGTTTGCCCCACTTGTTTCTACTAACTTGGCTTGTGTTTTTATTAAACTGCACAGGAAGAGCGGCAGAACATCCCATAGCAGTCTATCCAGAGGATGATTAGGTCTATGCGTCAATGCTACCAGGATTGTGTTAATGCTCAGGGAGGTCATACCCAATACTAACTTTGTAATGTTTTCATTTTGACAGTGTATCACGTTTCATACTGAAAACATATCATGATTCATTGATCTGTATTTTTGTTCACATTTTCTGTGATTTTGATCTCTGTTTAAAATATTTGATTAAATCCATTAGACCTGAGTGTTGCGTTAATTTTGTATATATACTGTATATTAGCAGAAAGATGCCAGCACTACAGAGTTGTTTCAGACCATTTAATCAGACACAAGGTGCTTCGTCCCAGGAAACGTTAAATAGGAAACACTTCTTTTATATTACCACCGCCAAAGAGAAAAGACAGCAACTCCCGCTAAATAAGTCTGCATCCCTAAAGTGTGTCAATTAGTCATACTGTATTCATTAAAACAAGGTAAAACAGGTTTCGACATGTTCTCTTCATCAGAACGTATTTAACACCTTATCCGATTACTAGAAATAGTAATCTAGCAATCAATGCATTCAATTCACATTCCAGATACTTAACAATCTGCTATATATTGTAGTTGCAGCGTATCTAGTTCGCAGCAGGAAGAAATGGAGACGGCACAGGTTGCAGTTTAAAGCAGTGAAAACTGTTATTTTTATTGAAGCGTTGGAACAGCAGCCAATGGACGCTCTCTTATTAAATGGTTTAGCTCAGATAGACAGCTCCAGGACACACAGCTACATGAAAACCACAACACGACCCTGAGCTGCACACAGGCAGCTCCTTTATAGTGATGGGCTATGGGGGAACGTGTGCAAACCAAGTCCATAACTGCACGTTATGAGGAAATACGTTCAGTTTGTGAGTGTCAGTGACAGAAAGGTCAAACGCAATACATTGGTAAGCAGAAATCAGCATTCTGGAGATGATCATTGGAGGCCACTGCCCCTGCTTGCCGGCCCCCCCTTGTGCACGCCCCTGATTCCTGCCACACGGACACAGATGCTAATTCCTGGTCAAATCCAGACGGTGTTGAATTCTCAAATGCTCTGCAACCCCTGTAAACAACAACACACATTCTCCCCATTCACTTACGGCGTGACCCGTCCCGTTCCCCTTACAATACATGTAACGTATATAAAAGACAGATGAGACAAACTGAACAGACAACAAGTACTGCAACAAAGCAGTTGACGACCTTTGTGTCCAAAAATCTTCACTAATATACAATTGAACAACAACTGTTGAATATTTATTTTTGTTTCATACAGTATTAAATGTCATTGTTTATAGGATAGTGAAAAATAAATATCAAGATAAATAAATAAATAAATAAATAAATGTCTATGTATTCATTTATGTATTCATTTGTTTCAATATTTATATTAATGTATTTATTTATTAATGTATTTCCTTACCCTTGCCCAAGAAACGTACCTTTTTCCTTCCGCCATTTATCTTGATTGTACCGCTTAGTCTAATAATTGCAAAGCGCCTTGGTCAAAGGCGCTATATAAATATAAATAAATAAATAAATAAATGGTATATCTGTTAATGTGTACATACTGTATGTCATTGCTTTAGTTATTCAGCATTCTACTATGTGCTTTTGGCTTAATTATAAAACCAGGAGCTCTGTTTCTTGTCCTTATCAGAAAATGAAATCTGAAAGTGCAATATAAGATTAATTAGACATTAAAACACAAGCAAGATTAATCATTTTTAGAAGAGATTTGGTGTTAGATTGGCTTTTAAGTATTGAAGTGCTTTGGGAATGATCTACAGAGCTAATGATGGCTCATAGGCTTACAGATGAAGCAGATGAAGGATGATATTAAACTCAATAAAAGCACCAAGTTAAAAAAAAGGCAAAACAGCAAGGAATAATGAATATAACCACTAGGTCCTGTTTAGTTAATCAGATTTTGTATTTTTATTGAGAAATAAAAACTTTTAGAATGGATTTTCCAGGATCAATGAACAATACGTTACATAATATTACAGCATGTGTTGTAAATTTGTTAGATCTCAAAGTGTTGCATCAAATACTTCCTCATGTTTATAGAGATGAGTCCATAAACTGATGATATATGGATGATTGTAAAGTAACTCATTATCTTTCTACTGCTTTTATGGAAAAAAGACCAGCAACAAAAAGCCATGAATAAAAGATTCAAACACCACCACTAAATAGCCTAAACCTTTATCGTTAATTTATGTTTGAGTATACAGTATGTCTACTAATAGTTTTACCTCAGCATGTTTGAGATTAACATAGTCCCATTCTACATCTTAACCTTCACAGGGGCCATTCTCAAATGAAGGGACAACAATAACACTGCCTCGTGGTTGCCTACTTTTTTTGAAAATTGAACGCTAACCATGATACCAACAAAATGAACCATGCATCCAGTTAATACTCTTGAAATCATCTTTCAGCTCAGCAAAATACTAAAACATTGATGTGCCTCATATCTTGAAATTTAAGCATGAATTCAACCATTAAATAATGACAAGGGCAACACGTTTTATGCACTTCAGAACCCATTTGCCATACGCTTAAGTGATTTTATTTTTTTGAGTTATCATGGCTTCTCATTAAATTGGACCTTGCTACCCTCCAAAATAGACTGATAACATTGAGCTAGCATCATATATTAAACTTGTCACATACCTATTCCGTAGAGAGTCTGAGTGAGTTTAACTGGCTAATTTTCAAGATTCATTAACTGTTTTTTTAGATAGCCATGTCATTTCACTGCATTCAATTTCCGTTTGATGCTGTGTAAGTATGTATCACTCTGTCAGTAATTTGTCATGCTGCAGTTATGTTGCCGTAGTTTCAGTGTTCTACTGAGTGATGTATTGCCTCTTATCTGGTTCTTTTGTTAATCCAGAAGATGTTTAAATAAACAAGCCTGAAGGTGTGCATTTGTCATCATATAACAAGTATGCCCAAAAGAAGAACAAAGCCAAAATAAACCAAACAAATCATTTAATTGCATGTTATGCTAACATAGCATGTTATATAGATTCCTGTCCTGACCCAATTAAATGTAACTTGCATCTAACTTCAGTGTTTTCATATTGAACAGGTGAGATACCACCAGGACGCTGGATAATAAACTTTGACCTAGACCTTTTGGATGGCCTGGTACTAGCAAGGGTTTTGGCAGCATACTGCCCATTTCTGGTCGGTATTCATTTATTCAGAAAGAAACTGACAATATCAACAATTATTTGTATATGCGGTGTAATCATGTATTTTACTTACTGTTGTGTTTGCTTTATTCTTCATTGTTCTTTTTTGTATTAAGAAACACAAGATTTTTAAAAGTTAAAACTGATGTATTTACAAAATTCTGTTAGTTGACCCCCTCAGGAAGGTGAAACACAATTAGACACTGTTAAACAGGTGTATATATTGTTATTTTCCTTTTCAATGTTTGCTTTCCTTTTGTTTCGTTTTTTAAAAGCCAGACATTCTATTTGAATGTTCTGAGGCCATCTGTGGTAGTGCCCTACAACATTGCTTCCTGATCGGTTGATGAAAGTTCTGAGGTTTCTAGTACATTTAGTCATACGATTATTGCTGAAATCAACAAATACATTCTGCTGTTGGTGTGGAAGATGCTTTCTCTTCTGATTTAAAAATATCTACATTTTTAAAACTTTTTTGTTTTTAACCTGAAGCGTATTATTGTATTAAATACCATTATTGTATGTTTCAGATTTCAACTCACTAGTGCTTACACAACAGTCTGGTGCTGGTAAATGCATTCCGAGCCATCGGCCTTGATATTGATATTCAGGTATCATTCATCTCTTTTGTAGCAGGTGCAAGTGTGCAGTTACATGTAGGGGAATCACATGGCACCTTTTTAGCAGCAGTTTCTGCAGCTGCATTTTCTACCTTATTGCATTTCTAAACAAAGGTGTAAAACTCTTCAAGTTTTGAAAAAAAATGTTGCTTCTCAAACTGTAATATAAAGAAAAAAAAATGTGTAAAAATAATAAATGTATGTAAAAAATAATGTGATATCTTGTAACAACTATAAGTCGCCCTGGATAAGGGCGTCTGCTAAGAAATAAATAATAATAATAAGTAATGTTAAAACTTTACAATGCATTAGTAAGACCTCATCTAGAATATTGTGTTCAGTTCGGGTCACCTTGTTACAAAAAGGATATAGCTGCTCTAGAAAGTGTGCAAAGAAGAGCGACCAGAATTATCCTGGGTTTAAAAGGCATGTCGTATGCAGACAGGCTAAAAGAATTGAATCTGTTCAGTCTTGAACAAAGAAGATTACGCGGTGATCTGATTCAAACATTCAGATGACTAAACAATGAAAGCATACAGTAAACAGATCCCTAGGACTATTATATTCTAAAATGTATTGACAATGTTGACCCAGGGGACTTTTTTGACCTGAAAAAAGAAACAAGGACCATGGGTCACAAATGGAGATTAGATAAAGGGGCATTCAGAACAGAAAATAGGAGGCACTTTTTTACACAGAGAATTGTGAGGGTCTGGAACCAACTCCCCAGTAATGTTGTTGAAGCTGACACCCTGGGATCCTTCAAGAAGCTGCTGTTAGATGTAATTCACTTTCATGGAAGATTAAAACTAGCCTTTCTTTTTGTAAGGAAACTAAATATAACACACACTCTTTTTACATTACACCACTATCAACTTTTCTGCAAATATACATTTATTTAATTCCCCAAGTATGGTTTCTGTAACCCTTTCTGTTTAATTGGGAATACTTATTGTGTTTTGCAGAGTTGGTGCAGTGTTGACCATGCGTGACGTCTTGTAGAGAGGTGTGCCCTTTCAGTCTTTGTTGAACAAAACATACATTCTTCCAGTAAAATTGACCATTCCCGGTAGGTCAATTCAGTCCATTAATTCTTTAAATCATAATTCTTTAAATCATTACTGTAAAAACCTTTGTATAAGTCTATTTTCTAGGTATTTTAGGGGGTCTTAAAAAGGGGGGAGCAACTTTTACACCGGTGTGACCTAGTGGCTTTTTCCTGAAATTGTTGTCTCAAAAAAGGGGGGGGAGACTTATACACCGGTGCGACTTATACACCGGTTTTTACAGTAGTTGTCCTCTTCTTTAATGACGATCCCTGGTAGTGAAGTTATTTGTATTTTAATGTCTTTTAAACAATCTTTGAGCTCTTCTTCAAATGTATTAATTATTGGGTGTTTTCTAGATGTTGTTCAGAGCTTGCAGTCCAGTTATTAAAAGCAATCTCACTTTTCTCTGACTTATTTGTTCATGTTTGGAGTTGTTGATTAAAGATGTTATATGCAAGCTCCCTTTTTCCTGACTTTGCTTGCTAGATGTTGATAGCAGAGTTGCCGTTCAAGATGTTAAGCCTGCTCTTCCCTTTCTATGACTAACTGTACAAAAACTCACTCTAAAACAAAGACAGCCTCTTGGTTGCCCTTGAAGATTTCCGAACTTACAATATCTCTCATTGTTCACAATTACTATATTGAATTACCTGCAGCACCTGGCAATTCTAGGGAGTCAGACTCGGTAGAACTTGTGCTGCTCACTTATTCGTGGAGCTATGGTCACTGAGCTAGGCTCACTCCCTTTTATCTCTTTTATTACAATTTTGCTGCTTCAGTACAATTATAAATAAGTTTAAAAGACAAAGAATAAAAGTCTACATTCCTTATCTTTCTGGTTCTCATAGAGACTAGACCAGCTGCCTCCAGACCTATATGCCAAATCCTATTAACCTGTTATGTTCCTACACCTCAGTCCCTGTATCCATTTAAATTTATATTGAAATCAGAATTCATACACATTACCTTTTTGGTGCTTGGATTTAGAATACATTTAAGCAGGAAATATAACAAGGACGGAGTAGGTTTGAACAAACTGATTGACAATGCAAAAGGCACCATTGTGAATACTAACCTGGCTGTCATAAGGTGATAAACATTTTACATAATATTCCATCCTGAACACCATTTCTGCCACTTGTATTTCTGCATCTTACCTCTGCGTATTCTAGTTAGTAGCTGTAAATCCCAGCTGTATGTGACTATAGTTTTAACATGTATTAAAACTACCACTAAAGTATTTATTTTTCTGGTTTAAAAAAGCTTCTGGCTGAGGGTTGCACCTTACATAAATGGATAGTGGTGAGGTTATTTTCTACTGTTCCTTGTGTACTAGCAGCTTTCCTCATGGAATGTCTTTAGTGATACTCACTTACAGTAGAACCATCAAGCTAATCAACAGGGTACATAAAGACCATCTTGATGATTCTTCAGAAGACCCTCCCTTTTTTTCGAATCCCCTTTTGTGTTTAAAAGGGTGTTTTAGATATTTTTTGCTCATACTTTCAGATCCTTAAATTCCATAGTTATTTCCTCTTTCGATATGATGCAAAGGAACAGTTGATTGTTAATGGAAAGTAAACACAGATCTTTGATATGCTTACTCACAGACCATTTTACCTGTATAGATCTGAAGAAATACTTCTAAAATGAGTATAGTAAAATTCAATGACAAAAGTTTTGACTAGAAATTGTGATCTATTTATTCGTTATGACCTTAGAACACATAATTGGGATTATTTTACAGAATTGTGTGGCAGACTATTCCTTTTAAGAATTCATTAGCGATTTCTGTGGATCTTACTTGCTTTCCATTTGTTTTTGTGTATGGCATAGTTTGAATGTGAAGAAAGCTATCAACCTCTGATTTATTGTGTGCAGCAATATCTTGGGGCATTCCAGAATTGATGATGTTGTGCATGTATTTGTCCTGCAATCAATATTGCTACCTGGAAGTAGGATCTCCTTCACACCACCTGAACATCAGCTCCTGAACATCACCTGAACATCAGCTCCTGAACACCACCTGAACATCAGCTCCTGAACATCACCTGAACATCAGCTCCTGAACATCACCTGAACATCAGCTCCTGAACACCACCTGAACATCAGCTCCTGAACATCACCTGAACATCAAGAGTACTAACTGTGCCTCATGATGAGAAATGTTTCATATTCAACACGATACTGCACGCCAATCTGATCATCCCAACAAATCTGCCATCTAGACATGAAAACTGGTCTAACATTGGTCACACCTGCATATTAGGTTGCTGTGGCAAGCTACCACTTACTCCCTAGACCCCAAAATGTGATTTAATTTTAAATTGTACTATCTTGTCAGATCAGCACTTCCTCCATTTATTTAAATTGTTGATATTTTTTCTAAAATGTACATTTCTATTTCAGTCTTTGGTGTTTTATAGTGTAGTGGAGGCCTTTACAATAATGTTTGTGTTTTTGCATGGTTTCTTTAATAATTTAGAGGGCATGCGGTCAAACACTATTTTGGCAATACAATGCTTTAGATTTACAATATATTATTTGATTACTTTTTTTTTAATATTATATAAGTAGGTTATATACTATATGCTATCATTTTAATGGCTCTTTGTTACACATTGCTTATCTTCTTATATCATCTATTCCAATTAGAGAGGACAAGAACTGGAGTTGAATGATACAGATTTGTTTTTACTTGATTTTACAATGGTTTGTTCCTGCTTGCACATCACATTCTTGCATGGTACAGAGATCTTTTTTTAGTAAAGCAGACAAATAATGTAAATATATATTCTATTGATGTATGTCTGGCATCTCATTTATTGCAAATGCTAAATATGTCTGTGTACCTGATTAATTATTTGCACTAACAAGGAGACGATCATCAATACAGACTATAAGAGACGATCTGTATGTCTCCATTGGTAATGCAGATACAGATGCAGTTTATTAAGTATAGGTTCTTGGAGCAGAAACATAGCTTATGAACACATTAAACTGTCCAAAAAGAAAATTCCCAGTGTGCATTTTATGACCTTGCTTGATTTTTCAATGCTATGTATTTAATGGTTTACTTCAAAGAAACATCATATGTATGAATAACCTTTTGTTTTATTCCCCCAAAGAGCTTACTGGTTTGAATGCAGAGCTAATACTTTATATAATAAGTATAGTATTATGGATGACAATACAACTATATGTTCCAGGATCAGTTTGGTGGAGTCCAAAAACAATCTGACAAAGAATGCAAAACAAGACTCCACGAAGAATCAGGATATAAAATCCAGGTAAGACTTCATTGTTTTGGAATGTGTGAGTCTCATGTGATCTTGGTTCCATGACAATATTATGGCTCCACCTGCAAAATGTTTTGATTGTTGGAAACTAACATCTGACAGAATTTGTCATTGCATATGCTTTAAATTTGTATCAGGTTTTTAAAATGTCAGTTATGGATTCCATTTTTTAAATCATTCAAATATACAATATGGGATTCAAATATAAAAACATTCTTAGTGGTTTGGAACTCCACTTTAGACAATACAATTCTAATGGCTATCTATCTATCTATCTATCTATCTATCTATCTATCTATCTATCTATCTATCTATCTATCTATCTATCTATATAATATGGTCAGGGACTGGGCAGTCCTGACATCTGTAGGAAGGTCATTCCACCACTGCGGGGCAAGGGTGGAAAAGGAGTGGGCTCTGGAGGCAGGGGAGCATAGAGGAGGTAGAGCCAGTCTTCTAGTGCAGGCGGAGCGGAGAGGTCGAGTGGGGGTGTAGGGAGAGATGAGGGTCTGGAGGTAGCTGGGTGCAGTCTGGTCAAGGCATCTGTAGGCTAGTACAAGAGTCTTGAACTGGATGCGAGCGGTGATCGGGAGCCAGTGGAGTGAGCGGAGTAGTGGAGTTGCATGGGAGAAGCGAGGCAGAGAGAACACCAGGCGGGCAGCAGAGTTCTGGATGAGCTGGAGCGAACGGGTGCCGGACGCAGGGAGGCCAGCCAGGAGGGAATTGCAGTAGTCTAGGCGGGAGAGTACCAGAGCCTGTACCAGGAGCTGGGTGGCGTAGTTGGTGAGGAAGGGTCGGATTCTTCGGATGTTGCTCAGGAAGAATCGGCAAGTGCGTGCCAGAGTGGAGATGTGCTGGGAATAAGAGAGGCAGGGGTCCAGGGTGACTCCGAGGTTCTTTGCGGAGGAAGAGGGAGAGAGTGTGGTGGATTCCAGAGGAACAGAGATAGAAAGATCAGAGGAGGGGGAGGAGGAGGGAAAGAAAAGGAGGTCAGATTTAGAGAGGTTGTTTGAGGTGATGCGAGTGCATCCAGGAGGAGATAGCAGACAGACAGGTAGAGATACGGGAGGGGATGGTGGAGTCAGAGGGGGGGAAGGAGAGGAAAATCTGAGCATTATCAGCATAGAAATGGTATGAGAAACCATAGGATGCGATGAGGGGGCCCAGGGAGTGGGTGTAGAGAGAGAATATATTTTGCACTCAAGATGCTTAATTTATTCACCATGCTTGATCTTTCCATCTGTGTAGCTTTTAATGTAGAAGCCTGTGATACAATCTTATCCCTTCCAAAATATTTATAACAGGACATAACAGGATAAATGGACTGCAGCAAACCACTCCACTCCTACTGAATTGCAATCTGGTTGTCACCCTCTTTAAAATACAAGTTAAGTCAAGTTAAGCATTTACTGCACCACTTTAAAACTACCCCATATCAAACATGTAATTGCGTGTTATACGATTTAGGGATCATTTTATGTTTCTCAATTGAAGCTTAAAGTTACATTTGTACTAATGAGCTCCAGCTGCCAGTCAGAAAGCTCTCCTCTGAGTCTCATAATAATATATTCCTGTGTACCTAAAAGACTGTACATTATCAAATAGCAGGCTGTGGAAGGGTAGCGTTGCGGTCAAGGCAAGCAGTGGGAATAGTAGAGGCAGGAGACAGGAGTTTGGAGCTTAAAGTGCTTTTTACACAAAAAACAAAAGGTTCAAACAAAAATCCAAATGCAAAATAAAATCACACTCAAGCCAAGGCTATTGCGTGCTCATAACTTACTGCTCTCAGTACTTTGTCTAAACTAACTAACAAGGGAGCCATCATGTAGCTCTTTTATACCGGTGTCCATCCCCAAATTGGCAATCCATTAACCAATTTGGGGATGGCCACATTCCGCTCATGTTTAGCAGGGATGGGAGTCTAACTTCTTCACTGCCATATTTTGCACATACATTTCAAACTAAACAAACTTTATTCAAACAAAACTAAACACACACACACACAATATGCAAAGGTACATGTGAAGGTCCTCTGCCCTGCCACGGGATTAAATTGATTAATGTTTACTTCAGACATATCTTGATAATGAAACAGCTTACCCATGCTACTAAATACAGGATAATACAAACACACTTTTTATAATTATATGTTAGTTTGATTGGTTTCTTTATATAACACATATAAATGCTTCTACAAAAAGCTTTATACTAAACACTTCAGCATAATTGGATTAATTTCTGGATCTCATTTTGGAATGTGTCTTGCATTAATTGAAATCCAATAAAAGAATAGCACACCTCCAAATTACACAGCATTTTTAGTAAAGTGCATGTTCTGTCCTCTAAAAATCTTAATGGTAAATACTTTCACAAGCAGAATGTGACTACTGGCACACAAACATTTTTTTAATCAATATATGCAAACTTAATTATGCATGTTCGAAATAACATATATTACACTGATATTCAATAAATGGTTTTTGCTGCAGTATGTACTTTCATACTGTTCTATGATTTCATTGCAAATAGTTTATAAACATGCACCCTAAATCTAAGAACTATATAATATCTTAAACTTGTGATAATTACAGTAATGTTTGAAACGCTTTTCTCTGTGTAGTATGATATAATTTGATTATTTTTTAATTTGCTACAAATGGTTATTGGAGTAATATTGTGTTATCCCCATGGTGCTCAAAGCCTTAAAGATAATGTAACTCTGTGTCTGCTTCATTTAGCACTATAATCACAGTGTGACAAGAAAGCAAAGCTGTCATACAGTAGCTGTGTGGTTGCCAGATGCATTCATTAATGCTGTCACACCAGGAAAAAGCTTTTTTTTTTTAAATTAAATCATTGAAACCTCATAAAAGAAAACAACAAAAAAAAACAATGTGGTATTTTTCCACCTGGCTTGGTATGCAGGATTAATCTGTTTTGACAGAACGGTAGCCATTTGAAGTGAACTCCTGTGGTGTCAGTTTGTCCGCTAGTGAAATGTATTGTTTATCCCTTAAGCAACTAAAGCCTCATTATTTGCTACTGGAAACTAAAGGAATAGTTTTTTCTTTTAATAAAAAGGAGCAGGGTAGAATTGTATTGGTTTGTTTTGGCATATAGGTTCTTTTGATACCTCTTTCTTGTACCCTGATATACTGTCCCGTAATAAAAAGAGCTATATCTTCTTGCAATCCCAGATACAGCGAAAGACATTGAAGCAGAAAACACTGGAACTTCATCCTGTATTTTTCACTTTCTTAAATGGTGCTATCAAGCAGTCCGATTTCATGCTAAGCCTCAACATTCAAAACAGTATTGTGTCTGTAAGAAAGACAGATGGTTAAACTACGAATATTACATCTTATCACAGCTGATTTAATTTCATATTCCAGTAAATTTACAGTAGGCTTGTGTAGAATCGGGAAATTGCCTCCACAAGTATGACATTGTCACATACTGTAGCCTACAGAATACAAAAAAAAAGAGTATATCTATAGGAAACAACATGATGTATGATTTACATATATTTCTATTAATTTTGTAATATAGTACTATGAACATTTACTGACCACATTATATTTACTTGTATGAATGCTTTTCATTACAGTTTTCACATGCTTTACAAACAAAATGGGGTGCCCTAATTTGTGACTCACATTGCAGAAAGCAAACAGAACACATTTGAGAATGTACACCAGTAGAATGTAAAGCTGGCTATCTATATTTAACAAAGGATTTTCTAAATCATTCATGGACATTGAAAGAGACACAGCAAATACACTCTGACAGTTTAATAAGTGAAAAACAAGTCTTTGGAGATTCCTACAGCAAGCAACACATTTCTGAAGAATGGACCTGTCTTAGCATTTATTAATAACTGACCAGATTTTATTGCCTGTCTGCAATCTTTTCCTGCAGTGATAACAATTTCCCAATATGGTAAATTATCTGCGTCAGAATCGATTCTTCTAGGTTTCAAAATATCCTTTTTCAAGTGTATTTGGTTTTTTTTAATAGTCTGTTTGTGTATGCGTATTCCATTGAACTTATCGTATCCAATCCTATAAAATACGATACCCTCTATTAACTGATGGACCTCAGGCATGTAAAAGGTCACAATCTGTCATTTAATGTCCCTAGATTGTAAACACTACGGATGTAGTTTAAAAACTTTTTTCGGGAGAGATGAAGACAAACACACGCGTCCTCTGAAACGTGTGTCATCAGCCATCTGCTTCATTTCACTCTGCAGGTCCGCCATGCAGCTACCCCAGAGCTACAGCGTTGGAGGACCACTGTAGGGGTCACTGGTGCGCGGTGATCCGAGGACACCCTGGCCGACCTAAGCCCTCCTCACCCCGGGTGGTTCTCGGTCAATTGTGCGCCGCCCCTGGGACCTCCCGTCCATGGCTGGCAGTGGAATAGCCTGGACCCAAACCGGCGACCTCCAGGCTATAGGGCGCATCCAGCACTCCACGCGAGTACCTTTACTGGATGCGCCACTCGGGAGCCCCAAAAACGTTCTTTTTTTTTCTTTTTTTTTTAATGCTTTATAGCCTTAGAAACGTGCTGCTAGTGAACATTAACTAACTGATGTAAATACTGGTACTTATTTTTAAAATTCAGGAAATTAGGGACATTACAACCATTAAAGGTACATTGTGTTCCACTATTTAGCAGAAAAAGAGATCTATAATGAACAAACCTATATTTTTTAAACAATATTTAGCAAATTCTACTCACAAGTCAGTGTAGGGTAAGTGACACTAATCCATTTCAAGCTGCATACAGATTATGACTGGCAAAGTGTTGTATCAAAGTGTTGACTTTTCTACAGTACTTACAGTGGAATTTGTTCGATTCTTTGTGTTCTGTAACAAAAATGTATCTAGGGGTTGTATTTGAGCCGTCTGGGGCTTTCTAATAGGGTCATTGACACCCTGCAAAATGCTAGAGCAGCATCCACGTTTTTGTCTTTCAGAAGTGGTGCTTGCTTCCTTCGGGGTTTTGACCACACGACCTGTCCCATGGCAGTTATACTGCAATTTTTGCAGGACCTATTTGACGAGGGGAAATCCCCCTCTACAGATATATCTGGCAGCTATTTCAGCTTGCCATGTCAAAATTGAATCAGTCTCCCCAGGAGCTCACTTCCTGGTGGGGCAATTTGAAGGATATTGTTCCTCACTGGAGGCTTAGCGTGACGCTTGATGCACTCATGAAACCTCCATTTGAGCCTGTGCATTCAGCTGAGCTGAAATTTTTATCACTCAAAGTGGCTTTATTGCTTGCAATCACCTCCGTTAAGTGGGTGAGTGAGATGCAAGCATTTTCAATTGCGAAAGCATGCTTAATTCTTTCAGAAGCCAGGACAAAGGTTACGCTTCGTACCAATCCTGCTTTTTTCCCGAAAACTATCTTGGCATTTCACTTCAACCAGTCTGTGGCATTGGAGGCTTTACATCCCCGTCCTTTCCAGTCTGACAGAGAGCGACAGCTCCATACACTCTGCCCTGTGTGGGCACTAGCGTATTGCGTTGACAGGACACAAAGTTGGAGGCAGTCTGAACAGTTTTTTGTCTGTTATGGGGTGAAGTCCCATAGTCAACCCCTGTCTAAACAGAGGCTATCTAAATGGATGCACAGTCAGGACTGCCTCTGAGCGATCCAACTTGCCCCCTCCAGAAAAGCTCACTGCCCATTCCACCAGGGGCATGGCAACTTTGTGGGCTTCATTCCAGAGTGCATCTGTCAAGGACATTTGCAATGCAGCCGTGTGGGCTACTCCCCATACCTTTAGAAGGTTCTATAGATTGGATGTCATCGATCCACAAAACCCTGGCTTTGGAACTAGAGTACTGAGGGCGGCTTCAGGGTCAACCCTTACAACATAACATAGAGGTGAGTTCTCCCTCAATTTTTACTCTACCTACTTATTACTGAGGTTCCGTATAGTAACTCATTAGATATCCTTCAGCCTTGTAGCATTCCAGTCATTATGCAATCATATGCAGTCATTACGGCTTTGGTACACTTACCATACGGTAATGAATAGATACATTTCTTACTTGATAGGGAATGTTAGTTTATTATCATAACCCTGGTTCCCTGAAATGTAACCATTAACCGTCAAGGTTGCTGTGTCTATGATTGCAGCATATTTGAAGGTAAAATGATGCTGGTATCTGTGCATCATCTTATGCCCTCGTGGAGTGGGGATCACTGCGTCACAGGCACTAGCGCACAGCTTTGGTACATCTATTCAGTTTTGTGGTGTTTAGGAGGTAAATACCCATACGGTAATGGTTACATTTCTATTTCAGGGAACTAGGGTTATAATAATAACCTAATGTCTAATTTGGTGCAAGTTAGACATCCTGGTTGACATTATTGGAAAATGTGTATTTGTATCTGGAGTTGAGGTAGGGACGGTGAGAAATTCTGAACCAGAAACACCATCCTACCCTGGTTGGAAACATGATGGAAAATATAATTTCAGTTAATCTGAAAATAGCAAAAAATGCAGTTTCGCCCATCTAACAAGCAGATCATGCCTGCTCAGTTCTGTCTGTGTTTTTTATATATTGAATCGAATTAATCTCAATTGTAAATAAAGCCAGTTAAACTCAGTACAAAAGTTAAAAGTAGCTACAGCATAGACACATTTGCAAAATAATTGCTTAAAAAATACAATTTACTGTTAAGATAAATATATATATACACTGTATATATATGGAACTACTTTATATAATTTGTTACTTAACTTTTGCTGCCAATGTGTTTGACTTTATTAAAAAATAATTCAAAATAAAGTTATTGAGCAGGGTGGAGAATTTCATTTTGTTAGCAAAAAACTACATTAGAATTGTTTAGATCCCAGACGTACAAATCAAGTTAGCTTAACAGCCTGTGCCAAGACTGGAGAAGCTGGCACTTCAAAAACAATTCAAGCATCAAAGGAGGATACAGTAATAAGCCATGACTGGCAAGGGTAAGAGATGTGACTGTTAATGCTGCGTGTGGAGAGAAACACAATAGTACAGGAGTTGTGTCCAAAACACTGGTACAGTTTTACCAGCACTTCAAATGAAAAGGAAGACATTCATCATTTTTTTGCAATTATAATCTAATTTGAATAAAAACTCGGTGATCCTTATATTTGATCGTAGAACAAATAAAAATGAAAAAAAGGTATCAAACATAAGGAGACTGAATAAACTCCTGTAATGTAGCCTAACTAATCAAATTAATCAGTGTCTAGAGACATATGGTTGAGGTCCAGTCTTTTTGGAATGCATCACATGGAATGCATTGAGTGGGCTTTAATATGGATTTAATTAAGTTTCTATGTACCAGTATAAGTAAACTAAATTACCTTTACAAGTTTTCAAAATATTTCATGTACATTATAGTACCAGTATTATCCTTTTTTACCGTTCTACTTTATATTTTACTCTAGAACATTTTTTGTACCACAATATTCTCAACCTTCCAGTATCCTAATGAGGAAATTGTCAAAAGCAAAATGTGGCATTAAAAGTTCAGCAAAAGATAAATGTCAGTGGTATCAGGGACAAACATGCTAATGTAATTTTGATCTTTAAAGTGGCTACCCTTATCTTGTTGTGCGTGGGTCTGTAAGTGAAACTTGCTTCTTCGGTTCTGTTAAAAGTGGGGTATGCATTCCAAGTACGTAGTATTGCAAGCTGGGTTATTTTTTTTAGGTGTAAAGTATCCTAAAAAAAAAACCCAATATTAACTTTTAACCTTGTTAAATGTGACATTTTGCATAAATGCTGAAAACACAGAGTTGCACAAGACCTAACAGAACTGATTTTTACATCACAGATGTTTTCCCTCAAGCGTTAATGGTTGTAAAATGGTTTATCTGTATGCCTTTAAAAGGCAATATCATTTTCTCTTTTAGTTATCACATCTTGGTGACTTTTTAAAAGCTTCAGTGGAGCTTTCAGAATAAAGGATTTGTTCTGTCAGTCTGCTCTGCTGGCACCAGAGTGGCCAATGTGGTTCATTGATGTAATGCAAGAGGTGTCTGAAACGGAGCTAAATATTTGGAAAAGATGTTAGGCAATATATTATTCACTGCATATTTAAAGGGTACATCAGCACTACTATCCCACCTTGCTGTTCTGAATTTATTTGGTCTTTGTATAATAATCCGTATGCGCCCAAACATCTGCATAATGCCACGCTGCTGTGTCCAAAATCCTTTTCTTGAGCATCTCTTCTGAGCCAAAAAACACGACTTCCGCCTGTACCTTCACATGTGCTCTGAAACGTACCGGCGCATGCCCAATGAAGCGTTGTATAAGCTATATTACCTCAGTGTGGAAACATACTAGTCTGTGTGACAAACATGGTCCGTCTAATTTTCCAAAAGGAAGGAACTTGTACCTGCTTTCGTTTTGTGTAGTAGACATCGTTCACACTGTACGTGTTTCCTTTGCATGTTGTATTTTGATGTACAGTATTATTATGATTAATGTTGCATTCAGTAAAAAAAAAAAAATCTGTGCTGTTGGTTGCAGAGAAACGAAAACCCAAGATTGTTCTCATTTCCAACTAATGAAGGGACCTACCCACAATTACAGCAGCATTGTGTTATTTCAATATATGGCCCCAAAGTCTGAGATATAGCTTCAGCTGATTCGGAATGTTTGCAGAATGGACACATATCAAATAAACTAGCAAATTAGATTCAGAAACGATGTATTTCCTTTCGGAATGAGGTCTTTGAGGATGATCCGACCTAAAAAAATAAATATTGCATTTTTTTCAACCTTCGTATTTGGTTTTCATTTGCATTTCCTGACACAACACATGCACAATCGTCTACACACTGTTGAGTGGGAAAGTTGAATTTGGCCACAAATTCCATCTCCCTATCAGTTTCTGAACAATCTGATGTTGAAATATTGTCTGGCATTATTTTGGACGTTCCCTGTGGAAAATTTGAAAAGAATGTAACAAGCATTAATACCCTGTATCTTTCTAAACAAGGGTTTTAGGGGAGCTCCCTAATAAAAGCTGAACCTAAAAACAATAATTGTGTGAATATAGTAATTGTTACAGCTGTGTATAATGATATTTAAAACAGGATTAATTTATCCGACTTTTTACATCTCCGCCCTTACTCTGGTCACACTGCAGTCGGATATGCGAATTTTATGGAAAAACAGAACTGTAACAAGAACATTACACTTCTAGATGCACAGTTTAACAGTAAATGCTGACATTGTACACAGACTGGACAAAAAAATAACAGAATGTACCTCAGGAAGTTGGACCACCTCTTGCCTCGATGACCATAGCCATTTGACGTGGCATTGATTCCACAAGATGACATCAGACATCCAGTGATATTACTCTCCATTCCTCCAGGAGTGTAGTTGTGTGAAGGAGGATGGAAGATGTTAACAAATTCTGAAGGGATGTTCTAACACATCTCAAAGATGATCAATTGGGTTGAGAGCCAGAGACTATGGTGGCTAAGGAAGATGTATGAAGTCCATGTTGTGTTCCTAATACCAGTCCTACACATGGGCCCTAGATGATGGCATTGATATCCTGAAACCGCCCGTCAGTGTCTGGATACATAAGCAGCATTGTTGGGTGTACCTGGTCAGCCAAGATCCCTAGATAGTAGGGTTGCAGCGATACAAGATTTTTCCCATCACGATTCAAGTTGAACAGAAAATTACAATATTGCAATATTATCATGATAAATGATCATCTGTATCTAGAACTCATATTTTTTCTTTTAGAAATCACCACTAATCATCACCCAGGCATGCATATATTTCATGTGTTGTTCCTTATATATATGCGTTTGAACAGAAGAACCTCATCCCAACCGTCAAGCATGGTGGTGGGAGTGTGATGGTTTGGGGCTGCTTTGCTGCCTTAGGACCTGGACGGCTTGCCATCATTGACACAGAATGTCGTAAAAAGTCAAGCACTCACCAGGTATCTGCTGTTAAGCTTATATATTTATTATTATAACATCACCATGAAAAAACACCATGAAAAAACAATGAAGCGAATTCATGCAGACTTGTTGCGGCCACTGGCCTTCGTCAGTGCAGTAACATAATTTCATTGACACAACCATGAATTCTGCATTGTATCAGAAGATTCTAGAGGAGAATTCAGGCCATCCGTCTGTGAGCGGAAGCTGAACCGAAAGTGGGTCATGCAGCAAGACAATGATCCTAAAAATACAAGCAGATCTACAAAAGAATGGCTGCAGAAGAAGAAATTCCACATTTTAGAATGGCCTAGTCAAAGTCCGGACCTAAACCCATTGAAATGTTGTGGCAGGACCTGAAGTGAGCTGTCCATGCAAGGAAGCCCTCAAATGTCACCGAGTTGAAGCAGTTCTGTAAGGAGGAATGGGCCAAAATACCTCAAAACCGATGTGAGAGACCAACAGTTACAGGAAACGCTTAGTTGAAGTCATTGCTGCTCAAGGGGGTGCCACCAGTTACTGAATCTAAAGGTTCACATACTTTTTCACACATGGATATTGAATGTTGAATCATTTGTGGATAAATAAATGTTGAAAAAGTATCATGTTTTTGTGTCATTTGTTTAATCAGGTTATCTTTAGCTATTATTAGGACTTAGATTAAGATCTAATAACATTTTAGGTTTGAAATATGTTTAATATGTGAAAATCCTAAGGGGTTCACAAACGTTTTCTTGGCACTGTATATTGGAATGATAATTAAACAAAAGTCGTAAACAAAAATACATTTCAAGAATCACAGTACAAGTAATAATACAATTAGGAGCAAGATAAAAATACAATGACTTTGGTTCTAGCAAGTACAAGTATAACAAAATACCATTCAATAACGGAGCAGATAAGTGTCAGTGATAGTTACATCAGGATATGATTAAATACAAAATACTACAGATTAAATAACACTTGTGACAGATTACAGTACTCTAAAGTACAGGATTAAATGCAGTAAAATAGGGGGCAGATAAGAGCAAGTAAAGCGCATTTAAGGAAGAGTGGTAAGTGTCCAGAGGGAAAAAAAAGAGTTTAACAGGTGTTTTCTGAAGAGGTGAGTCTTGAGGAGGCGCCGGAAGGTGGTCAGGGACTGGGCAGTCCTGACATCTGTAGGAAGGTCATTCCACCACTGCGGGGCGAGGGTGGCGAAGGAACGGGCTCTGGAAGCAGGGGAGCGTAGAGGAGGTACAGCCAGTCTTCTAGTGCAGGAGGAGTGGAGAGGTCGAGAGGGGGTGTAGGGAGAGATGAGGGTCTGGAGGTAGCTGGGTGCAGTCTGGTCAAGGCATCTGTAGGCGAGTACAAGAGTCTTGAACTGGATGCGAGCGGTGATCGGGAGCCAGTGGAGTGAGCGGAGCAGTAGAGTTGCGTGGGAGAAGCAAGGCAGAGAGAACACCAGGCGATCATATATATGTGTTACTATATATATGTGTTACTATATATATATATATATATATAGTAACACACCAACCACCTTATTGTCAGATTTTCTGAAAATTCCAGGTTCCAGTTCCTTCTCCCAGAGCTCCTCAGCAGTACAGTCCACAGTTATACCAGTGGGCGTGGTTCCACTGTGAAGCGTGAGGGCTGCCCCCTCAGCTTTCTTCCTGACTCAGTTCCAAAATGAATCCCAGATCATTCAACAGATGGCACTGTACCGTAGGGAAGCAGCAGGAGCCTAGCCAGCTCATTATGGTATACTTGGTTGCCACCTGTTGTCTGTTTACTGTTCTGCACTGGTAACTGTCTCCAAGGGAGCTTGTGACCAAGCAGTATGTCCAGGTGTGTTGCTCCGGTGGTATTAATGCCTGTTTAAATGTTGATATGTGAAAGCAGCTTAACAAAAATACATATCGGAGATTTAATTGCATAACCTTTTTTGCAGCATTCCATTTTTAACTTTTTTTTTGCTATCAAAACGAACACACAGAACCACTAAACCGAAAGTTTTCACATTACTTAATCTTGCCTCCTTAAAACAGTGTTTTGTCTGTTGAAAATGTATATACCGGTATGTAAAACCACATTATTTTTTCAAAACAGAACAGGCATTGATTTCTCATTGCTTCAAAGAATTTCAGCTATGACATCCACAGTGTTACCAGATGACATGCTATTATTAGGAACAACAGTGTGGGCAGCAGTGTGGAGTAGTGATTAGGGCTCTGGACTCTTAACCGGAGGGTTGTGGGTTCAATCCCAGGTGGGGGGACACTGCTGCTTACCCTTGAGCAAGGTACTTTACCTAGATTGCTCCAGTAAAAACCCAACTGTATAAATGGGTAATTGTATGTAAAAATGTGTAAAAAATAATGTAATTGTATGTAAAAACAATGTGACATTTTGTAACAATTGTAAGTCGCCCTGGATAAGGGCGTCTGCTAATAAATAAATAATAATAAAGACACTGCATACAGTATATTGGTTTAATAACAGTATGTTTCTACAGTTTTATTGCTGATTGCAGTGTGGACACAGTCTGAAGATTTTTTTCAATTTTAATATTTACATCAAGTATGTAAATTTAGATAAAATGCATAGATTTCACACGGGAACAACTGGATCTGGTTTGAAAACAATAACTTTTTATAATTAACAGCACCATTAACACAGGGATTGAAGAGAAAGATGAAGGAGTAATATTATTCCCTGTTGGGGGATATAGTGTAGGCGGGTGTACATACGTACATACAGTATGTCACACTTAAGAGTTTTTATTATCTTTAGAACCACTTCAGCACACATTTTAATATGGTTCATTACTGTACAGAGTATGTTTGTCTGTCCATCTAACTGACTTTTTGTATGTCATTTTACAGTTTGCATATAGCTAGAGAACCACTTGTCCAATTGTCATGCAACTTGCTAAGCATCTTCCTTAGCAGAGGCTATATAACGTGTCATAATCTCTGAGGTATATAGAGGCTGCTTGTATGTCTGTCTGTTTGTCTTTCTGTATGCAGGCTCCCTGTTTGTCTATCTGTATGTCACACTACTGTACAGCAATCGGTCATAGTGATCATCTCTTTCACATTACTGATCTCTAATTTTGAATTTACAGGGGATGAATGTCACTGACTTGGTTGTTTATATAAGAAAGGTAGATCTGACAATATTATACAAGGAGTGCATTATATGGATTTTGATTGTAGCTGAGTTGGCTATTTTATTAAGTGACAACCAGAGATGGATGAACTATCTCAGACAATAGCAGACACTGCACACATTAGTACCGACTAGAGGTCTGTTTGTGAGTAACTGACAACCTCTCTTCCAATTAAAATCTTTTCACCTCTGCAGGCTCAACTAATACCAAACATCACTAATGCCATTTTTTTCATATGATGTTTATCCAAATGTACTATTTAACCAATGTGTATAATAATGGGAATATCTGATACTTTACACTATGTGTTCTGAACCACATGCACAACACCTGATTTAATATATAGGGCTGTGTGAAATCTGTGAACCACAGAATCAAAATAATAAAGCGGAATCCAGTGCTGTAATAAAAAAAATAAAACAAAATACATTTGACAGTAGAATATTAAGCTTTAAATTACATATTTGAAATGTTCAGTACAGCACAGGCATTAACTAAGAGACGCAGCGTAGAGCAGGTTTTTTCACTACACTGTAGGCAAAGTTACCTCACTAGTAACAGCCTTTCAGAATGTCAAAAAAGCCTTTTACAACTGGAAAACCCTCAGCTAAAAAGCCAGAGTGCTAAGGGCAGCCTCCCAGCCTACCCTTTTTAGCACATCTGCCAGTGCTGCATGTACTGCACTTGCGACAGCTTAGGTATACTACCCCAATCAATAATGGATAACATTTTGTACTTGAAAGGGAACGTTAGGTTATATATCATAACCCTGGTTCCCTGAAATAGAATGTTATCCATTACCTTTCAAGGTAGCTGTGTTCACTTCAACACTTCAATCTTGTCTTCCCTCATGCCTCGACACTGCAGTTGTGTCTCACATATCACGGGCATCGGAAGCGCAACAGCCTGGCCACTCATTGAGCCTGTATTTACAACTGTAGGACTTGCAATTCTCTAACACTAATGCAGATGGGAAACTTTATAGAAGTGGAACACCTGCAGAGTTATCTAAAAATCCCTCTAATTAGAAGACTCGGTAAAGGAGCACTGTACGCATGATTTATTGTCTGACCTTTACAACTGGGCTTACCTCGTCATCACCAGGATCACGGACGTAAAATATGCAAATGAATATGTAATTCCAGCGCTGTGTGATGAGATGTTAAGGCTTATAGTCGTGGTCACCACAGCAACAGCACTGCGCAGGGGCTAATGTCAATACAAGGCTAATAAATGAGTATCTAAAATAATCAGCAATTGATAATAAACCAGTGACTACAATATAAAATCTCAGAACCAGCCTACTGTACTTTCAGAGTATGTCCTTATAGCAGCGTCTACCCTTGTGAATCTTGTCTCTGCATTCTATCTAACAATCTAGCGAGACTAGTGTTCAATTCAAATAGAATTGTATTTTCCTAACCTTATATTAATCAGTTTGCCAACCCTTAATTACGGTGACCATTTACAGACGTCTTGAGAAATTTAAAATAATGATTTAATTATCAAGAGACTTACAGAATACCATGGATAAATGGCAGATGTTTTTAAATATTTATCTGAAATAAATGGATTGTTCAAAGCAATTTCATTGGGAATGACAGACATTTTGGGTGTAATTAAAGAGCACAGTAAACTTCCTCACTTATTCTGAGTCTTGATGAATATTTAAGCAAATTGAATAAACCCTGTGCACTCATATAAATGAATAATTTAAAAGAATAGGGAAGTGCGAGAAGGGTTGAAAACTTTGGAAACAGCAAGGGAAGACACATGTTGCCATTAAGTTATTACAGAAGGGTTTCCTTTTGCAAATTCACTTTGTAACCTACAGTAGGAGTATAAAAACATTTGAGCCTTGATCAGTGACGGCGCTAGGATTCACTGGGCCCTGGTGCAAGACTGTGAAGTGGAGCTCATTTACTATAAGCATTTGGTGAGGCTCATTTACTATAGTTTTTCACTTCTCTATAAATTCACTCTGTCACACTCACTTTACTGCACTTAAAGTAGATACTGTAGATGTGGTTTGTTTACCTCCTGTACAAGAACTGACTTTATTATATATTGTTATAACAAGGTTAAAGAACTTCATCAGAGTCAAAATGAAAATAAAAACGAAACCTCAGAGATAAAAAAAATATATAATGAGAAGTGAGAAAGATTTTTAAAGACATGGTATCTTTATTGAAACAACTTGACTATTGCATAATCTTTCTGTAAGATTGATTTACATGCCTTATTGTATCTAAAATATACTGTAGCATATCTGTTTGGTGGGACTAAATTGTATTTTTTGTTTTCATTTATTTTGTTTCAGCCATAAGAGCTCACATACCCTTTTCTAATTTATTTATTCTCATTGCTGATGTAATTGAGATTCCTGGAAAAAATATAGCAAACAGAAATGGAAATAAATCAGGGTAGAACTACATTTGTAAGATTGCTTTTGGTACTGGCATAATTGGCTTGTTGTGCAATAAAGAGCTTTAATACCTACCATGATTTTATATATATATATATATATATATATATATATATATATATATATATATATATATATATATATATATATACAGTACTGTGCAAAAGTTTTAGGCAGGTGTGAAAAAATGCTGCAAAGTAAGAATGCTTTCAAAATAGACATGTTAATAGATTATATTTATCAATTAACTAAATGCAAAGTGAGTGAACAGAAGAAAAATCTAAATCAAATCCATATTTGGTGTGACCACCCTTTGCCTTCAAAACAGCATCAAGCATCAATTCTTCTAGGTACACTTGCACACAGTTTTGAAGGAACTTCGGCAGGTAGGTTGGCCCAAACATCTTGGAGAACTAACCACAGTTCTTCTGTGGATTTAGGCAGCCTCAGTTGCTTCTCTCTCTTCATGTAATCCCAGACAGACTCGATGATGTTGAGATCAGGGCTCTGCGGGGGCCATACCATCACTTCCAGGACTCCTTGTTCTTCTTTACGCTGAAGATAGTTCTTAATGACTTTCGCTGTATGTTTGGGGTCGTTGTCATGCTGCAGAATAAATTTGGGGCCAATCAGATGCCTCCCTGATGGTATTGCATGATGGATAAGTATCTGCCTGTACTTCTCAGCATTGAGGAGACCATTAATTCTGACCAAATCCCCAACTCCATTTGCAGAAATGCAGCCCCAAACTTGCAAGGAACCTCCACCATACTTCACTGTTGCCTGCAGACACTCATTTGTGTACGCTCTCCAGCCCTTCGGCGAACAAACTGCCTTCTGCTACAGCCAAATATTTCAAATTTTGACGCATCAGTCCAGAGCACCTGCTGCCATTTTTCTGCACCCCAGTTCCTGTGTTTTCAGGCATAGTTGAGTCGCTTGGCCTTGTTTCCACGTCGGAGGTATGGCTTTTTGGCCGCAAGTTTTCCATGAAGGCCACTTCTGACCAGACTTCTCCGGGCAGTACATGGGTGTACCAGGGTCCCACTGTTTTCTGCCAATTCTGAGCTGATGGCACTGCTGGACTTCTTCCGATTGCGAAGGGAAGTAAGCATGATGTGTCTTTCATCTGTTGCAGTAAGTTTCCTTGGCCGACCACTGCGTCTACGGTCCTCAACGTTGCCCGTTTCTTTGTGCATCTTCAAAAGAGCTTGGACAGCACATCTGGAAACCCCTGTCTGCCTTGAAATTTCTGCCTGGGAGAGACCTTGCTGATGCAGTATAACTACCTTGTGTCTTGTTGCTGTGCTCAGTCTTGCCATGGTGTATGACTTTTGACAGTAAACTGTCTTCAGCAACCTCACCTTGTTAGCTGAGTTTGGCTGTTCCTCACCCAGTTTTATTCCTCCTACACAGCTGTTTCTGTTTCAGTTAATGATTGTGTTTCAACCTACATATTGAATTGATGATCATTAGCACCTGTTTGGTATAATTGTTTAATCATACACCTGACTATATGCCTACAAAATCCCTGACTTTGTGCAAGTGTACCTAGAAGAATTGATGCTGTTTTGAAGGCAAAGGGTTGTCACACCAAATATGGATTTGATTTAGATTTTTCTTCTGTTCACTCACTTTGCATTTAGTTAATTGATAAATATAATCTATTAACATGTCTATTTTGAAAGCATTCTTACTTTACAGCATTTTTTCACACCTGCCTAAAACTTTTGCACAGTACTGTATATATATATATATATATATATATATATATATATATATATATATATATATATATATATATATACAGTGCCTTATGAAAGTATTTGGCCCCTTGAACTTTGCAACCTTTTGCCACATTTCAGGCTTCAAACATAAAGATATGAAACTGTAATTTTTGTGAAGAATCAACAACAAGTGGGACACAATCATGAAGTGGAGCGAAATTTATTGGATATTTCAAACTTTTTTAACAAATAAAAACTGAAAAATTGGGCGTGCAAAATTATTCAGCCCCTTAAGTTAATACTTTGTAGCCACCTTTTGCTGCGATTACAGCTGTAAGTCGCTTGGGGTATGTCTCTATCAGTTTTGCACATCGAGAGACTGAAATTTTGCCCATTCCTCCTTGCAAAACAGCTCGAGCTCAGTGAGGTTGGATGGAGAGCATTTGTGAACAGCAGTTTTCAGTTCTTTCCACAGATTCTCGATTGGATTCAGGTCTGGACTTTGACTTGGCCATTCTAACACCTGGATATGTTTATTTGTGAACCATTCCATTGTAGATTTTGCTTTATGTTTTGGATCATTGTCTTGTTGGAAGACAAATCTCCGTCCCAGTCTCAGGTCTTTTGCAGACTCCATCAGGTTTTCTTCCAGAATGGTCCTGTATTTGGCTCCATCCATCTTCCCATCAATTTTAACCATCTTCCCTGTCCCTGCTGAAGAAAAGCAGGCCCAAACCATGATGCTGCCACCACCATGTTTGACAGTGGGGATGGTGTGTTCAGGGTGATGAGCTGTGTTGCTTTTACGCCAAACATAACGTTTTGCATTGTTGCCAAAAGTTCGATTTTGGTTTCATCTGACCAGAGCACCTTCTTCCACATGTTTGGTGTGTCTCCCAGGTGGCTTGTGGCAAACTGTAAACGACACTTTTATGGATATCTTTAAGAAATGGCTTTCTTCTTGCCACTCTTCCATAAAGGCCAGATTTGTGCAGTATACGACTGATTGTTGTCCTATGGACAGAGTCTCCCACCTCAGCTGTAGATCTCTGCAGTTCATCCAGAGTGATCATGGGCCTCTTGGCTGCATCTCTGATCAGTCTTCTCCTTGTATGAGCTGAAAGTTTAGAGGGACGGCCAGGTCTTGGTAGATTTGCAGTGGTCTGATACTCCTTCCATTTCAATATTATCGCTTGCACAGTGCTCCTTGGGATGTTTAAAGCTTGGGAAATCTTTTTGTATCCAAATCCGACTTTAAACTTCTCCACAACAGTATCTCGGACCTGCCTGGTGTGTTCCTTGTTCTTCATGATGCTCTCTGCGCTTTAAACAGACCTCTGAGACTATCACAGTGCAGGTGCATTTATCACGGAGACTTGATTACACACAGGTGGATTCTATTTATCATCATTAGTCATTTAGGTCAACATTGGATCATTCAGAGATCCTCACTGAACTTCTGGAGAGAGTTTGCTGCACTGAAAGTAAAGGGGCTGAATAATTTTGCCGCCCAATTTTTCAGTTTTTATTTGTTAAAAAGTTTGAAATATCCAATAAATTTCGTTCCACTTCATGATTGTGTCCCACTTGTTGTTGATTCTTCACAAAAATTACAGTTTCATATCTTTATGTTTGAAGCCTGAAATGTGGCAAAAGGTCGCAAAGTTCAAGGGGCCGAATACTTTCATAAGGCACTGTATATATATATATATATATATATATATATATATATATATATATATATATATTGTGAAGGATTTCACCACTCACGGGTTCGTGCCCCTTTAAAAACTACGACCCAGCACACAGAAATGGATTTTCAAGCGCGGTTTGCTAATATTTTAATAAACACAAAAATAAATACAGCAAAACAAAACAAACAAACACCTAACTCCGATTTGGAGCACTTACTACACAGGTAATTTCCCTGACTAACTTGCAGGATGGCTAAGCCGTTTACCTGGCATACAAACAAAAAACCCCACAGGTTTACACAGCACTTACTTCAAGGTCTGCTCGGAAGCAGAGCACTTCTCCTGCTTCCTTCTACTCAGCAGCCCCGAGCAGACTGACTGCTTCCCTTAAATACCCCTGCACCTGGTACTAATTCTAAATTACTGCCCAGGTGCAGGGGATAATTAAATAATAAAACAGTTAAATTAAACAATAAAACAATTAACAAAAACTAATTAACAGAAGCACAAAACAATTAAATAAACCAAAGGTGCATTTTTTCTCTTCAGGGAGGTTTAACCCCCTCCCTGCTGTCTCACACATCCCGCTGCCTTATAATATATATATAAAGAAATACAGTTACAGTGGATGGATCATTAAACTAAAGTCGTTTAAGAAGGTACATTTCAGGCCTTGTGTTTGAACACATGATCATAGAGCTTCATGTTATTTCAGCAAAACTTTGGAGAATTATTATGTAAGAAGTTTAAGATTCATTTGGTTACCATGGTGGCATCTGTTACCATTCTAATCATAGCTGTACATGACAGACTGTCCATTCTCCCTTGTTCTTTTATAAGGCAATTTCTGTGTAGTTCTGCCATGTGCCATAAGGATTCAAGCCAGTAGTGTATGATCAGCTACTTATTTCAAGATTGCATCAGAACTGTGCAGTCTATGTAACCAGTCTGACTTTAATCTGGTTTAGTCCTAAATTCTGCTTCACTGGTCCTTTTGGAACTGTCACACTGCTCCTCATGCATTCCCTTCATGGGTTCTTCATATGTTGGATTTATTGACAGTGATCATTTTCTAGACAATCCTATCTCATCTGCCTTACTTGTGCACAATCATTCCTGTCAGTGACTTTACCCAGGGAATTTCAAGGTAACCACACATTGCAGTTTAGCAAAGGGCCTCAGTTTATGCCGAAGCTAATGTCTGACAAAACTTTTAAATACATTCATTTTTCACCAAGCAACCTGGAAAACTTAACTGAGAAAACACACTTAATATATTTGCTTTCAGACGTAGCTATTCATCATTGTAAGAATTCTATTATTTTAAGGGGGAAAAAATAGCCAAATAGATGAAGCTACAATAAACCGAAATTAATAACATGCATTTAATAGTTTGTCAGACGACATTGCACATCTGTTCTTATTATTTTTCTATTTTATTTTTTGTATTTAACCAGTGAAAGTGTCTGTAAGGCTTATTTGCACAGCACAGTTTCACAGAACAGTTTTTTTTAGGTTTAATATAAATAGATGTTGACAGATATCTTTTTTATTACCTGCCATCACTATAACTAGTTTTTGACTGATGGGCCACCCATCCAGCTGACAGGCAGCTGGACCTTTCCACCTCAGTGCTGTCTGCCAGGTAGATGGATTAAAGGGCTACCCTGTTGTTTTGTTATACAGTATAGCCATGAAGTCCAATAAAATAATTTCATGGGTATTCAGGAAACATGACATTTATACTTGATGCACAGGTAGAAATATAACTTCTGTGACAGTAAACCTTTAACCCTATAAGGACCTGCAATTAGGATTCAGGTGGGAAATCATCTGCAGTGGAATACTAGCTCCATCATTTAATTATCAGGGGTTAATTTGTAAACAAAAAAGTAACGGGTCTTATAAACAAGGAAGAGGGATAGCATTTGTGTTTATAGATCTAATGTACTGAACTTGATTTACAGTAACTCCCATATATGCTTGCAAGTTCTCATCTGCTTAGGGATCAGGGTTTTGTGCCTTATTGCCTTATTATGTCAACCGTTCCCTAGCCATGTTTTTACATGACCATCAGGTTTGAACAATACCAGTGGTGGGCCAACTAATCTGATGAACAGGAGCGACAACACTGTTGTTGTTAAGAAAAGTAGTTTTTTGTCTTTTTGTTGTTTGGGGTGTAAAAAAGAGCGGCAGTCCTAAGATACAAATACTTTAGTAAAAAACAGATAAACTGATTTTAACTAGGTTGTAATTGACTTAATTTTCTACAGACATCTATTTTTGATCCCCCGTAACAGGATGTGCACTATATCTTCTGAACCACTCATCTGATTGTGAAAAAGCTCGGTTTGAGCATTCCTTAGTACAATTCAGATGAGCTCAGATCAGAATCTAGGTCAGGTTCTCAAACTTCTGTGTTTGGGTGACCCATTTTAAAAACAATGTTGAATAGGGTCCATCCAATGGAAAACAGGAAAAGCCTTATTGAAAACTGTACTGCAATGAAAACATTTAATATATATTGTCTGTCGGTAAGCCTGTCTTGCTCACCACAACAGTGAAAGAACATTTTCTGTACTCGAGATGAATACATGGTAAATTTGTCTTCCCCAGGAGATTTCTTATTGTTTATTGTTTCAATGCAACGTACGGTTAATATGATAGGCATGTTTAACCTACAAACAAGTTTACTCTAAATACGGGAACAGAAATACATTAAAGGTATAGAAAAAAAGGCAAACGGTAAATGCATTGTGTCAGTTGCAAATATAGGACCCATTGTTGGAAAGGGTTCAGTCCCTGAAACAAAATTCATCCTGAGAAAGTTTGGGAGTCTGTCTGCTACCAGGCAGATGTGTCTCCATGTTACACCCCGGTGTAATCAGAAGGTATTCTTTTTTTCACTCTTTCCTGGCTGAGTGGAGGCCTACTTTTACCAAATATTTACATTGAGAGCTGCAATCTCATTTAGTCATCTGTGGCAGACTGATTTTGTTTTATTCCACAAATAAAGCAGGATTTGGACTGTGTCATCATTGAATGAGTCTGTGATGAGATATACTTGTCTCAGTAGAAAAAAAGACCCGTTCACTTGTAATCCTAGGGGAGAAAGAATTATAGAGGGCTTGCTTAAACACAGGCCTGGAATTCAAGAGG
Source organism: Acipenser oxyrinchus oxyrinchus (assembly GCA_030684275.1). Lineage (NCBI taxonomy): Eukaryota > Metazoa > Chordata > Actinopteri > Acipenseriformes > Acipenseridae > Acipenser > Acipenser oxyrinchus. The sequence continues at coordinate 31,808,103 of CM060253.1, read as the reverse complement.
CAATCTGAACCGAATCTCAGTGAAATTACTTTCTCTGCAAGGTCTTACAGCCCATTTTAATTACTGTTGGTTAAATAAAAAATAATTACATAATAATTACATATCAATACAACAGCATACAATAGTTAATGAGCTAACAATGCAGTAATCAACAGTAAGAACAGTATGAAAATCAACAACATTAAATATACGAATACAAATCTCACATAGTTCAAGCATCAGTTTCTTCAACTGCCTGCTTTGCATATATTTCATAACAAGCTATTTAATATGCCAGGATGCTTTTTTATTCTCTGAAAAGGTTGCTTAAAAATGCAAGCTGTGCCTTAATTCACTGTAGAGTACACTGTAAATCTATATTTAGTTGAAGAACATAGGAAGAAAATCGGAAAATACAATCTTTTTTTCTTTTCTTGAAAGCATATTTTTTTCTTCAAAAGAATATTTAATGGAGTCAGTGCACTCGGAATGTATAGAAACTGCACACATACAGTTTGCAGATGTTCAGTGTATACTTTTACATGTGGCTACATTACTGAAGAACACAGTATGATTACAGCATCCTAAATGTGTGTGTTGCGTTCACATACTCATATCAATAGCGTTGTCAATTCTGTCTGCTAGATATAAAAAAGTGAATAAATACTTACGTACAAATCTAAATCACAGTTGTCCTCCAAAACATAGTAAGACAAGAGAACAATTTTTTTTTTTATGCGCTAAGTTTGAAAATAAAAAATATTATCAGGAATGTTTATCCACCACACATGTTGTGTAAACATATGGATAGATAGATTAGATATAGATTTAAATGTCTGAGGACCCCTTTGAGTGTTTGGCTTGCAAGTCTCCTTGGTTACCTTTGAACACTTTACTTGGCAGTATTCCAGGCTTTATTGTATATGAGTTGTGTCTTTTGAGATTGGTTTGTATCAGTAACAACATGACTTAAGGCAGCCAATGTAACCTAGCATTTTGTAGGTTGTTGTAGGTTGTTTTTGCTAGGGTTGAAATGTGCATTATACAAGGGGTGTATCCCAAGACTGCATAGTTACATCAAATGGAAAGATAGTAAAAAGATTTAACACAACTGAGATGATGCAACAAGATAAGTCTGCTAGAATGATGTTTATTCAATTGCTTCAAAACAAAAACTGACTACTTCAGGGAAAATTCTGAAAGGAATATTTCATTATTTAATTTGATAATTTTAATGAATTGTAGAATAAATAAACTGAAATCTGGAATTCAAAATCATCTGTATTACAGTAGTAACACTGATTTTATTTTTTACATTTTGCTATTTTGCTAAAAATAAAAAATAAAAAAACAACTGATGCTGATGTCTGAACAAACCAATAAACATTCACCAACCTTCAAATTCCTGTGGGGGGCTTCCCTTTGTCTCTTGATGGAAGTCAGAAAGCTTCTAATTTTAGCGTAGGCAGCATTCATGAATTATAAATTCATGGCCTCGGCTACAGCTAATAAGTATACAAGCTCCAAGTTGTATGCATTTTTACAAAGCATTATACTGGCAGTGCCCACCTGATGACCCCTGTAAAGTGCCCCACCCAGCTCATTCCAGACAGTTGCCATGCTGAATTGCTAGGGAGGCTGAACTTTGGTTGATCCCGGGAGCCAGCATCTCCACCGTTGTGCCAGGGATGTCACAAATAGGCTGATCCCTGAAGCTAGCCACCAACACTGGGCCAATAGGAAATCCACTTTACCTGGCGGAGGAAAAGCGAACAGCGAAGCTTGGTCCCCCCACTACAATCTAATAATAGCTGGCCAATATTAACATGATAGTAAATAACAGCTAGTCTCGTGGAATTGAGAGTAGCTGTATATTGATATGCCTTAATGTTATCCTTGTTTTTAGTTTATACAATGTTAAAATATCAATTGACTACCATGAATAAAGTGTATTTTCTAATTTAAAATATTACATAGAATTTCATAGAGAGTTACTATCTTGTCTTGAAAACACCAAGATGAAATGCTCAGAGCAGGACGGGATGCAGACATCAAAATCATGTTAGCATTCTGAACTATCAGAACTGTGCATTGTAAAGATAGCTCACTCAAAATGTATTAAAGTACACTGCTTTTATTCCAATTGATCACGCCAGTACAGATTTGCATGGATAAAAAAAACACATTAAAAAGTGGCATATAAATATCAGTACATTTCTTTTCGCAATAACCTGATATACATTTAAAGAATAAAGTAATGAAGGAAATAGCAACATCTTTGAAATCTGACAAAATAAGTCTGTAAATAAACATTGCGATGTGCATTCAAGTGTGACGTGTGCACAAGAAACTTAAATTACCTACCTGGTCCTTCAATAGAAATGTTCCTCTTCGAGAGGTTCTTTCACAAGCAAAGTGCTTAGTAATAGACACTTAAAACTAGTTGCTGGTTTTCACATGCAATACCCTTTTGTTTGAAGTTAACATTTTCTGTTCTCTTACCATGGTTTGTAATGTTTTTTTAATTTTTTTTTATTTGCTCTACCATACCTCTCTGTGCTTTACAATGCTTACCTATACTTTACCATTTTTTCACTATGCTTTATTACCATGGGTAACTTTTATAAGGACTGAAGGAAATATAGCTGTATATAGTATACTCCATACACATTTTATTATTTGGCATTAGCTTTTCCAAGCACACCAAATTGCACATTATTTGGATAGTATTCACCAACAAATACCAAGTGTGAAAACATTAAACACATCTTTATGTAGTAAAAGTTATGGATGTGTCATGTTTTGGACAGTAATATAGATTTAATTGGATGCAATGTTAATTACAACTGCATGTGCTTTTTAAACATGGTCAGGAATGTAAGAAGATAACAGGGCTTCTTAAGAATGGTGTATAAGGCCAGCCAAGTCAATTTATTAATTATACTTAGACATGAAATCACTTAATGGGAATTTTTAATTCTGTTTGTCTTGAAACCCACTTTCTTTTAAAAGAATATCAATATTCAATGTGTATGAGACAGTAATACATGGCCTTTAGTTATATACTGAAGTAATTACATTTATTTAAAAAGGAACATTCTTCCGAAAGGTGCCATAGAGCAGGATCTATGGGCGTGATCTTAAATGCATTTAAAATGTCAGCCTTGGACAACCATGCATTTCTCTGGCGACTGATTAATGAAATTGCATGGTCAGTTGTTGCATATTGTAGAGAAAAATCTTCATGGGGAATTAAACTATTGATGCTGGGAGTAGAGGAGTTATGAGGAGCAGAAAGGTCAATTAACAGTCTCTTTTTGCCAGAATATTTTTTTATTGCAATGCCAACGGGGTTAATGCAGAATACAGGAAAATGAGGAGGGAGATTCAAAGGGTCCTATCATGAATTGATTTTCTAACTTTTTCTTTAGCAAATTGTTGATAGTGTCAGGGTCGGAAATGGCAGATTGGAGATTATTGCAATAGATGTAGGTGGGAAAGGAAAAGAGACCAGTAGAAAACCCTTCAGTGAGACCGTTAATAAGATAAGAAACAAAAGAGGTGTCAGGGTGCTTGATTAACTCTGTGGTCAGGGCTTGAGTGTTGACAGGTGTAGAAAGAAATTTTAGCAGTCATTTTGGAACATTGGTAACAGAAGGTTTGGTTTTTATAGAGGGGGCTGCGTGTTTGGGTTTGCGGGGACAGACAGATCGTGGGTGGGCTTCCCCACAGTGGCTGCAGATGTGGAGGAAGTTGCAGGAAGAAAAGGAGCAGGCTTCTTTGTTGAAGTTATTACAAATCTGACAGCCGCCAGAGAAAGTAATACTACGGCTGTGTCCGTCGTCCTTAGACCTAGAAGGATTGAAAGAAAGAGAAAGATTTTGAGGAAAGGACAGAAGGGATGGTGGCAGAGGTGCAGTAAGTGTAGGGGTGGGTGAGAGGTGGCGCTGAATATGGAGCATGCCAACAGCCGGAGACCTGTGAAAAAATGAGAAAATAAATCATGATCCAAGGCTCCCCCAGTAAATCCTTTGGTTCCATTGCTGACTGCTACAGGAATTGTGCAGTGAACTGTGAACACCCTGTATTCCATGGCTCCTAGAATGGTAATGAGTTATGAAGATAGATGGAAGGTACTGAGCCTATGCAGCCTAGAAGAAAGAAGAATTATGGGGAAGATTCAACAAAGTTAATCCTAGTCACTATTTCATATGTTGACAAGGACCAGAGGACAAAGTTGGAAACTGAATAGACAGCCTCAGGTCAAAGCGTAGGAGACATTGTTATTTCTGTTGAGTCATTGGGATCTGACATGACAAAGTTCTGGTCTCAAATAGCTACAAGGAACCCAGCAAGCTGTATGGCCTCCTTTCATGTTACGCTAACTTTTTTTTCTTATGTTCTAATTAGGAATTCAAATATCATGTTGTGTTCTGGCCTTTGTAGGCTTTTGGAGACTTTCTAGTAATCATGTAAACTTGGATGTATTAATATCTGTGTTTCTTGCACTGATTTCATTTCATATATTTGCCAGGGAGTATAAAAAATGATACATCTTTAAGCTTTTGCTCTTGGGTTATTACATGTATTGTGAAAATGTAATTACATGCGAGGGCCCACCAGCTGCACCAACTCTGTATGAGATCAATTGCTTCAGGGTGTCCTCATTAATTCAGTGGAAGCATTTGAAATATGAACATTGATGGTCACTGCAGGTTCTCCTGTATTAAGTAGGACTCAAATTAATATTTCTGGGGAGATTAGTTGGCAGAAGGGTAAGCCTCCTGCTGTGGTAACACTAAGGTGTCTCTTGAACTGTATTTTATTTTATTATTAGGGCAAACTTACAATGCAGAATGAAACAGATGGCACAAGCATATTTTTGGGCTCAAAGGGGTTGGCAAGAAGCCATTGGCACTGGATCATGTTGTGATAGACTGTCAAGTGAGACGAATTACCCAGAAGGTCCCAATGATTCACAGTTATACGCAGACCAGGTTAATATGCAAGGTAAGAGAGTCTTTAAATGCATATTAAAATATTGCAACAGATGTGCTTTGGAACTGTGGCAAGGCAATGTAAAAGCAGGCAACAAAGTGCTTTGTTAAATGTAATGATTTTATTTTTTTCTGATTAAAGACTGTGTTTTGAGAAAACACTGAATATCTGAGTTGCTAATGACAACTTATTTTCATGCACAATATTATCACAACAATTAACATATAAGCTGGGTGCACTGTTTTGGAAAGTGGAACCTGTTGCTAACAGCCTACTTGTGATTGCATGGGTGGTGCAGCTGCTATTTGCAAAAATCTTCTAGAAATCAGCAAAAATAACTGATTAACTGCCCACCACATGCAACCATCTATTGCAAGTGTGTTTGTTGGCTTTAAACATATCATCTGTTTTAGGAGGGCACTTGTTGATTCCATTTTCCACACGCTTTGGGTGTTGGCAGGTGTCATTTTAAATTACATGTAACAAAAAGCATCACCTGTTAGTGAAAAATGTGTAACATTTTGTAATTTGGGGCATTCTGGATGACAATATAATATTTGCTGTATAATACTGTTTTACTGTATTTTTACTGTAATTTACTGTATACATAGGAGGCTGTGTGGTCCAGTGGTTAAAGAAAAGGGCTTGTAACCAGGAGCTCCCCGGTTCAAATCCTGGCACACTGTGTGACACTGAGCAAGTCACTTAACCACCTTGTGCTGCGTCTTTCGGGTGAGATGTTGTTGTAAGTGACTCTGCAGCTGATGCACACATCCTAGTCCATAAGTTGCCTTGGATAAAGGCGTCTGCTAAATAAACAAATAATTAAGTCGATAGAAAGTTTTACATGGTCAGTGACTATATATAATGTGTAGTTATAAAAATATAGTGCTTCTTAACTCTGCATTATCCAGTGCAATTCAAAATATGTAGATCATACAGTAATTACATGGTCCGTCATCCTCTTTTATAAATCTTCTAAATCACCCAGATGTACATTAAATCTGAAACAAAAACACATTGGAAATGTGGAAAAATGCCAAGTTATCAAAAGTGCCCAGCCATTTAAAGTGGAGATATCAAAAACAAGGTTGGGCAAGGTTGCCCCTATGGTTTCTTGAAACTTGGCTTGTGTTTTTGATATCTCCACTTTAAATGACAGTCATTTGCGTCTCCATCCATTTGCGTTTCCTTCCATCTGATGATGTAGATATCCTTCTGCATGGTGTTGATGGCTGAAGTGTAATGTTGGCTCCATGGATCAGCTTATTTTGCCTCCCCAGCGCTTCAGCACACACAACGGCTGCGATGCTGGCTCCGGGGATCAACCACAGTGCGGTCTCCCCAGTGCATCAGCAAAACCGGGTTGTAGAGTGTGCCACAAATCCTCGACAACCCACCTACACTGGGTAAACCTGGACTCTCCATCCTCGCTGTTCTGCTTCAGCGGCTAGTTGAGCAAACCAGTTTCTTCCTCTCATACGCCTCATCTACAGCATCCTCCCATGGCACTGTTAACCAGGTGAACAAGGCATGCTGATCCAGACCACAAGACAATATCTGGTCGAAGGTTAGTGGTGGCAATCTCAGGTGGGAAAATAAGCCGTTGACCAACATCGGCCAGCATTTTCCAGTCTCTAGCAGCTTCCAGTTGTCCTGGCGAGGCTTGGTTTTAACACCTTTTTTTGGCGGTTGCTCTCCTGGGCGGAGGAATGTTGTCTTTTGAGTGTAATGTTTTGATGGAACTGGTGGCAACTTATTGGTCATGTTACGCTTGTCTTCCAATGCTAAGGTCAAACATCGCAGCACCTGGTCATGGTGCCAAGTAAACCGTCGGCTAAGACCCACCTTACATCCTGTCAAAATGTGTCTTAATGTTGCAGGTGATGAACACAAAGGACATGAGGGATCCTCTCCTACCCAGAGGTTTAGATTTTGTGGTGATGGGAAAACATCATATGTTGACCTGATGAGGAAACTGATCCTGCTCTGTTCATTGTCCATAGGTCTTGCCAGCCGATCTTGCGTTGTTCCACACTCTCCCACCTCATCCATTCTCCCTGCTTGCCCTGGGAAACGGCCTATACGCACCTCATCCTCTCCTCCTGCTTTTGCACCTTGTTGACTACCAGCTACCTCCATTGAGCTGGGACTGCCTTGTGCCATGTAGGAGGAGCTGAAGTGAGACCAAGACCCCCTCTTCCATGCTGAACTTGCCCCGTGATATCACTGATTCGAAGGACAGCCTTTGCATCTTCTACGGCTTTCTTTGCCGCCCACTTTCTTCCAGTTTTCAACACAGGTGCTGCCTCCTTTACGCATTTGTCATGTGACTCTACTAATGTCATTTCCAGTCAGACCTTGGCACACTAAAACTCCTCAGTTAGAGCAGAGACTGGTAGCTGCAGTATTCCTTTACCATAAAGTCCCACTCTGCTGAAGCAGCGTGGAACTCCCAACCATTTCTTGATGCATGAACTAATTAAAGCTTCCAGCTTCTCTACTGTTGTCAAAGAAACCTAGTAAACAGTCAGTGGCCACAGTAGCCTCGGCGGTAGACCAAACTGAAAGCACCAGAGTTTTAGTTTGCCCGGTAAAGCGCTGCTGTCTACGCTCTTCAAACCTTCCACTGCTTTTAGTCTAACTTCTCCCACACAAACTGTGTCCTTTAGATCTCCGTCGTACCATCTTCCACTGGCTTCTCAGACACTGTTGGTATTGCCTCACCATTAATGTAGAACCTTTTATCTACTACTTTACCTTTAATTATAGAGATGCTCCTTGATTCAGTGGGCTTGAATTGCATTCGTGCCCATTCGATGTTATTGGTTAATTTGCCCAATAACTGATTAGTGCAGGCTACTGTTGTAGTCATGGTCATCATGTCATCCATGTATGCTCGAATTGGTGGTAGTCGCATTCCAGAAGCCAAGCGCTCTGCTCCCACTACCCATTTTGATGCCCTAATAATTACTTCCATTGCCATGGTAAAAGCCAGTGGAGAAATGGTGCATCCTACCATTATTCCAACTTCTAGGCATTGCCATGTAGTGCGGAATTCAGAAGTTGAAAAACGAAATTGCAAATCTCCAAAGTAGGCTTTCAATAAATTTGTTATTGTCATCGGTACACTGAAAAAAAATCAAATGCTGCCCAAAGAAGTTCATGTGGCACTGAACCATATGCATTAGCCAAATCCAGGAATGTCACATGGAGCTTCTTCCTCTCCTTTTTAGCTGATTGAATTTGTTGCCAGATCACATTGATGTGTTCTAAGCATCCTGGGAAACCAAGAATGTTTGCTTTTTGTACTGAACTGTCAATGAAGCAGTTCTTTAATAGGTAAGTTGACAATCTCTGAGCAATAATGAAGAAAATCTTGCCTTCTACGTTTAATAGGGAAATAGGACGTAACTAACTGATGCTTGTAGAATCTTTTTCTTTTGGTATAAAGACTCCACCTGCTCAGCGCCATGCTTTTGATACAACTTGTTTTTCCCATGCCACTTTCATCAATTTCCACAGGATTCGTAGAACTCCTGAAGCACTATTGTAGGCCCTGGATGACGCCCTTGCTTTTTTCACAGCTTGCTCTACTTTTTTCCACTCAGGTGCACAGTCCTCCATTTGGTATTCTGGTGGATTGATTGGTGGGATATCTGAAGGAATTGACATAGGCTCCTGCCTTTTTTAATCTGTATGTGTTTCCTCCAAATATCTCTCCAGCTCAAACTTAGATGCTTTTAGTGTGCCATTCTTCTCACTGGTGAATAACTTCTTTACAAATTTGAATGGGTCTTTATAAAAGTTAGTTCTCGCGTTTCCGTAAGCGCTCAGCTCTGCGCAATGTTGCAAGCTTATCTTTTATGACCCTTTGTAAGAGATTGAGTCCCTCCTGACTTTGTTCTGCTCTTCTCCATTGCTTCCTCAGCTGTCTCCTTTCTCTAACCAGAAATAGTTTGTACTTTTTCCGTCCTTTTTTCAACTCCAAGCCTCTCACTTCCACATGCGTAGGTGATGTCCCCAAATTTATCCAGCTTCTTTTCAACTGTTTCCAATGCAGAGCAGAGGTCAGTGTTTACTGTGTCCCACACAGTTTTCTGACAATCTCTTGGCCATTTAACTCCAGGCTTGTGCCCGTTGAGGTTCTTTTCTCTTTTATGCTGATTTGTCTGACCGGGTTCACAAGGATCATTAGGTTCATCACTAGCTGTATCCATGCAAGTCCTCCTCACGTCTGTGACAGGGGTGCTGATATCCTGCGAACTGTGGTTTGCTTCCTGTCACTGGATTTCATTTGACTGACTTGACTGACTTTGTAAGATGTACTGATCAATGCGAGGCCCTTGTCCCTTCTCCCTCAAGCATTTCATTCTCCCTTGATGAATCTTTAAAACCCTAACCGTTGTCACCTTGCTCCAGCTGCAGACACAAACCTGGAGATCTATGTCTTGTGAAGGATGCATATTTCTTTACTTCATTCAACCCCAACTTCCTGATTCTTTCCATTTGTTACTTAATCATTGTGTTCTAGATCTCCAGTGTACAGTGCATACATCCATTTATGAAGAATTTCGAAATCGGGATCAGCAAAACAAAATCTGTGTTTATTGGATACAGTAAAGCTGCATATACTCACACATCAAAATAGGAAACACTAAGCAAATATCAAGCCATCATGTTTCATCAGTCAGCACGCTCACTTATAATACTTCCTTCCACAATCTGACTTATTGGCCTCACAAGTTCAATGAAATCAAGTGCCTGCTTTCAAAAACCTATAGTGCATGTATGGACTGGGATGAGACATCTGCCCTCAATAAAGAAGAAAGAAATGCCATTCTCGCCTTCACAATACCAATCATAGGTAAAGAATAGAAACGTTACAGAAACTTAAATTGACTGACTAGCAGTGACTTCACCCCAAAGGAGAGCACAATATTGGAATCAATTTCAAATAGTCATAGAGATAGATTGTTATATTATGTTTGAATTCATTACCTGATTTACAGTACTCTAGTGTGAGGTTTTTACCAACTATAGTACTGTACATGTGAACAACACAAAGTTAAGTATTGCTGTGAAAGACCGATCAGCAGGCTCACACAATGAGTTAGTGGCTGAGGGGGGATTTGAACCGGGGACCTCTTGGTTACAAGCCCTTTTCTTTAACCACTGGACCACACAACCTCCAACTTGCTATCATTATTTTGCAAAAAGAAATATACTAGATTATTTAATTCCTTAAACAGATTTGTTGTACTTAGGCCTATATCCTCTGGCAGGTTCCACAGGATAGAAAACATTTTTAAATTGTACATAAAATCTGTAAAATCATTTTTATTAATCGATACACCAGTGATGGGATTTAATAAGTGTTTTGTTTTGGGGAGATGCAAAGATTTATAGTTGGCTCATTTCATAAGCAGGGAACGATATTTAAGAAAATGTCCCAGTGCCAATCAGTGTATCATTTGTGATACATATTCTGTAAACCTCCTTTTAATCACACCCGTATTCCATGACTTCCCGAATGGTATCCGTTATCATTTTATGTAAAATCATAGTGGTTTACAGTTCACGGCTACCTTAAAATTAAGATTTTAATTTGATTTGAATGTGACAGGTGGGTGGATGAGATCAGTGCATAGGGGTCCCCATTTTCTGAAGGACGGCCCTAAAAATAGACAGAGACATAAAATCAGTAAACAGATGTTTTGCAAACGGCCACAAGTAACGCTTACTGTAGTGTTTCAGAATTAAATGAGCATCTTTTGTAACAGGTATATTTTAGGAACAAATTCTGGCCTACATTCTTTTACTGTCATTTTAATTCACGGGATGTGTTTACAATATCTTATTCCTGCTGGACACTTTAATTGAACTGTATTGAAAGCCAGGTTCTAACAATGCATCTGCCAGTCAGTTGTTTAAAGTTGGATTTTTAATGCATTGGCTTAGAGATGGAAGAACACCCAAAGTTAAAGATATGCTCTATTTTTAGATGTAAGGTTCCTGTTATTTATCAGTGTACCATAGATAAACTATTAATATGTTTTTGGATGCAGCTAATTTACCTATATTTCCAGAGTATGCTGCAAGAAATGGGTTTCAAATTCTAACATACAGATTTACTCAGTAATTTTCTGAGAGAAAATTGTGAAATATGGTCTACAAACATAATGCCCCAGGTTACAATGCAGGTGCTTTACAGGACAAATTACAGTGACAACTAATTCATCAGCTGTGCATGGAAAATAAAGTACTGTGACTGTAAACAAACATGTGTAGGTCACACAGACATTCCAGTTTATGACTGTGTGAAAAAAATGATCTTTTAGCACTTGCACTTTTTTCATTCTATATTGAGAAATAGTGCTTTATTACCTTTTGTTGGCAACCTCTAATATGTTGTGATGAGCATAAAATGTTTTGTAGCAGATATATAATTAATTTCACAACCGGCAATGTAAAAATATGTCATTGTTGCTGAGTGAGTAATTACCTGTGATTGCATTGCAAATTAAAGTGTATTCTCTAGGCTGTGAATGTACTTGTAAATACAGTGGTGTTTCCCCTGTAAAACAAGAGTGCTTCAACATGTCTTTCTCTTTGTATCGAGTGTTATATTAATCTTCAGACTAAAATGTCATTTTAAATAGAGATCCTGCCAAATGCCCAAGGATTGACAGTGGAAATTGGTATTAAAATAAAATTTAGCCAAATGTCTCAGCGAGTTCCAGTACACTCTGTTATTGTGGATTTGTAATGAAAATACATTATTTTACACCTTAGTATCTTCCTTGTAGAGTCAAGGGAGCATTTTAGTGTCTGTGGCTGCCCAATCCTTGGAGTCTCTTTTTAAGACTGCCATAAAAGGTGACCAGGGTCAAATGTAAAGATTGTATGGCAAATGTAGTTTTTTGTTGAATTTAACTCTAAATAAATGAATTGGTTAATTAGCAACTCTGTGGGGCCATATACCTTCTGGGGGGATTCTAAATTGACCAAACTTATCCTGCCTCCAAGGAGTGATCTATAAAACAAAATAAAAAACAACAACAAAAAAACACAAAAAAACAATATAAAAATAAAAGAAAAAAGATGAATTACAAAGTATTTCGATGCATTTTAATTAAACAGGTCATTTTAAGATCAGTCCTTTGACCAATGTTGTTTTGTTTTCCTGGTACATCTTCTGGGACAATTGCTTTTAGTAAGAAAGATATTCCTTGTAATTTAATGCATGTTTCCACATGAATTAGAGTAAATATCAACAGTATGAATAGTATAGAATAAGAAAAAGCAATGATCACAATTTAATAATCTAATACTCTCAATAAGAATCTGATACTCTCCATAACTTATCCTAAATAATGTGTTAATACCAAGTTTCAAGACATTTGATTTGTATATAAGCACAAAAATATAAGTGTGACATGCAGAAGGACGGATGTCCGCAGGGATTTCATAACCCAGGTACAACAGAACACCATTTTTGAACTCTGCATAAAGGTGAACTAATGTACAGCTGTATATAAATTGTATCATCCCACAATCCCCCTTGTCATCGTCAAACATGATAATGGCATATCTATTCCTTAACCTTTTCTATATTGTTTATAGAAATGAATTACCAATGTAAAGTGTAATCCTCTTACATTATTTACAGTATGTCCTACGTACTACGTATCTGTCTACCCCCAAATTCAAATATGTATTGCTACTCCATCAAAGTAGCATGACTATTATAAGGAGTTTCTTAATTCAAGGTACATGATGACTGTACCAATCATGTCACAAATACCAGGTTTTTGTTCATGACATGTGCACTGTTTTTGTGAAGATTCTTAAATATACGTCAAGTAAAATTAATGCACTTATGATTTTTTTGTGTGTGCATAACATACCAAGCATTTAAAAACAAGTGTCTTAATAAAATAAGGTTTCATAATAAAGATAAACTTGAACAAATGTTACAGTGCCTATTGGTGTCATGAATTGGAGACTGACCCAAATAGTAAAATATTGTAGTGCCCATCCCTGGCATCAAGTCGTGCTAACCCTGGGGCCTAATCTACATGGGTAAACATAGCAAGATATTCACCAGCTATCAGTGACTCATTAATCATGTTTATCAGTGGGTGTCTCCTTTAAAAGCAAAGTACTGTTTAGTAAGGGTTCAATGCAGAACTACAGGTTATACTATAAGTATATTTTACAGCAAATATAACACTGTATTTATAAAATCTGGAAAATACATGTATGAGAGAAGACTAACAAAAAGACAGAACCATGAGAAATGCTGAAATGGGACTGGCATTTTTGATGTTCAGCTCTAAACTGGAGCAGAAGGACATAGAGATTGTGGAAGGTTGTTGTTAATAGATATTCTCTGTTGCTACTCTATAGGCTGCAGAACTTTGAATTTCCCAGCTGAGCTACCATGAAGGCATTAAAGCTGGTACATGCTTTTAATCTTTAAAAAAGATGTTGTTTTAAATGACTAGCTGGTTCATTTATTTATTCATTCTTTAACCAGGAAGTTAACCCATTGAGACTGAAGCCTCTTTTACAAGGGTATCCTGGCAACAGGCAGCAGTAAATACAACATACATTTTACAAAACCAAATAAGTGTCTACAAGGCATACATCAGGGATTCACATAAAACACAACTTTAAAAATAATAAAACATCAACAACATTCAATGAGGCATGAAAAACATTTACAAAATGTTAATTCATGATATCTACCTTTTAAAATAGATGTAACTTTAGCCATTATTCTACATTTATCTGTTAAATTCTGGCTACCAGTTAGAGACACAATCATATCCTTAATATTTTTGTCCAACTGATTCCATTCCATAGGCGCACTATAGCTGAAGACCGTTTGTCCAATACAAGACCTTCTCCCTGTTACTCGATAATTAAATGTAAGCCTAGATCTTAAATTATACTTGGCTATATTGGCTACAGGCCCTCCCTTTCCATCAAAATGTGTTTTCATGTGTTATTAGGATTAGTGCCTTAAGCAACCTTATTGTGGTGTGACTGCATCTAACAAATCCTTCAGCTAGGAAAGCTGAAAACAATCACATAACATTTCTGAAGTATTACAGACCTTATTATTAAAGTTTGTCATACTATGCCTGCTGCCTGTGTCCAAAATGAAGCAGGTTGTTCATTCTTTACCTTTTTTTTTAAGAATTAGCTATATTTCTTTAAATTGTTTTTCAATGTACTGCATGCTTTTATTATAGTTAAGAAAGTATAACTATAGTTGCTTCATCATATTTGGAGAATATGGTTTTAAAATCTCCGAGATGATACATATACAAGCAAGTATTGTACTAGATATTTAATTTATTCATGAAAAAGGGAAGGACATTTCAAAATGCCTTTTAGAATATATTTCACATTTTTGAAGACATGAAAAATGCCTCCTCCAATACTGCCTATTCGAGTGAGTCAGTAGTGAAACAGTGATGTGGAACAGCCAATTTAAGTATCCATTTAGATTTCATTTATTACAGTATCTGGATGGATTTAAAACTGTATGGAACCACTCAAACTGAACATATTTTTTACAGGTTAACAAATATAATTGTAATTTTTTACAATTATATTAATAATATAATTAATAATATAATTTCAGTATTTCCAATTGATAAAACTGTAGCATTATAAATTCCCTATCCAAAGTCATACAGAATGATTCTGTTTTAATAAGGTATATTATTCATAACTTGCTGTTTTGTATTACCTGTTTAAAACATTTGATTCAGCCTAAGTCCCCAAAATGGCAAACATACTGTATAAAGTTTTTGAGTCTAAATACAGGACTCAACTTATGATTTCACCATTCCATAAGACATGGTTAGATCATTTCTACAGTATATTGTCACATACTATCCTTCACTAATTCACTGTTTTCAATATTTCAGTATTTGTTGATGTGCAAGTCAAACAGAGAAATACTGTATAGTATTTAGTTCAAATTTGATCCTAACTTACACCAAGTATAATGCTGTAACAAACGTCTGATACAGCACTGTATCAAAGTCACCAGTTCAAATAAACAAAACATATCAGCATTCAATTCAATTAACATTTCTTTCTTTTTTTTTTAACAATTAACATTCAATAAATTAACATTCAATTAAAGTAGTTGACTACCAATGTTTCAATAGTAAGTCCATAATGAGATTACACTTAAACACTTAAATACTGAGAAAAAGGTTTGAAATCTTTAGGTGACAATTTATATCAAATTAGTAGAACATGCTCACATCAATGGATGTGAAAGACCAGTACTAGACTGAAACTAATTAAATAATTAAACCAGTGTAGAAAATTTGATGATCACCCATTCTTTTTGATATTTTATTTCATTGAACCGATCAGACATAATATTAAAATGTTTTTCAAAATCTTTAGTTTTGTGACAAATCCTACGTAGCCTTAGAAATTGACTAGTAGGCACACTTTTCTTTAGGGACGTAGGATGATGGCTACTAGCCAAAAGCAAAGAATTGCGATCAGTCTTTATGATATAACGTAGTGTATAATTTGTTGTCCAACATAAAAACAGTGAGATCCAAACAATGAAAATCAGTTTCAGACCAAACAAGCGTGAACTTCAAGGACGTTATTGCATTATTCAGATAACACAAAACATCTTCCAGCTCTTTTGTGTCAGTGGAGGCTTCATTCCGAGGTGGTGAGCCTCATCTGGGAGAGGTTCAGGAGAGCAGAGATAAACCTCTTTGTCTCCCAGGAATCAACCCATTGTCCCCTCTGGTTCTCCATAATAGGAGGCATGGAACCGCTGGGAATAGATGCTTTAGGACCTTACGGCAGCTGACCCATCGAGCCTGCAGCTCTGGGTCTGGCCCCTGAATGGCTGCATTTGAGCCATCTGGGACTTTCCAACAGGGTTATTGACACCCTACAGAATGTCAGGGCAGCGTCCACGCATTCCCAGTACAGGTACAACTGGGGCGTCTTTTAGATGTGGTGTCTGCTGCCTCGTGGGTTCAACCCCACGACCTGTCCCATGGCAGGTATACAGCAATTTTGCAGGACCTTTTTGATGAGGGGGAATCCCTCTCCATGCTAAAGGTCTATCTGGCAGCTTTTTCAGCTTGTCATGTCAAGATTAACTGTCTACCCAGGAGCTCACTTCCTGGCGGGGCAATTTTTGAAAGGGTCTTGGTGGCTTTGTCCGCCTATGAAGGACACTGCTCCTTGCTTGAGGCTAAACGTGGTGCTTAATGCACTCATGAAGCCTCCATTTGAACCCATGCATTCAG